>CP137676.1:2511921-2822746 GCA_037976565.1 Mesocentrotus franciscanus
CTATCTGCGCTCCAGCGCTCCAGTGATCCTGAGGCAGCAGACAGAAAGTGTGAGTCGCTTGGCCTTGAGAAAGTCCACATGAGTAGACACAAGCTTGCATCTGCATTTTAAGGTTAGCAGAAGCTTAAAATTACATGTTATAATTAACAATGAAATTGTCTGTATCATAGTGTGTTTTTCTATCGCGCAAGACAGCTATCTTCAAGGCTCTGAATTGCTAAAATTCGAGAGCTCCCAGAGGCTCCACCTGGACCCAGGGCGAGGGCACTGACCCTGACACGTCATACCAGGGGGCCTAAGGCGGACCCACTCCGTAAAGATAGAAGTGGTTCTGTATACAATTGCCTTTAGGAGAGAGTGTGATCGAGTTTCCTTCGCTCAGGACGGTTATCTTGAAGGTTCTGAATTGCTAAAACTCGAGAGCGTCCTGGGGCTCCGTCCCCGGGACTCTCGGCAGGGACCCTGGACCCCACCAAGAAGGGCTCGCAGTGTGCTTCGCGCATACGTTGGCTTATTGCCCCCCTCCCTATTTAAAAAATCCTGGATCCTCCGCTGAGAAATGTATAATTTTACCAATTTCCTCTGAATTAAGTGTACATTTTTGCAGTTTAAAGTTGATACTCTGGTACTGTGCGACAAGTTGTATGACTTTGGTCTCTCTAGCTATTCATCAAAGGAAAAACAACAAAACATGGCCCAAAGAGGTGTAGCGACTCATACATTCGCACTACTTTTATTGTACATTCATGTTCACAGTAATTTTCCATCACGCTACTTATTTATATTCATTATTCGGACCACTTGTGTTTATCCCTCCAATCGCGCATCGTGGTTCGTCGCATCGTCGCATTTAAAAATAACTTTTACAAAATATTTTCAAAGATGCTTACGGCTTTCCATAATTGTTAAGTCCAACTTAGAGATAAGTTCAACTTAGGATCTTTGTGAAACACCCCCTGGACCGTCAAGGAAAAGGTTTGAGAACCCCTGGGCCCTGTCTTGATGTCTTGTTGATATTAATCGCAACTTATTTGTGATTGATATCAATGGCAACTATGCACACAAGAGATAGGAGACTGCAAACTTGCGATTGATTTGGATCAATCGCAACTCTTTGTAAGACAGGGCCCTGGTGTAAACGATGATAGGAATCGGGGATGAAAAAAACACGTTTCATTTTCAGTAATGTTCCATAGTTTTGGTAAAGTAATGATCCAACCAAACTTTGAAATCATTTGTCATACTTTTTAATGTTCGACCATCTTTCATGATTCTGGTATTTGTGTTTTATCAGAGACGAGCCAAAGGTCTGTATGTTTTTTTTTTTTAATAATGTAGAAAGAATCTCTACCTTTGTACTATATATTTTGCCGCAGCTCGGATCCAATCCGTGGGCAGGAAAGGGGGATGAGGATGAGGTGAAGAATGTATAGGACTGTATTTGTGGACAAAAGACATTCAAGGGAAAGGATCTGGTAAGATACGACAGGAACGAGTTATTTTCTTCGCGTTCTCCTCCCTTTTTTCTCTTTCCCTTTCTTTTCTACTAAGTTTTCTCCCGCTTTCTTTCTTTGATGGTCTCCCTCCTTCGTTTCTATCTCACCCCTCCCCTCTCTCTCTCTCTCGTTCATCCTAACATCGTTTACCACATAATATCACCCATAGCAACCATCACATCCAGATGTCACTCTGACAAAATAACAAAATATACACTATTTTGGGATATAGCCTGCCGAGCTACTAGCACGTAGATACGGCATTTATTTCACATAAATTATCAACACTTTCATTTTTCAAAGTATGAAAACAACTTCTAACAAATTCTGTCTGAGAATCATACTTTTATATCATGTTTTTATACCTCTTAACATTAATCATGTGAAATCATAACTAATTAAACTGTTATGTCCTAACCCTAATTATGCCCGGGTTTAAAAAAACAGAGATAAAACTGAATCAGCACTAAATTCTGAAAAGACCCTATGGCCACCGTAACTTAAACTTTGATGCAACAACGTCTCCTACCAATTATCATTTTTTAATTCACTCTTTAAAAAGAACTCCATATTAAAAAACGTGCTAGTGTGCGGTCCTTGGAAAGCTAGAATGACTTCCCCTACACACCACACCCTTATCTCGCATCCCCTCTTTTCATATTCAAAAATTAATGAAACACCTTCGACGCAACGGAATTGAATAATTCCGTCACGCATGCCGTAGAACAATTAGTGTTCACCACTTATTGCCGTATAAACAACATTTGCCAGCTATACGATGTAACGCTGGCAAATACATTATCTTCTCTCTTTCTCCTTTTCTTTTTTTCGGCACCCATTCTTTCTTTCCCACTTTCTCTCTCTCTTTCTTCATTTTCTTTCTCTGTATCTATTCATTTCCCTCCCTTTTTTAATCTATCTTTTCTATTCCCTCTCTCTCTCTCTCTCTGTCTTATTATTTTTGAATATTTTGTTTTGCTGTCGCTTTAAGAAATAACAGCAAACTTATGCCTTTATTGTCTTGTTTCTATACAATAGTGGTTAAACTACCCCTCTGTCGCTCCCCAAATAAAACAAAAGATAAGAGAAAAGAACGTGGTAACCCCAAAGCATATTCTTTCCACCCTATCCACCCCTCCCACGCACACATACCCCCTCCACGCACACTGATTTTTTTGTAAACACCAATAAGAATTTGACGTCCTTATGTTTGGTATACGCATGGCTAGGCCTAACAAGGAGCTGAGGCATAATCTCTACCTCCTTTAATAGTCTGGATGAACGGTCATATAAGCATTTTATGTCCATGCATTCATAACTTAAAACCTAACAGAGAAGGACTGTGCGTTCAAGGAATTCTTTGCGTATGGATATTTGTTCACGTTTAGCTTGTGTGTGAAGGAGTGTAGACAACCATAATAATGGTGCTTTAGAGATGATAAAAGGAACATTATAATAAGAGTTGCAACTGAACAGTATTTTGTATTTCGAACTGCTGATCGACTACCAGAAAGACCTGAAGTTTACGCGTGTTCTTCGGTTTGATTCAGGTAGAGCTTCAATTTTGTTTATTTGCTGCAGTTATCTTAATATTTAGAACCTAGGAGGAGAAAAACAATGGGGAATATTAAGCTTCCATAAAATTATAACATCTATTTGATTTTTTTGTGTGGCATAGTTTTTCAAACGAGTAATCGTTTTATGTGTAATGGATGGTTGATACAATAGGACGTGGTGAACATAATCATTACAACACTACAATCTATATAAGATAGGTCCTGATAGGTTGATAATTTAGATAAATCCTATGATATATCCAAGGCATAAAATCTGTCATGATAAAGGAACATTGCTACGTTTCCTAGTATTATGGCGAACTGTTCCAGTAAGTTATTCAACACTCTGACTGGCGCATGAATTAGAACCCCCTCCCCCTCCGCACGTTCTCTCATACATGAGTAAACGTATACATTTATTGGTTTGTGGAACTAGAACACATGAGAGGGATAAAATATATATATTTAAGATTTTTGTTGTTGAAATTATTCTAGAAATTATCCGTAATTGATGGTGGTAGATAATTCCCTTTTGATGGGACCTGTATGTCTTACAGATTGTTGCATGTACTGTTTATCAATATTCCAGATATGCAACTTTCTGCTATTACGAGTATTTTATCTATGAATTAAAGAATTGGTTTGGAACATAGTGGAAGATGACGGTAGTACATTACCTTTAATACACTCAAATAAAAACACTGCAGTTTTTGGTAGATGTTAAAGCTATAAATATCAAGGGTGTTTAATTGCCTAAATAACGGTTTTGAATGAGCTAAATAATGCGAATTTGTACAAATTTGCATTTACTTTTTAATAAAAATGATGGTCTCAATTTAGAAGAACTTATATTTGCCCATATAATGTTACCATATGAAAAATATGAAATAATTAGTGACTTATAAATCATTAATAATATATCTAATGGTATTAAAGCTTTAAAACAGTAATCAAATTCAAATTTAATTTATTAACAAATTTCATAAAATACAAAGATATGATATATAATAAAACTGTGCCTGGGAAGTCGCATTAAAAAGCCAGTGGCTTGTAATAAACACAGCGATTCCCCTTACAATGGCATAGTAATGAAGAAAGCAAACACAGAATACAAACAAAGTAGAAAACGATACGAAAATCATTATCACATTACAAACATTAAACAAGTAAATAAAGGAACACATTAAACAAAATATGTATATATATATATATATATATTGTCAACTATGGAAAAAAAATAGAAATATAGAAGTGTGAAGCTCGTAAGTATTTATAAAGGTTTGTTTAAACTTAGATTGAAAGGCATTTTTGGAGTGTATGTTTTTAAAATGAGATTCAAGAGCATCCCATAGTTCAGTACATTTTTACATTACAGAGTTACGTTGTGTTAAATTTAAACGGCAGTATGGCAAGATAATATTGTGTTTATTTCGTGTATTAAATGAATGTTTTGACATGCTATTGCAAAAGAAATTGTCTAGAATTGCAGCCTGCGTTGACGTGTTCGAAAATAAAAGTACCAATTTTAATTTGATATTATCAACAAGTTTTAAGGTATTTATTCCTTAAACAGCGACGTGGTGTGGGCAAGATAGTGCGAATTAGTGCCAAGTCAAACAGCTTTCTTTTGTAATATAATTATATAAACGTTTCAAATTATTTGAACTGGTTCCTAACCAAACAAGACTATAATAATTGAGATATGGCAAGATAAAGGCGTTATATAACATACATGTAAATGAATGTTTGCAAGGTATAACTGAACGGAGCTTACACATTATGCCGATATACATACTTATTTTTCCATGAATATTGTTAACATGTTCTGTCCAATTCAGTCTTTCATCTATTATGACCCCAATGGAGTTTATGCTATGAACCTATTCAATTTCAATATTGTCTATTTTAATTGATGTTTTAATAATTTTAGGTATTTTGGCTGAACGAAATATCATATATTTTTGTTTATTCATATAAATTTGTAATATATTGGCCTTCAGCCAATCGGAAACATTAGTTCATTATTAGCTACATCTATCAATATTTTTTTTTTTTATGAGACAAAATTATATTAGTATGATACAGAACAAAATGTAATAATTTAGATGACCTGATTATGTCATTAACGTATACAGGCCCGTAACCAGAGTTTTCAAGTAAAGGGTTCGTTTTTAAACGGCTAGGGGTCCAGGGGCAACGCCCCGGCGGGGGTTCAGGGTTTTCATGCTTGTTAAGACCCCCAAACGCCCTATTTTGCATAGTTTTTTTTTTCTTTTTCAGGCAAGTTTGTTGCAAAATTTGTTGGAAGGCCTTTCAACAAAATTTGTTGAAAGACTCAATTGTTTTCTGCCTAAGCTCAAATAATTGTGAAATTCAGAAATACGTTCTGGTCTATTTTGGTAAAGACAAAGTGCAATTTAATGCGACTCGTTCGCGCCTTAATAAAACTGTTGAAATAGGCATGCTTTTCACAATCAGGCATTTAATTATTTTTTCAATCAATTGGAAAGTTCAAACTACTCTCACTTCGAGGTCCGAGACCCATGTCCCACGTCAGCCTCATTCAAACATATAGGGCCTATATGATATTCTTAATAGTATAGATACAACTAAGGCCCCTCTTCCCTCCTAAGCTTGCTCATATGTAGGTAACTATATCATACGGTGCAGCCATGCAACAAAATGAAAGTCATAAATAATTAATATGTTTTTTCGTAAACGTCTCCAATGTAGACTAAAAAACTGCAGTATCCATTCCCCGACACGTATTTCTTTCTTTTACCTCTTCCGAGAACTTTATTTCAGAGTAAAATATTTACACGGTTACACAAATTGATAAAATTATAAATTAAAAGTGTTCTAATAATAATTGACATATTCCTTTTACATTTCTTTATTTGTTTCGAAAGTAAGAACAATTAAAATAGTTTTTTAATTCTACCTTTACCTCTTTCCATAGTCTGGTTTTAACATAATTGTTTGTCTTATTTTTCATAAATTCAATATAATTTCAATAAATGACAAACTCAGTAATACTAATAATGAAATTTATACACCAATTTGCATTTTCAAAATTGTGCACACCAATTATAATAACCTTTTCATCAATACAAACTATTATTTTATACATGTGAAAAATCATATTTTCTATTCTCTTCCAAAGAATTTTAACTGCTTTACAGTGTAGTAACATGTGTAATGTTGTACTAACACAATTACAACCATCACATTTATTTTCATTCAATATTTTCCACTTAACTAAATTTTCTTTGAAGGTAATATTCTATGTTAGAGTCTAAAATTAAATTGCTTAATTTTATTAATCGATATTTGTTTCAATCTAAATAATAAAACATCATTCCATATAAAGTCCTCTGGTAATGCAAAATAGGCTTGCCAATAAATGAGAAATAGTGGCTTCGTTCGTTTCATTTTTTTAAAGAACAAAATAAAAAAAGTCCTGCTTTCATAGAATGTATATCTATCGAATTCCCGCTGATATTTCAAACAAATTATCATTATCATTATTTTGCGGTACTATTTGCCTATTAGGATTTTCATGATAGTGTCTTATTTTTTCTAACCAAGCACCTGGAGAAGCTTTTTGCATATTCAAACGTTACGAGTAAATTATTTGACGGTAAATAATTATTAACGTTTGTTTGAGTTTCCCAAACACCATGAGTAAAAATATCTGATACTCTGATATGGTATGAAATTTAATATTACTATCAAACCACAAAATCTCTTTACTTACTTTATCATTAACTCTTTGCGAATCGACGTATCTCAATTCTGCCCATGTATACATTAAGTCTGTATAAAATGGGGGAAAGTTATCTTGTTTGCATAGACTAAGCATATCTTTTTGACAACAATTAACCATAAAACACATAGGTGGCGATAACTTTTCGTAGCCAAAAATTAAAAACACCTTTCCAGGGGCGACTCTCAACATCAAACAATTTGTTTAACCAAGAAAGTCTTAACGATTTAATTTGTTATGCTAGGTACCTACCATATTTAGTCCACCATCTTTTAAATCATTATAAATTACACTTCTTTTTAATTTTTCTTTTTTAGAGTTCCAAAGAAAAATAAATAATATTTTATTCATATCTATAACAAATCTATTGGGAACAGGATATACTGTTGCAACATAATTAAACTATTTGTGAAATCAGTGACGATTTAATTATACATATATTCCCATAATACACCAGTTCACAGATAGCACATGTCCCACTTGACCCCTATAGCCATTGAATTCTACAATCATGGGTAGAATATAGAGCCTTTACTCTGTGCAGTCATGTTCAGAGTGGCAGATGGTTGTCATGGGATATCTTTTGTTCCCTTTCATGAGAACAATTTATCAACCTTCGCATCAAGGAATTTCCAATCGATTTACTTAAGAATAACAAGTAAAGAACCTTATACAGTCCTTTCAATTAGACTACTACCGAACTGGAACACTTGACCTTTGTATTGCACATGCGCAAAACGCAACTGTGAACTAGTGTATACGTAAGGCTTCTCATCTTCCACATTTTAACAATTTTTTCAATTTTTTCAATTTTTCTAAACCAATTCAATTTTCCAAATTGTTCATTATTAACATTTATATACACTCCAAGATATTTTACTGGTTCTTCTGATCATTCTAAACTATCAAAACATTCTTGAAAATTTCAATTTACTAATATAACTTGAGTTATATTATAATTTAATTTTGGAACTGCGTATATACCAAACACCGATACTTCTTTCATGGCTTCATTTCTAGATTCAATCGAATCAACAAAACTCGTTGTATCGTCTGCTAATTGAGATATTTTTTTATCTCTACTTCATTTAAATTTGCTTCATTACAAGAAGGTATGGCAATGCCTTTTATTTCAATACTCCTTTTTATTTTCTTTGCCGAAACCTCAACAACTATAATGAACAAAAGTGTTGATAGAGGACAGCCTTGGCGTACACCAACCATTATGCAATATTCCCGACACATATAGTAATCCAGATTGTGCACAAGATTATGGTAGATCATCAATATAACGTAGTCTTCAAGATTGGTCCTCTGCCACGTCATACTTTCAAAGTGTCGATTGCATTAAAACATTTAAAGAAAGAACTCAATCAAATGGGCGTGTGTGTGTCGTGGGGGATCCTCTGAAGGGCTTTAAAACCGGATCTTCTTCTTTTCACTTCTCTTCTCCTCTCCTCTTTTCTCTCCTATTTTCTCTCCTCATTCTCTCTTTTCTTCCCCTCTTTTCTCTCCTCTTTTCTCTCTTCCCCCCTTTTTTTTTACCTTTGAAAATTTTAGGGGGTTCGATCGAACCCCCGAACCCCCCTGGTTACGGGCTTGGTATACCAACAACAATAGAGGTCCGATTATGCTTCCTCACGGAACACCACATGTTATGGGCTGAACCTCAGATTTAACGTCATTAAAACAAGTATATTGTTTGCGACCAGTGAGCCGGTAGTTCTAAAACCAATCGTAAGTTATTCATAATGGGCTCTGTTCATATTCTAAGAAAGCGTGTTCTCCGCTCCCTCTTTTCATAATGCATGGACACTGTTCATATTCTAAGAAAGCGTGTTCTCCGCTCCTCTATTCACAATGGACACCATTCATATTCTAAGAAAGCGTGTTCTCCACTCCCTCTATTCATAATGGACACTATTCATATTCTAAGAAAGCGTGTTCTCCACTCCCTCTATTCATAATGGGCACTGTTCATATTCTAAGAAAGCGTGTTCTCCACTCCCTCTATTCATAATGGACACTGTTCATATTCTAAGAAAGCGTGTTCTCCACTCCTCTATTCATAATGGGCACTGTTCATATTCTAAGAAAGCGTGTTCTCCACTCCCTCTATTCATAATGGACACTGTTCATATTCTAAGAAAGTGTGTTCTCCGCTCCCTCTATTCATAATGGACACTGTTCATATTCTAAGAAAGCGTGTTCTCCACTCCCTCTATTCATAATGGGCACTGTTCATATTCTAAGAAAGCGTGTTCTCCACTCCCTCTATTCATAATGGGCACTGTTCATATTCTAAGAAAGCGTGTTCTCCGCTCCCTCTATTCATAATGGGCTCTGTTCATATTCTAAGAAAGCGTGTTCTCCACTCCCTCTATTCACAATGGACACTATTCATATTATAAGAAAGCATGTTCTCCACTCCCTCTATTCATAATGGACACTGTTCATATTCTAAGAAAGCGTGTTCTCCGCTCCCTCTATTCATAATGGACACTGCATGTATCCTAAGAAACCGTGTTCTCCACTTCCTCTATTCATAATGGGCTCTGCTCATATTCTAAGAAAGAGTTAGTATTTTACCATTCCATTGATCATAAAATGATAAAGATTCAACCCTTCTTTAAAACTGGACCTGGGTTTAGGGAGAAAAGCAAATCACACACACACACACACCCACATGGGCCCGAATAGAGCTAATAACGATTTGACGGGGATGGTTTACTTAAAATAGGCTTGCTATAACTTGGAGAAAAAAAATCATTGTCAAGCTTCTCATGCAAATTATAGCCCCGAAGGAGAAAAGGGAGGATGATAGAAAGGGTTATGATGGAGCCAAGTTTGGCCGGAATGGGATACCCATTCTTTGGTTAACGTAATGATTAATCAGTAAATGAAGATCCTCTCCTGATGAGTATCTTCCAAGTGATGCCATACTGCCATTTAGAAGAAGAAAAAGTACAAGGGAAGAATTCAAGCCAGCTAGTCCACAAGGCTCCCAAAGGAAAGAAAGCAAAGATCGCCAAGGACAGAGCTTTGCGGTGTTGGCTGTGAGAGTCCTGATAATGGCGCCGGGGACAAAGCCCGAATCAGTACTCACGACCCAGGAACCAACCAAACATTTAGTAAAAACCATTGGGATGAAAGGACAAGTCCAGTCCTAGAATAACTTGGGTTTTAATACAAGCAAAATAGCAGACAAATCGTTTACTTCAATAGTATGAGAAATTGAATGACTTATAACGTATATATATAAGAAGTCAAGCGCGTAGCTAGGATTTGATTTTAGGGGACGGTGGTGAGCACGCGAATCACTTACAGAGCGCGCGAAGCGCGCTCCTAGGGGTGGGCCAAAGGGCTGGGCGCAGAAGCTCAGTGACGTTTCATTAAATTATGAGAGAAAGAAGACGAGTCGTTGTACCGTTCTCGACTCTTAATCCTTGTCTTAATTCAGTTCTCCCCCTCCCGGGCGAAGCGCAGAAGCTTTGACGTTTTATTAAATTATTAGAGAAAGAAGACGATTTGTTGTACCGTTCTCGACTCTTAATCCTTGCCTGAATTCATGCAGTTCCCCCTCCCTCCTGCGCGAAGCGCAGAAGCTTCAACGTTTCTTCAGATTATTAGAGAAAGAAGACGATTCGTTGTACCGTTCTCGACTCTTACTCCTCGTCTGAATTCAGTTTCCCTTCTCCCGCGCGAAGCGCGGAAGCTTTGACGTTCCATTAATCAAAAATGTTCTTAGTCTGCTCCTTTTTCTTCCTACGTCCTCTTCCTTTTTTCTTTTCTCTTTTTTTTTGTTTTTTGTTTCTTGGCCGGCGTTTTGTGGATGAGTGAGCGAGTGAGAGAGAGAGAGAGAGCGAAGTTAGTGGATATGTGTATATGTGTGGGGGGAGGGGGGAGAGAAAGAGAGTTTAGTGTTTAGTTTGTCGGCCCCCCCCCCCTGGCTACGCGCCTGTAGGAAGTTGTTGTTAATGCAGGCGTCACTCTGTGGCCTGGACCCCCCCTCCTCAGGTCATCACCTTTCTTCACCTGAGCCAATTATTTGTAACCTCAGGGTTTCACCATCACTTCATGTGCTTTACAAAAACAAAGGCAAAGCATCACTCTTATCAGCAAATGTGTTAGTCCAGGCTTCACCCTTTGAATTATTTGCATAGGTGATGCTTCACTTTGTCAGTTTTACATAGGTGAGGCTTCACTTGTGTCAGTTTTCCATAGGTGAGGCTTCACCACTGTTTCACCATACTGGCCATTTGCATAGTTCAAGCTTCACCACTGTTTCACCATATTGGCCATTACATATTTCAAGCTTCACGTTTTGAAATCAAGCTCCACCAATGTTTACTTATAATAGTAGACCATGACTGCAATGGTCTATAGTCATGATAGTAATTCCATACTGCTCAATAAGTACCAAGTCAACCAGGTTTCAATTCAAAGATACAGTAACATGTTTATTTTGTCAATCCAATGTTTCTACAGATATGTTGTTATGAAACTTAAAACGTTTATACAAAAGTTGTTTTAACTACAAGTCTTGTTTTCTAATACTAACTCTTGTTTTCTAATACTAACTCTTGTTTACTATAAACACTAACTCCTGTTACCTATTAAACTCTGTTACTTGGAAATGAAAGAAAATGTTCATTCCAGACAAATTTCAGGTTTGCGTTGTTAGATTTTGACATTGTGTTCATTATTAGATTAGATATGCTTGATGTATGCATGTTTGTATGTATTTGGCTTTGGGTATTGATGGGTATTGATGCGGGGAATCGGCTAGATGTAATCGGGCTGTGTAGCAGGTTAGTTCGGGATCTTTAATTAGTCAGTCTATTGTCGGTCTTCTCGGTACTCTGTCATTAAGGCTTTGAATGAAAAAAAGAAGGCATTCTGTAACGGCTAGACATAACCTTCGAATCTTTTTTTTTTCTTGTTTTCATTTTATTAGATCTCTCTCTCAGCTAATTCCTGCAAACAGTGGGCTCAACCAAGTGCAATCAACTGTTAAACGAATTTGTCATGAGTCCTGAAATTTCAATTTGTTACTGCACGTCATAGTAGCATAAGACAATAACAGTTTAAGACCAATATAAGACGTATTCATAGTGTTACGAAGTGTTATATCATCGGCACTCCTGCTTATTCTGTTCGTTTGCTTGATTTGTGTTGTTTGCTTGGTCTTTTTGTTTTCTTCTTACGTGCTTGAATTCCCTTTGAGCCCACTTTAGCCCTGGTCAAGCCCCGAAAAGTTTCTTTTAGCTGTAATAATACAATGGCCAATCATTTTGCAGTTTCTCGATAAAATTCTTTATTATTAAACTGTGCCATAATAGTACCCGGTATAGGGCCCATGGGGTCCTGATATATGTGGTACCCCGGGGTCTAGTTGAGTTTACGAGCTACGTACACCTCGTACACGGGAAATGCAATCAAAGGCCCCGGATTTATTTAGAGATGGGAGAGATTTAGGCATTTACAATGTAGGCTCGAGTATTTAGGAGCAAATCCCAAAATCCCGGAGAAAATGAGGGAGAAAATAGGGGAAAGGAATAAATAAAAAAAACATTTCTTTAGATTATTTGAGAAAGAAGACGATTCGTTGTACCGTTCTCGACTCTTAATCCTCGTCTGAATTCAGTTTCCTTCTCCGCGCGAAGCGCGGAAGCTTTGACGTTCCATTAATCAAAAATGTTCTTAGTCTGCTCCTTTTTCTTCCTACGTCCTCTTCCTTTTTTTCTTTTCTCTTTTTTTTGTTTTTTGTTTTTTGGCCGGCGTTTTGTGGATGAGTGAGCGAGTGAGAGAGAGAGAGAGAGAGCGAAGTTAGTGGATATGTGTGTATGTGTGGGGGGAGGGGGGAGAGAAAGAGAGTTTAGTGTTTAGTTTGTCGTCCCCCCTGGCTACGCGCCTGTAGGAAGTTGTTGTTAAAGATTAGATATGCTTGATGTATGCATGTTTGTATGTATTTGGCTTTGGGTATTGATGGGTATTGATGCGGGGAATCGGCTAGATGTAATCGGGCTGTGTAGCAGGTTAGTTCGGGATCTTTAATTAGTCAGTCTATTGTCGGTCTTCTCGGTACTCTGTCATTAAGGCTTTGAATGAAAAAAAGAAGGCATTCTGTAACGGCTAGACATAACCTTCGAATCTTTTTTTTTTCTTGTTTTCATTTTATTAGATCTCTCTCTCAGCTAATTCCTGCAAACAGTGGGCTCAACCAAGTGCAATCAACTGTTAAACGAATTTGTCATGAGTCCTGAAATTTCAATTTGTTACTGCACGTCATAGTAGCATTAAAGAGTAGCAATGGCGAACGATTGTCGCTAAAATTCAACAATAGTTGCTTAGTTTGCTTTTCCCTAAAAAATAACATGAGACATCAAGCTACATAGAACTATGATCGACAAACATGATATTGTCTTGAAAACAGTCAGAAAACATTGGAACTAGAATGAATAAGAGATAATGCGATCATATAAACATTTTGTCCATGTTAATCCTCCAGTACCAAATACCCATGCAAAACTCGAGCCCGATGCAAATGAAGAGCTAGCAACCAAAAGGCGCTAAATCCACTTTTCACCAAATTGCATGTTTTACACGATTTGAATAGACCTCTCTCATGTGAATCTAAATCACTAAATTTCCCTCAGAATTGTTTCAGGAAAATATGAAAATATTGATATGAAATTTATACTTTCAACCCAAAGGCGCTAAATCTATTTCAGATTTCAACCAAAACTCGCTATATCCACCTTTCTATTCTTTACTCTGATTGGCCTAATCATACCAGCTTGTGGAAATTTGACCAATCAGAAAGCAGAACACAAAGAGCATAGCACAGGCAGACTGCCTAGATTCGTCTGTATTCACGTCTCGAAATACCTCATTTTCTGGCGATTTCATCATGGATAAATTATTGTACCAGTGGTTATGTGATGAAAGTTTTTGCACATTGATGATGATGTGTGTGTGTGTGGTGTGATGTGTGTGTGTGGGTGTGTGTGTGTGTGTGTGCGTGTGTATGCGTGTGTGTGTGTGTGTGGTTGGGGGCTACTATACAGTTAAGTATAGTTAATATACAATTCAGTAGCATTTACACACAAAATAATGACATCCTTCTATACTAATGTCAGTGAAAAACTCAATATTGACTGTAAAAAGTTTTCTGCCAAAAGGCGCTATATCTATGATTTCTGCCAAAAGGCGCCAAATCCGAAATCAAATGAAATATGAAAAATTATATAAAATACATGCTGTACGCAGGATTTTTCTAACTTGCATTTGTATGATCTATAGTGGTAGCTCTTCCACCTGTAATATAAATTTGATGAATCTATCTATCTATCAGACTATAGTTCATCCAGACGTTGGACAAAGCCCTCCTCATAACATTTCCATTCTCTTCTGTCTCTAGCTGTCCTAGTCCAAGCGGCCGTTCCCATGTATGATGTTAGGTCATCTCTCCATCTTCTCTTCCAGGATGCTCACATACCCTTCCTCAATGTTAATATTTCGTAGGGCATCAAACATGTCTGTGTGTTCGATGGAATCGAACGGCTTCTGATATAGTCCGCAAATCCGAAGTTGGTACTCATTTGCCTTCTCAATGAGTTGATTTATAGCTTGTAGGTGCTCTGTTGTTGAGAATCCAGCTCTAAACCCTGCTTGTTCTCTGGGTTGATTTGTGTCCAATATATCTTTGGATTACTTTGGTGAAGATCTTGTACAGATGAGATAGAAGGCTGATTGGGCGATAGTTTTTTTTTTTTACATCAGCTTTGTCACCTTTCTTGTATAATAGAATTATTTTTGCCTCTTTCCAAGTGGTTGGAATCTGTTGCTTTTTCCAATATCTGGTTGAATAGTTTCAGTAACTGTGCAATAATTGTCTCCTCCCCTCCTTGTTTGATAATATCACTCGTTATTTCGTCATTTCCAGGTGCTTTGTTGTTGTCCTTCATACTGTTTACAGCTTCCTCAACTTCTCTTTGTAGTATTGGCGGTATGTTTGAGTTTCTGGATGAGTATCTTTATGATCCTTCTGTTGTTTTTTCGTTGAACCATAAAGTTCCTGGTAGAAATCAGCGCATATTTCTAGTAGCTCCGATCTCTTAGAAGTTATATTTCCATCCTTTTGCTTCAATTTGCTCATTCTTGACTTTTTGCATTCCATCTTTTGTATTGTTTTTGGTCCCCTTCCGCTTTCTAGAGTTTCTAAAATGAGTATAGAAGTTTTTCGTCTTTTCCTTTGGCGTCGTTTCTTTTTTTTTTTTAATTTTTTTTTTTACACTTGAAAAAAGTGGGGGTTTAACCCCCCTGTACGCGCCTGGTCTGGAGTATCGACGGTCGTTAAATTAAGATCAGACCTTCGAAGGGTCATTAGATTCAAGCGTATAAAAGAATCAAAATCAGTTCGAGAAAAGACATATTTAAGTCTCCAACGGTAAGACAATAACAGTTTAAGACCAATCTAAGACGTATTCATAGTGTTACGAAGTGTTATATCATCGGATCACTCCTGCTTATTCTGTTCGTTTGCTTGATTTTTGTTGTTTGCTTGGTCTTTTTGTTTTCTTCTTACGTGCTTGAATTCCCCTTTGAGCCCACTTTAGCCCTGGTCAAGCCCCGAAAAGTTTCTTTTAGCTGTAATAATACAATGGCCAATCATTTTGCAGTTTCTCGATAAAATTCTTTATTAGTAAACTGTGCCATAATAGTACCCGGTATAGGGCCCATGGGGTCCTGATATATGTGGTACCCCGGGGTCTAGTTGAGTTTACGAGCTACGTACACCTCGTACACGGGAAATGCAATCAAAGGCCCCGGATTTATTTAGAGATGGGAGAGATTTAGGCATTTACAATGTAGGCTCGAGTATTTAGGAGCAAATCCCAAAATCCCGGAGAAAATGAGGGAGAAAATAGGGGAAAGGAATAAATAAAAAAAGGGACCCATGTCTAAGGGTTTTTTTTTTAATGGGACCCATGTCTAAGGATTTTATTATGAAAAGGGGACCCATGTCTAAGGATCTTTCTTGAAAAAGTCACCCTTCCGAGCGGCACATCCCCGTATACCCAATATACGTGAGTACCCCGGATTAAATCATTGGACTGTAGTTAGTCCGCTTTCGAGAATACCACCCCATGTGTTTAACACAGGTCACTATGTGCAGATGAGAGTTGTAGACTTGTGGTTTCTATTGAAGATGATTTCCAGCAAGTTTTTGTGAGTTTGTTATTATTTTACTGGTTCAAACAATCAATCTACTGCAGGATAAAGAACCCAGAATGAATTATAGCCGCTTTCTTTCGATATACGATTCCCATATACCAGAGCTCAAGATTAGCTTTAAGCTTATAACAAGATTGTTTTTACAGAATAAAATAAGATGACATGATATTATTTTATTCTTATCAAGTGTTTAGATCTTATACCTTTACTTTATTGTAATATGAAAAAACTGATTTTGCAATATAATTCGTAGCACATATAATTATGATTATATGTATTTTATCTCCTTTTTTCAGTATGGTTTGATTTTTACCCCCCCCCCTCTCTCTCTCTCTCTCTCTCTCTCTCTCTTTCTCTCTATTGGGTTCCATGCTTTTTTACAACCTAAAGACCTAAGTCAATATTAGTATTATTATTAATTGTTAACATTATCATTATCATTATTTTTGTTATTATTATTATTATTATTATTATTATTATTATTATTATTATTGTTATCATTAACAACATCTTTATTTTTATTACAGGTTTTCCCTGCCAACTTCGCAATTTAGGCAATCCAACTCATTTTGTGTGCAATCAATTTAGCACATTTTAGCCCAGCCTGTCTTTTTATTCGATTGTTCAAATTCATGATCTGTGCATTCAAATTCGCATTTTAGTCAATCAAATTAACGTGTCTCTCTTTCAAATTCATTTAAGCGTGCATTAAATTTAGCGTGACATAATCACGAAAATTTATTTGGAGCTGAACCAATTTAGCATTTAGTTCATTCAAATTAGTCCAATTTTTCTAACGATTCCTTTTATTAAAATTCAAAATGAATTTTGCAAATAAGTGTTATATGTAGTGACTATAGTATTGATTTGTTCAAATTTGTTAACACTTTAAACATAAATGAATGATTGGATGTTAATGCAATACACTACAGATATTAATCTTTACGATCTCAAAACTTTATACAAAGTGGGGGGGGGGGAGCCTTCGCTCACGCCGGGCCGTCACTCTGGAATTGTTTACCTCGAGGGATCAGAGATATTCCTACAGTAGAATCTTTTAAGAGCAACCTTAAAACTTATCTTTTCCAGTTTGCTTTTAGCTGATCTGATTTGTCTGCTCTTTGTGTCATACTGTATTTGTGTACAAGTATGTTTATGTATTTTCATGTTTTGCACTAGTGTGCCTTGAGCATTTAATTTTTAAGTGAATTTGGCGCCTTATAAATCCTATATATTATTATTATTATTATTATTATTATTATTACACAGGTCTGGCCAACAATTTTGACAGTTTATCACATTGATGACTTTTGTTTCAGCTAGTTCAGTTAGAATGTAGGCCTAGTTGTTTATACTCACACTCTGGTGAAGAGTTGTGTAACTCTCAACCTTTTGTTATATGTTGGTGTACTGGATGAAATTGTCTTGGGCGGAGTGACAAATTCCAGATATTAGACATTCAACTGTGATTCAGTAGTTCGCCATTCATACTTTATTCATTCTCTTTATTTTATTTCACCGGAAGCATAACAAAATGACAGGAGAATTCTAAAATGACAAGGTACATCACATTCAAGTTTCAAGTTTATTTTATTTCTCCTCAAGAGATCAACAGATAAAAAATACATATATAAACAGACAAATGTATGACAATACATAAGATTAATTATAGAAAGTGAGGAAGACAATGGCCAAAAAGGAAATAAACCTTGTAGGAGGTCAACCCGTTAAGAAAACAAGATATATTACTTAACAGAAAAACACATCAAAAAGGAACACAAGATAAGATTTTAAAAAATGAAGTACCGGTTAACCTAATAAACAAACTTATTAATTAATGAATAAGTCAAATACTATCAATAGATAAGTACATGTATGCTGAAGTAGGTAGTAGCCATTAAAGGATAAGGGCACTTATATAAAGTTAAACAAATATACAACATCGATTGATATTGTTTGATCTAGGACCAATTTCAAGGGCCCTAAGCAGCAGAATATTTGTCTCATGATTATTTCCGTAGTCTGTAAGATGTACCCGAGCATTCCAAATCGGTTTTGACTGGTACCTTCAATATTTAAATTTAGTCATTGCTACAATAATGGGCCTCTGGGCCATATTTTGTGGCGTCTGCATGGTTGGCCCTAAGCAACAGAAAATTGTCTGGAGTGGGCCATTCCATACATTCATGCATTTGCTAAAAATTATTTTCATGAGGTACCCCGTTCGTTTGATCAATAATATTGCATTTGGGGCCCTTTAACCGACCCCAGGAGCCACATGCAGTCGAGGGGCCCCGGCAGACGTCCATACCTGGAGATACTAGGCTCATTATCGAATGTTCCAATACTCAGATCTTTTTCTATTTTTGGTGAAGTGTATATTTACTTTTTTATAGCTCATCTATTATTCAAAGATATCATGTTTTTTATGTTTTAGCTATGCAGGTTGTAAAAATTGTTGTCAATGGTACAAAAGAGTGCATAAAAATATAGGTCGGTTACATAATAGTTTTAAGACCTTACATAATAATAGCATTTTTAACCTCAAATGAGTACCCGTTGTTATACACATAATAGGCTACAAGGGCATTGGCTTCCCATTAATTACCGTACAAATTAGTTCTGCAGAGGTATACAAAGGAGACGCTAAAGAGGTGACTTAGTGACATAGTAACTATGAGCACCAGCATGCAAGTGTGACACAAATGCAATAAGAAGTTTAAAATAGTGTTCGTGAGTTTAACATTTACCAAAAGAAGATTTAAGTTACGTATAATACAAATAACAAGCGTACTCGCTGTACTAATTAAATCGTTCGTTGACAAGATTGAACTTCTATTAAGTAGGTTATAAAAGGATTCTAGACTAGACCTGACATTATGAACTTATGACAATGCAGTACCAACTGAGCACAAAAAGAACAGAACACAAGCGTTCTCTCAGCTTTTGAAAAGAGTTCTCAACTTGTTCAGGATAGCTTTTGACACAAAGGTTACATGGCGAGCATCGTTTGTCCGTACATGTGCATCGGCCTTTATGTGTCCAAATATTTTTCACCATTTGTTTATGCTTTTACCTTATTTTACCCGAAAAGGCCTCCCCTCAGTTTTGTCATACTCTCATGGACGAAAATTATTTTGAGCTCACTGTTGCTTCCTCATTGCATGGTGAGATACGATAAATTGAAGCAAGATTGGAGAGATACAATAGATATTTTTTTTACAATTGATTGATTCTATGTCAATATTTGTATTACATTGTAGCTGCGATGCACCATGGCATTGCTGTCATATGACATCATGAATGATACACACTTATTTTAAACACCGATTGGTAAAACTTGAAAACCTATCTTAATCTTCAGGTTTTCAAATACACAAGATCACTGGAATAAATATTTTTTTTAATCCTTCGGATTTATATTGAATTATATGGCGATATTAGTACAGGCTCTTGTTTTACGAGCTTTAATAGAGGAACTTCTGGGCTTTGTGTCTACCATGCTAACATATACTATTCATATGCTATATAAGGCGCTATATAAATCCGGTTGTTTTTATTATTATTGTTAATATATTATCATTATTATAATTATTATTAATATCATTATAATAATTGTTATTATCATTATTATTATTATTTTTAAATAAAATCTTTATTCATACACCAACAATTTGTTTCAAGAGGTACCTCGTTCGTTTGATCAACTGCATTTGGGGCTCTTTTAACGGGCCCCAGGGGCCACATGCAGCAGAGGGGCCCCGGCAGACGTCCATCTCCCCGAATGTTCCCACACTCAAGATATTGATACCTCGTTCGTTTGATCAGAGTGCACTGGGCTGCCGGGCTATTAATCCGAGCCACCTGTTATGTACTATGGACAAAATCCACTATGACTGTTGCTATGTTGGGCATGGCCTGGTCTCACTGTCAATGGGATCAAGAAATACTTGTGGACAGATGATTCGGAATGCATGGGATTAAAGCGACCTATTGACGTTCTTGGTGTTGACAATAACGAACTCGTGATACAATCAGTCAATATAAAGGTCACTCCGTTAACACTGTCTGTATGGACACTATTGATAAAGGACCTAAGTCATAACAAGCAGCTTGCCCCAATACAAAAAAACTCTTCAAATATGCGCTCTCGAAAACGGTCCTCCAGAAGAGGAAAAAATTAAATTTAAGTGCCTAACTACATGATATTTACAATGAAGTATACGCTATTGTAATGCTGATTAGTTTTCGCAGACCCAAATGTAACTCGAGATGTGCGCGTGAATGGTATAATAAGACAGACCTACAAGACTAGTGAACAAAATTATCATTAACCTTCAAATGTCGAAAGTTCGCGAAATTCTCCCGTTTACTTTTGCGGCATCGAACATTAGACATCAAAGAATCGAGGCTGGTCATTACTTCAATTATTGTACATTCTTTATAATCTGCTACACGTTTGTATTTATTACCGTTCGTTGAGACTCCTCCCCATTGAAAGTACATTACAACCCGAAAGGCCCAAAATCGGACGGTTTGGAGTCGATTTGTCTGTGTGACTGATATTTACATGTTGAGCCTTTGTTTAGATGCTTATTTTGTAAACAGAAATCTTAAAGCCTTTATTACTTGTATACACCAACCCGCCCCTCCCTCCTCGCAGAATAGGTCATTTTCGTAATGTAATCAAATTAAATGCACAAATCTCTGTTAATTAGTGCCTCGTTACAAATTATTTCATTCACCTGTTACGAATAAATTTTTATGTCAATAGTCACGAGGCGAATTGCATACATTACATGTTGCTAGGTAGGACAATCCATAATATTTGTCCTACCTAGCTACAATCAATATATGCAATTCGCATTCGTAACAGGTGAATGAAAAATTGTAACGAGGCACTTAACAAAGATTTGTGCATTAAATTTGATTACATTACGAAAAAGCTCTATTCCCGACGTTCACGGTCAACAAGTTCGAGAAGCCAATTCACACATCGAAATGCACTTCATGGATGTGAACAATTCGGACGATGGTGTAATGGCCATTCATATTTAGATTGGCTTGGGTATGAATAGGATGCGTCAAGTATCTTCAGGGATTGATTGAGGATTTGAGGTGCGGTCTGACACGCTTGTTTCTGTTTGTTTGTCAACCAAGTGATCTGATCTCTTAAAGAATTCAATCCCATAAGTCATTCAGTCAGTGTTATCAGGCTCATTCTTGTCTCATGCGTGCTAAGGATTTTACTCTACATGGGTGCATGGGCTCGTAGTAAAAATGACCATTTATGACGATGCAACGTGGACATATAATTTGTAGGGACAAGATCATACCTTCTTCTGTTATTATCATCATGCATCTGGAAACTTGTGCCAAATTTGATATGGTATGTGCATTCTTTTTTTTTTTTATCTTTTAGTTTTTCGAAGGATCTTGGGTATAGGCCTAAAACACTCTAAAATATTCAAAAACATACCATTTTTTATATTGTAATCAAACGTAATGCATAAGTTTTTGTTAAAGTACAAGTCCACTCCACTGAAAAGTAGAGCTGATTAGATAGACAAAAATCTTAAAAGCCCAAATATAACTTGGGTTTTGGAATATGGTGCTCTGACTTATTTTTAATAATTTTTTTTAATGAGCAAATAACAAGTTAATGATCGAGCCGGTTCTCCCCCACAATACATTTTTTATGACGTAGGGTCCTCACAACACAGATTCATAATGTAACCAAATTTAATGCATACATGTACGTCTTTGTGAAGTGCCTCGATACAAACTTTTTCATTCACCTGATAAGAGTAACAGTATTTTAACAGTTAGAATGCAAACTGCATATATTAAGTGTTGCTAGGTAGGGCAAGTCTTAATGTTAATCCAACCTGGCAACGAATAATGTTGCAGTTCGGATTCTATTGTCTATTGAAATACTATTATTCTTATCAGGTGAATGAAATAGTTTGTATCTAGGCACTTCACAAAGACGTATGCACGAAAATAGCCTAATGTCAGAGTGTATAATACTCATGGACCTATTACGGATGGACATTCGACTTGATTCTTTCTTTGATCCAACGAGATCCGCCGCCTTCTGATTATGTGCATCTTCATGAGAACATTCAGCTGTTTTAACAATAACGACTGCGTAAGCATTTTCGGTCATTGACAAAGGAGCAGTTTCCCTCTCTTGGGTTTTGTTTGGATGGTGTGCTACCAATGGGGAGCAGCAAAGTTGAAAAGCAGACGATTTTGGTGATATGAAATTTATTATTACTGATTCGCACACTTTCGAACGCACCAATGACCAGATAAAACAATTAGAAGGCTATGATCTTTATAAGCCCTGTACGTTGTAACTCTGGAATATTATGAGGAAATTGGGGGAAACGGGATTTTAAATCACAAACAATCCAAATATAACCTCTATCTGGTAATATCAACATGTTTTTCAAAATAAAACACAGTACACGGAACAACAATTTTTGATTATAAATCAGAACTGCACATCGATTTCCCATGATTTAAGCGATTTATTATCTTCCGCGCATGTATATTAACATGTGTAAAATCACTATCTTGATTCTGTCCCGGCTTATTGGCGGCGGACCTCATGAGATCAAAGTGAAGAAACATGTACGGAATGTTATTGAGACGACATTGACGGAGACAATCACAATGAATTCGTTAACAAAACGAGGAAAGTCCATCCGTAATAGGTCCATGATATACTGCTGGCACTTTCGTTGTGAGGAGCATACGTCACATCCGTACAGCAATTTAAATGTTTTGCTCGAAATAACCGAAACAAAAATCGCTCTTAAAAATCACCCGATTGAAGTACGCCCGTGATATTTGGCAGTTTTAACCTTTGATTTATTTACAACATGCTTTAATTTTTGAAAATTTGAGAACTTGGGCTCCTATTTATAAATTATTTAATTAACCTGTTACGAATAACTATTGTAGGTAGTCAGAATGCAAATTGCATACATTACGTTTTGTTTGGCAATCCATAATGTTTGTCCTACCTAGCCTTAAAGGCTTGATGATAATATGAAATAAGAAGCAATAGACTGTCTCTCAATGTGCACATTATATCAGGGAGGTGATAGAGAAGGAGTGGAAACTCTTGTATTTATTCAATCGCATGCGTGAGTACTAAAGCGTAACAATGGGATGTGTAACATTCCACTTTGAAGTTCCATGCTCCGAGCCGCTCTTCCACTGCGGGGAATTTCGGAGGCCAGACACCAGTTTCAGATTTATTACAAAATATTAAATTACCGGCAAAATTTCAGTGTAAATTATAAACTTTATATGGGGATTGTATTGGGAATAGTGCATCAAACAATTTTTTTCAAATTTAGTACTCCGCCCTTCCTATAATTTGTGTGCCAGAGTTGATATAAGACAAATTAGATCCTGACAAAAACTCAATATTTTAGGATAATGCGCTTATTTTCGCATGTTTTAATGTCCCGTCATTTAATCTATGATTTACAATCTTCGATAACTATAAGTTTGCTAATGCGTGTTTTCGCGTGTTTTTTTTATTTTTGCAGTTAGAAAAAAGGATGAAATGTACACAAGTTTGTGTTCGCTTGTTCTACTCATTACACATTCAACAATTGATGAGAAATCTTTGAAAGGGGCAGCGAACATTTGCTGGGATACCATTTTCTGATGTACGAATTCTAAATCCTGATATTTCATGCGCTCTTTTATCTCACCACCTGGTCAACAGTTGCAGATTAGCGCATAGCTTTTCGGCGGCTTGGAGCATGGGGTCAAAGGAGAGCGGCTTGATTCCACTCCCACTATGAACATGACGGACAAAGAAAGAGGACAAAATATACAATTCCCCATTCTACCCACAACAATTGCTGTGGTAGACAAAGGAACATTCCTTCACTGCTATTATGTAAAATAAGTAGAACAGGTGAATATGCGTGTGACACCTGTTCTACACATTTTTACATAATAACAGTGAAGGGATGTTCCTTTGTCTACCACAGCAATTGTTGAGGGTAGAATGAGGAATTGTATATTTTGTCCTCTTTCTTTGTCCTTCATGTTCATAGTGTCCTTCTCTTATCACCTCCCTGATAATATTCACTTTAAATTATTGTATTTGGTATTTCTTTCCTTAAAGTGAGCTAACAAAGACAGAATTCCATTCTTTCATACAATACCTCCACATTACCTTTCTTTTCCTGGTGATGGTACAGCACGTCTGACATAGCAACTCCTATATTGGTATTGTATCTGGTCAGCTCTGGTGAAGCTACATACCACTGTCTCTTGTTAGCTCACTAATGATTGACAGATAATGTCATAAGATGAATGAGATCTGGAGCATTTTTTTTAGGGTGGAGCTTAGCAGGTCTGAGAAAATAATTTCAAAAAAATATTTAAAAATTTATGAAATATATTTAGATGTTTGAATAACAAAATATGAATTGTACGCAGCCCTGCACATCAACAGGAATCAACTTATATATGGATGTCACCCAACCTTTAAAGGCTTGATGAGAATATTAAATAATTCTCAAAATATGCCCTTGCTGAGCTCTAACTGACGGTTAAACCCAACGATTTTTGGTTGGTTTTAGGGTGCGCTGGCATTTCGACTTGGGACCTTTTATCCTGCACAGCAGAATAAAAATAAAAGGTGCCAGGTCAAAATGTCAGAGGGAAAACTCTCAAGAGGTAAAAATTTCGGAGGCTAAAATGTCGGAGGTCAGAATGTGGAATTAAAAATTAAGTAAGGGTTCTATAAAGTTACCTAAAGAGCGCATTAATATTGGAATGGAATTGTTGTATATATCAAAGAATATTACTTTGTTAACCTCATTATTGAGTCAGTCATCCTCCTTGTCTTTTGATTTTGTTGTAATCATTTCTTTATTTCAAAGAAAAGTATAGCAATGCACGAATTTGTACAAACACAATTACAATAATCATAACCAGGTCCATGAACCTATATTCTGGTTCAAACCTTGCTTAGGTATTCTATGCTTAGAAAATCGATCGAGTGTTAGAAAAAACAGACATTTTGTTCTTTGTTATGCTTACAGTGCACAAATTCATTATTCAGTAAGAGAATTGGGTATAGCAGTAACGAAATGTGTGCAGATGCGTGTACCGGTCGGTGTAACTTTGTTACTGAGACTTACATGTGTGAGAGCAATTTATGAATAGATGACGCCTTGGTCACAAATTAATAATTGAGAGCTTCCGGCACCTTCAGGTTTTGTTTTCTCAATCAAACAAAATAAAATAAGATACGCGATTACATTTTAGTTTATTTTGTTTGGTAGCTAATACTAAATGCTAAATCAAACAAAATAAAATAAATTAACATTTTTATTTGATTTGATTTAGCAAATGAAACCTGAAGAAGGCCAGGCGCCGGAAACTCTCAATTAAAACTGTGACTTGCGCCATCTGTTCATGATTACTCAAATACATACACGTACACACACCCAACCCCCCCCCCTACACACACACATAAAATGCTACAGTGCAAACTGATATTGTGGGAAAAAATTTATAGGGCAAAATAAGCTGCTTTGCGGAAGTTTTTTTTTAAACGTCTTCTTATATTCCTTTTTTTATGATTATAATTATTGTAATTTACCATTGCTATTATCATGGTCATCATCATAATCAGTTTCTTCTCCTTCTTCATTATCATTATTTATTTATTTATTTATTATCATAATAATCATGATTATTACGGTTACTATTTTTTGCATGGCGATTGATTGGGACAGGTCTCAAAATCCACCTCTGGCGTAGCGTCAGGATGAGCATTCCTCATACAAGGTTGATCTAATAAGACAGTACCTAACGGTTACCTAACAGTAGTGAAACTGGATGAAACATTACATTACACTCAGTTTTCATATCGTTAAGGATGAATCACCATGGATATAGATCTATCCGATAATAAAACACTGATTAAATTTAATAATGTGATTGAAAATGTTGATGATTTTTTTTTCTCGCTGTCTCTCTATCTTTTCTGTTTTATATATAGACACTGAGCGTGATCCGCCATGGGGACCACTGATATACCAAGCAATGGACGATGAGCATTCCTCCAGCTTTTATACAGTTTCAAATTTGCAATTTCGAAAATAGAAATTTATTTTAATCATAAATCAGCTCTTAATGGTATTACATGTAAGTGTTGAAACCGAGTTATAAGATCACTTATCTCAGTTTATCTTGGCAATTGAATGAGAAGAAAATGAATTTCTCAAAAATTAAGTTTCGTGATGCTTTGACGGCATTGTTGGTAGTGGCGTTTGGTACCAGTACATGGGTCTCACTCGGTGGACTCTGGGTAGAAATGCCACTTCTCACCAGCATAGGCATCCCCGAAGGATACAGAATTGGCTCTTACTTCATAATGGTCACACAAGCCGCCGTTATAGGACCACTTATATTCGTCACATGCCAGTACTTCGCTCCAAAGGACCGACATCTTGAAATCCCAGCTATATACGTGACTCTAGCCGTGGGCATCACGGCAAGTTTCATCTTGATTTTCTTCTGGGACTTCCATTCGATCTGGTCTCTGGATGGCTCTGAGCATAGTACCGCCCTTCTTACCCTGGTGTTCTTCATGTCTCTTGTTGATAGCACATCTAACCTGACCTTTATGCCTTTCATCTCCAATCTCAAGTCAAAGTATCTCAATTGGTATTTCATAGGAGAGGGACTTAGCTCTGTTATTCCAAGTTTCATTGTGCTTATCCAAGGATCTAACGGTGATGATAAATGCGTCGCAAATCATACATTCGTCGACATCACCAAAGATCCTACCAGCAACGTCACATTAACTGAAAACTGTACCTCATATATGGTGCAGAAGACTGGACACGCCCTTTTCCCTCCGCAGTTGTATTACACTTTTATCTTTCTCTTGTTTACTCTGAGCACTTTTTCGTTCTTCCTTCTACGATGTTGTCCTTTTATCCAAGAACAGTATGAAGAAGATTTATACGTTGAAACATCAGATGAAACAGAAGATCAGACATATTTTAGTTGCTTTGAGCGTTGTAAGCGTCGTAGAAATAACCCCGAACAAATATCTCTACTTAATACCCAAAGTCAAAAAGTAAAAGGCATTCAAGGAGAACGACTGGACAATGCAAAGCCAGCAGCACCCTCTATTTTCGATAACACCAATGGTGAAGATTCCGGTGTAATAAGTGAAGAACATGAAACAGATCTTAGTAGAGAATGTGATGATGACGAAGCAGATGGTTCATCGACCGGGGAGGTTGTTCAAAGAGATGGAGACCGAATGAGCAGCAGAAATTCAAATGAAGAAGACGGAGTGAATGATGACCCTAGTACATCTAAAAAAAGTAAATCGAGTTTCTCAAAGAAGCATATATTCCTCTTCTTGATTCTGACAGTGATCAGTTCTCTTATCTATGGGGTCCTTCCACCCATCCAGAGTTACTCTGCAGGAGGATACGGATCACATACTTATCTCCTCGTCACATCATTCGCAGAAATCAGTGTTCCTATTGGGTTCTTCCTTGTGATGATTCGACCAACTACAAACATCTTGATAGTAATGCTGACCTGCTTTACTGGCATACTTGCTGGTACATACTGCATGGTAGTAGCTACTCTAAGCCCAACCCCTCCACTCCAGGGACAGATTTGGGGACAAACTTTAATCGTAAGTTTCGCTAGACTCTCCTATCTTTGTGTATGTCATGAAAATACGACATTCCACATTGACAGCTGAAATGGGAAACTATTTTCTTCAAAACAGGATTTTTTTTTTCGATTTTCTAGGCCACATTTAAACCTGAATTTGTAGTTTCTTTCAAAATATACCAATGACTGAAAATATACATGGAATGCAATGTCCCGAATTTCGAAGCATGAGATGAGAGTTTGTTTACAAGGGCAACAGGCCCTAGGTCATGTATACAGAGCTTATTGAAAGGCTATTGAAAATTGCAAAATCATTTTTTCTTCAATATTATTGTATTAAGATCTTCTTTATGTATTTAGGAATGGCTATTCAATAGCATGGTTCAATAAGTTTTGCCAATAGTTTGCTTGAGCGAGCACCAGCTACTTTTATTAAATGAATTTCATTAAAAAAAAAACTTTCATAGAAATGCTAAGCTTTAAACGGGTTCATGGTGCATTGTCAGACAGCAATTGCATTGCTCTGTTAACTATAAATAATGATTTGAACAATGATTCCTTTGCCTCACCATACCCCTCCCCCCACACACACACACACACACACACACACACACACACACACGCACACACACACACACCTTAGATACAGATATTTCTGCGCATAATGCCCATGCAGTATGGAGCATGTAATGCTTCAATATAATGGAATGCAAGGAAGAGACTGTACCTAACATACAAGATTGATATTAGAATGTGATTTTAGTTGACGATTCATTTGCATCCTTCTTTTCGTCACATCTCCAATTGTTACCAGCCATGTACATGTAGGCCCTACTTTGATTCATGTTGAAAGCAATATTACTATAAGCAAGCTAATTATATATAGTGTCAAGTGCTCACTCAATTATAGGCATATTTCCAGTTTCTAAAATTTTCGCGAGTAAAGCGAGCAGGCAAAAAAAAGTAAAGACAATCTGATAAACAATGTTAGAATTACATATTCGGTTAATATTTCGATCCCGAACATGAAGATATTGAGACATTACACCCATATGTTGTATGTATGCCTATGGTTGATGAAAAGTCATGTGTTTTTATGTATCTCAGGGGTTAATTTTTCATCATATGATAGCTTGTGAGGGGAAATTGGAGTGAAATTCTTCCGAAATGAATAGGGGCGCCCGGAAGAGAGAAGACAAAATTGTTCCTACGTTGACCTTTAAACACAATTCAAGTTCAGTGGCTCATAATTATGCTTGCAATTGTTTTTAATGAATATCATTGTCATTATTCTCACGCAGATCCTAGCATGGATCTTCCAAGGATTTTCTTCTCTTATTGCCGGGCGACCATCGCATGGATTCTTCGTAATGACAGCGGATCTCGAGTAGCCATGATGTTTTTTGGAGGTTGCACAACAATCGGTACCTTGATCGGAGCCGTCGTCATGTTCCCGCTCATCAACCTATTCGATATCTTTGAAGGGTTCAGTCCAGCTCAAGGATGTACCGATAAGGTCACCTGCGTCATGCTTGAAAATGAAATTGTAGGCTTAACGTAATGACTGTTGCAATGTGATGTCATTTTACTGACGGAGGACTGCGTCATCTACTATTGCGGTCTACAAGAAGTGAATGCAAAATCTACAGTGCAAACTTTGGGTTGAATTACTGACGCATATATTCATATAGGCTTGATATATAACATAGGTAATAACGCAATCGAATGACACCCCGTGTGCCGGCAAAGGGCGTTACTTGTCAAAAGCCAACACTCGGCATCGGCGATCTTTAGGGCTCTTGAGCAAAATACTTGATGCGTCAAAACTAAATAACATCAAACAAAAATAGTAGGTTAACCCAATCGTAATCACAAATAGGATTTGCCTTTAATAGCATTTTTGGGGGAAGGGGTCGTAAATCCTATGATAAATTTGGGCAAGTTGTCAACGAGACTAGATGTTTGGGTTATACATCACTTGCTACTCGATCAATTACCAACACCAAACGAAAATTCATAACTTCATCCCAGGACCAAACACCATACCCAACCCTAAACACAGTCTAAAACCCAACTGCAATCTTAACCTTACCCCTATTATAATATTCGACGAAATAAAGCCAGAGCAAACAGATTACCATCGTTTATCCTTTCATGTTGCTCATGTGCCTCTTTTAATGTGTATGTGTGTGTTAATACCCAATTCAAGACAATTCAATTCAATTAATGGTTTATTAATGTAATGCAATCAAAAGACGTTTTGTAAAAATAATTTCACATGAAAGCAGCCGAAGCTGGATCAAACATGTTCACATGTAACGTTGTCATACTAGATAACATTTTAAAGGATAGTAACATGTTAGAAACAAACAGACATTGTGCTTTATACAAAAAAAAAGTAGGTAAGTAATGGCAATCACAGGTCATTTTTTAAGAAGAATAGATATTGGACTTAGATTTGCTTGAAAAATAAATTGCAATTGCACTAGTTAAAAAGAATCAAAATAGATTTATAATTGCCATATAAAATCTACATATAAGGAGAAAATTAGGAAAACTTCCATGAAATGGATTGTTCACTTTTGCTTCTGACCAGTAAATGAATTCTATGAATTAAAATATTAGTGTTATAGTCAACTTGTATATATTGTCATAAAAGTATATTTTAATAGTCTTATGGTCATCGCTCTTTTTCCAAAGCTTCTGCTGAACTTTGGAACAAACTACCTTTAAATGTCAAAAGCTGTCAAACTGAATTCTATGAATTCAAATATTAGTGTTATAGTCAACTTGTATATATTGTCATAAAAGTATTATTTTAATAGTCTTATGGTCATCGCTCTTTTTCCAAAGCTTCTGCTGAACTTTGGAACAAACTACCTTTAAATGTCAAAACCTGTCAAACTGTTAACCAATTCAAGACACATTTATTCAAAATTGCTTTTAATGATTAACTTATATACTCTGTTCACATTGATGTGTATTTCATATGTATTGTAATTTGTAGGTTTATTTGCACTTTTTGTTTTGTTTAATATGTAATTGTTTATCAGTCTATTCTGTTTGTTATAGCGCTTAGAGACTTCGGTGGTAAGCGCTTTATAAGCAACGTTGTTATTATTATTATTATTAGAAAGATATAGTAAATAGATATGGTTGTTTATATAATATCACGGAGGAGACTGTTGATTATTATGATGGTTGGTGTTGATTAGTATTGTAATATCAACAAAGGGATCGCATCGTCTGGATTGGAATGGAATCCATTCCAAAACAGTGAATGAATTACTCTTGTTCAGAGAGGATTCCACTCTTGAGCGTGGATTCCACATCAAAAATCCTTTAATGATAATATTAATAATAAAAACGGTGCTTATAAAGCGCTTGCCACCGAAGTCTCTAGGCGCTATAACAAACAAAATACAATGGCAAACAATTATACATATTAAAACAAAAATACAAATACAAATAAACCTACAAATTACAATACATACATGAATGGTTGTATTACGTCTGTAATCCAATAAACCAGCGCTCGATGGAGGATTATTTGGCTTTACATAATAAAATATATCATACAATTGTGACCAACTTAAAAATCGGGACATGTAGGTGTAGTTCGCCTTTGATATACAAGCACAGTTCATGTTTTCCAAGTGTTCTTTTTTTTATTCTTCTGTCCAATATGATATATTATATGTAAATGTTTGTACTTGGGGAAGGGTTTGATTTAATCTCTAATTTGACAGCGATGATTAGCAGAAATCAATTAATCGACTCTTGAAATTTCGTAATTAACATTTTATTCATTTACATTACTTATAAAAATTGAATGTACACGTATACATTTCATATAAATAATTATTGATTGGTTTTGTGGTAAGTATTCAGTTTTTGTTTTTACCCTTTATTTACACAATTTATGACAGATTTCTGTTACCGAACTATAGTACACAATGTGAATAACCAAAAAAAAGCCTAAACAACACTTTTTTGGTTATTAATAACCTTAATTCATTAAATGGGGTAGTGGTTCTTGATTAAACTGTGGTCGATTTTATATGTACGTTTTGTTTATTTTGTTTTGTGTTGTTTTTCTTGGCGGTTGGGTATTGCTGGGTGAAGGATAACAGCAAGGAACAAAACAAAATAATGTCATTTTTGGAGTTATATGGTACAGACTAGGAAAGTCGAAGGGAATCTTAGGGTCAAATAGTCAATGACGTAGCCCTATTTAAGTATATTTTACGTGGAAGGGGGTAATCTAATCATCATTTCATCCATCATGTCCAATGATTGATCAGGTATATATATGCGTCTTATAACATCACTTAATGCAATTAATAACCACAGTCAGTGATTGTACTAGTTTAATATGCGGTTTCACAATGCACGAAATAGGACAACAAAATAAGAAAGTTATGATTTTTTGTAAGTTATATGGGTACTTCAAATTGGCTGAATTGGTAATGCCAATGTGACGTAGTGCCGGACAACTTTACCATATGTTTCAACACACAAAATGACTAAAATGTCACTTTTTCAAAATCTATGACTCGGGAGAGTCGTTTGTTCAGAAACAAAATCCTGGATTTAGCTCGGATCATGCTGCAATAATAATTATAAACCTTTAGGTCAGTCAGGAACCCCTTGACTTTTACAAGCCGATCGCCTGTCTGATTATCATGATATTGGATTCGGGCTCTGTTGTCCGTGCGCGGTCATCGAAACGACCTAATTCATTAGGTTAGTCGGCGGGGCTAATCCCTGCCGCTGAAAATCACATAATAAAAGCCTTTCTTTCAATTGGACAATTACTTATTTTTTGGATATGGGAAAAGGAAAGAGCGACGGAAGAAAAACGAGAAAGAAAGTAAAAAGAATGTAAAAGAAAAAAAGAGAGGGGGAGAGAGGAAAAGGAATAAGAGACAGAGAGAGAAAGAGAGAAAAGAAAGAACTAAAATTAACACATACAGATTATATACCAATGAGTTGGCTCCAGGGGCGGATCCAGCCGGCAGCAAGGGGTAGGAGCACTAGTTTTTTTGTGGCTCAATGGTGGGGGGGGGGGTGTTACACCCACAAATGTAATAACGCCCACAAATGTAATAACGCCCACAAATGTAATAACACTTTACCCACAAATGTAATAACACCCACAAATGTAATAACACTTTACCCACAAATGTAATAAATTTCACCCACAAATGTAATAACCACTTTACCCACAAATGTAATAATTTTGAATCACCCACAAATGTAATAATGACTTTACCCACAAATGTAATAAATTTGAAGGGATATTTTGTCGAATTTGTTCAAAACTAAAACCCTGTAATAAAGCATGGGTATAGCGCGCAGTCTTTACTCCAGACCCGGTTATTTCAAAATTTAAAAATCTTCAAAACTAAGACCCCATAATCCTTTTCCTGTGGAATAACATGAGAATCGAGCGTAGTCTTTCCTCCAGACCCGGTCATTTCAAAATAAAAAACAATAAAAAACAAAACAAAAATTCAAATCTAAGACCCAACAATCCTCCAAACTAAGACCCTGTAATAAAGCATGGGTTTAGAGCGTTGTCTTTACTCCACACCCGGTTATTTCAAAATAAAATAAAACAAAACAAAACAAAACATTAACTTTAAAACTAAGGCTCCACCATCTTCCAAACTATAAGACCCTGTGATAAAGCATGGGTTTAGAGCGTAGTCTTTACTCCAGACCCGTTTAATTAAAAAAAAATCTTCAAAACTAAGACCCCATCATCTTATTCCTGTGGAATAACATGAGTATTGAGCGTAGTCTTTCCTCCAGACCCGGTTATTCAAAAGTAAAAAAACAAACAAAAACTTTTAAACTAAGACCCACCATCTTCCAAACTAAGACCCTGTAATAAAGCATGGGTTTAGAGCGTAGTTTTCTTCCAGACCCGGTTATTTCAAAAATAAAAAACAATAAAAAACAAAACAAAAATTCAAATCTAAGACCCAACAATCCTCCAAACTAAGACCCTGTAATAAAGCATGGGTTTAGAGCGTTGTCTTTACTCCACACCCGGTTATTTCAAAAATAAAACAAAACAAAACAAAACAAAACATTAACTTTAAAACTAAGGCCCCACCATCTTCCAAACTATAAGACCCTGTGATAAAGCATGGGTTTAGAGCGTAGTCTTTACTCCAGACCCGTTTAATTTGATCAGTCATACTTCATTTCAACTCCGTCTACTCTTGAAGCATCTGAAAAGTATTACTGAAAAACTTTTGGAGTTGTACGTGTTAAGTAGTTTTATATGGACGAATACTAAGTTACAGAAAGCCAGGTACATTTAGTATTTCGGCATCTTGTTCTCTTGTTTTCCTAGCTTAGAAGAATTGTCACGTGTTAGGTTGTTTGCGTTTTATATCAAGTTCAGTTGATGTTATCAGGTTCAATATTGCCCAAATTATAACCTTGTTTGCTTGTAAAAAGACATGTGAGTTACTCCACCTTTTTATACGTAATAATTATTTTGGTTCTGTTACCGTCTGTATATTAATGAAACAACCTCTTCATTCGTTTGGAATAAAATACTTTCTATCTTACAAAATCTATGTATCCATCATTGCATCACTATAAAACCATAACCTCTGCAATTTACTCACATTGATTGAGAGAGTATATAGATATTTTATCAGTCAAAGGGTTCTGCAATCGTTCATTCAAAACATGCAAATATGTTTCGCGTGATCTCGTTATACAGCTATTTATGATTTGTTATATGAAAGTATGCGTTGTTATTTGCTTGTTAACCGATTATCATTTCAGACTTGTTCTTGTTTATATAGCTGCTTGAGTGTTTCAGAAGTAGGGAAAACTGTAATATAAATGTGTTTTGTTTGTATTTGCCTTTGAATAAATTTCGTTCTCATGAATTCACACCGCGTACCAATTGGTAGTCTTCAGTATAAGTAATTGATACGTTCATCACATGAAGAAAGGTAATTCATTCACGCACTCATGAAAATATAACATCGCAATCCAACGTTTCAATGTCACTAATAGCGTACATATATATATATATATATATATATATATGTTACATATCGTGAACATATTTCATAATCACATGCATAAAACAATCAGCGTCAATATTTAAATACATTTAAGGTCACTTATTCGATTACTTTTTTCTACGAACATTGAATTCCAGGATATTTGTGGGCGTTAGAATATTTACATGATTAAAAATCGTCGACGGTCAACGAACCATCGAATCGGTCCCTCCTCTGTGTGTTATATATATGGACCATTTTGACTGATTCGTCAGTTCGTGTGACCGCCGACCAATCATTTATTTGTGACGTGTTGTATCCACATATGTAATAATGTAATTTATTTTTAAATGAAAAAAGAGGAATAAGATGGTGGGTCTTAGTTTCGAAGATTTGTTTAAATTTCTATTTCTTTTGAAATAACCGGGTCTGGAGGAAAGACTACGCCCTATACCCATGTTATTCCACAGGAATGAGATGGTGAGGTCTTAGTTTGAAGATTTTTCATTTTTTCTAAATAACCGAGTCTGAAGTAAAGACTTCGCTCTAATCCCATGCTTTATTACCGGGTCTTAATTTGGAAGATGGAGGGTTTTAGTTTAAAAGGTTTTTGTTTTGTTTTGTTTTGTTTTGTTTTGTTTTGTTTTTTTACTTTTGAATAACCGGGTCTGGAGGAAAGACTACGCTCAATACTCAATTAAGGAAAGGTATGTCACTTTACTAACTGCACCTTGCACAAAGCCCAGAATGTCTGCATAATTTGAGATTTTGAAACTTGATTTTCAGTTTAAATCATATAATGCAATCCATTTCTTCTTCTTTTTCTTTTTGTTTTGTCTTATTTCCCGGAAAGGAGACAATCCCACCGACAGGCATCGCATAGTCATGGTTGGTATTGGAGGGCCTAGGCTGCGCATACGCATACATGCAAGCCGAGAAGCCTGTTCAATGTACCGAACCGGGCTGGCCAGAAGATACAAACATAATAGTCAACGATTTATGCTGACAGCCTGTCTGGGATCTCCAAAATTGCGAAAAATTGAGCAGCGTAGTTTTTTTTTTCTTTCTTTCTCCTGCTCCCTCTTAAATTTAATTAATGTGATTTGAATTCGGCGTAAATATTCATAATTGAATGAAACACGACAATAAAACAAAAACAACAACAACAACAACGTTCTGAATTCCACAGGAATAAGATGATGGGGTCATGAAGATTTTTAAACAGTTTTGAAATAACCGCGTCTGGAATAAAAACTACGCTCTAAACCCATGCTTTATTACATGGTCTTAGTTTGGAAGATGGTGGGGTCTTAGTTTAAAAGTTTTTTTTTTTTAACTTTTGAATAACCGGGTCTGGAGGAAAGACTACGCTCAATACTCATGTTATTCCACAGGAATAAGATGATGGGGTCTTAGTTTTGAAGATTTTTTTTTAAATTAAACGGGACTGGAGTAAAGACTTCCCTCTAAACCCATGCTTTATCACAGGGTCTTATAGTTTGGAAGATGGTGGGGCCTTAGTTTTAAAGTTAATGTTTTGTTTTGTTTTGTTTTGTTTTATTTTTGAAATAACCGGGTGTGGAGTAAAGACAACACTCTAAACCCATGCTTTATTACAGGGTCTTAGTTTGGAGGATTGTTGGGTCTTAGATTTGAATTTTCTGTTTTGTTTTTATTGTTTTTATTTTTGAAATAACCGGGTCTGGAAGAACAACTATGCTCTAAACCCATGCTTTATTACAGGATCTTAGTTTGGAAGATGGTGGGTCTTAATTTTAAAGTTTTTGTTTTTGTTTTTGTTTTGTTTTGTTTTTTAAATAACCGAGTCTAGAGGAAAGACTACGTTCAATACTCATGTTATTCCACATGAATAAGATGATGGGGTCTTAGTTTTGAAGATTTTTTAAAATTAAACGGGTCTGGAGTAAAGACTACGCTCTAAACCCATGCTTTATCACAGGGTCTTATAGTTTGGAAGATGGTGGAGCCTTAGTTTTAAAGTTAATGTTTTGTTTTGTTTTATTTTATTTTTGAAATAACCGGGTGTGGAGTAAAGACAACGCTCTAAACCCATGCTTTATTACAGGGTCTTAGTTTGGAGGATTGTTGGGTCTTAGATTTGAATTTTTTGTTTTGTTTTTAATTTTTGAAATGACCGGGTCTGGAGGAAAGACTACGCTCGATTCTCATGTTATTCCACAGGAAAAGGATTATGGGGTCTTAGTTTTGAAGATTTTTAAATTTTTGAAATAACCGGGTCTGGAGTAAAGACTGCGCGCTATACCCATGCTTTATTACAGGGTTTTAGTTTTGAACAAATTCGACAAAATATCCCTTCAAATTTATTACATTTGTGGGTAAAGTCATTATTACATTTGTGGGTGATTCAAAATTATTACATTTGTGGGTAAAGTGGTTATTACATTTGTGGGTGAAATTTATTACATTTGTGGGTAAAGTGTTATTACATTTGTGGGTGTTATTACATTTGTGGGTAAAGCTAGTGTTATTACATTTGTGGGCGTTATTACATTTGTGGGCGTTATTACATTTGTGGGTGTAACAGGGGGGAGTGAGCATTTTTTTCTCATTTTTTTCTCAACACCCACCCCTACCCCTGAGCAAAAAAAAGAAATGGGCCGGGGGGCATTTTCATTTTTTGTTTAAAAAAGGTAAAATTAACGTTACCATGCATGCATCGTTTTTTTAAACCTGTTTTTTTGCCAGGGAGCTGGGCCCATCGCCCCCCGTGGATCCGCGCCTGGTACGCTCGACATGTGCCTATACGAAGACTGCCGACGAAATTACAACAGTACGAAAAAAGCCTGTTCTAAAAAGTTGTCTTTAAAGGTAAAGAACAGTTTTGGAAACGCCCCTCTCTCAAAAAATGAAATGGAAGCTCTCATTACCAGTCATGTGAAAGAATATGTTTTGACTAATACGTGATGATACAAATTTTGCCGGGAAACCGCCTACTAATTGATATATTTGGTAAATTATTATATCTATTGGGACCAAATAGATATCGCGCACGTGGTCGCGTAGTCCCATATACATCTTTCTGTGTTCAGTGCTTGTAACTTTACCAAGACTGGGCCAAATTTCTTAGGCATTTTTTTTTTAGAAGGTGGAGTGGTGGTTAGGGTAGAGGGTGTTTGTTTGGTAGTTTGTTTTTTCGTTTTATCCTCAAATTTTCATTATTTGTAATGTAGTTCATAATTATGTGATGTAAATTGTTATGTATATGTAATTTCCTTTCTGTATAAAGATGCATAATTATGTTCACGAAATTCAGGTTAATGGTGTTTTTTGTTCTGTTTATTTGGAGGAATAAATCATAAACCAAAGGAGGAAAAAAAAGAGTGTGTGCATGAGGATGAATGACTTGCAGATGGTGGGGGGTAAGGATGGGGGTTATAATTTGTTTGTATTTTTTTTAATTAAAAGTGATTTCATTCAATTTTTTAAATCTGAATTGCTAAAACTCAAATGGTCCCTAGCTCGATCGCTTGATCAAATGCATTTTTAGGGCCCTTTTTGGGCGTCTGGCGGGCCCTTAGCAGCAGAAATTTTGTCTGGCATATGGGCCACTTTATTCCCACTCCAGCAAAGCATAGAGAGTCAATGCTAATGCGTATTGACCTCTAGCGCTGAACTACATGTTAATAGGCAGCATTTGCACACATGAATAGTCAATGCACTTATAATACACAAATGCACACAATCATGCCGATGTGGTTGATCGGCAAGTTTGACAGTAGACTTACAATTTGAATTTTTAAATTATTCTTTCTAACATCGGTAAGTTAAAAAATTGTATTTTACCAGTGCTATTTAGGTGTCATCAATTGTCACTAAAGTACCGATTTTGAGTGAAATCAGTTGAGTTTTGTACAGTATTGTTTGAAATGTTGAGAATCAATATAGAACAGGTTTTAATACACAGCCAGGAAAGTAATGCAGCTATGTGTGCTTATATTCCGTGCACTGTGGCATTCAAGCGTTAATAGTTAAAGGTAAAGAACAGTTTTGGAAACGCCCCTCTCTCAAAAAATGAAATGGAAGCTCTCATTACCAGTCATGTGAAAGAATATGTTTTGACTAATACGTGATGATACAAATTTTGCCGGGAAACCGCCTACTAATTGATATATTTGGTAAATTATTATATCTATTGGGACCAAATAGATATCGCGCATGTGGTCGCGTAGTCCCATATACATCTTTCTGTGTTCAGTGCTTGTAAGTTACCAAGACTGGGAAAAATTTCTTATCATTTTGACGATTCCAGAACCTTGCAGTACACACCAATACTTATATGCTAGATGATCAACCTTTTCTGATCAATTTCACAACATTTCTTTCACAATGCAATCGCATGACCAGAACTGGTCTTTATCTTTAACACCGGTTTCAATTGGTACCTCGTTCGCCTTGATCAAATGCATTTTTGGGCCCCTTTCAACTGGTCCCAGAGGCCACATGCAGCAGAGGAACCCTGGCAGACGTCCACATTTGGATATCCCAGGTTTTTCCCCCAAATGTTCCAATACTCAGAATCTCAGATATATAGCTCGTTTGTTTGATCAAAGTGCACTGGGCTGCCGGGCTAAATGGCATTCCATATACGACGGTACCTATAGCTAACTACACACACAGCGTTCCATAAGTAGTTAAGCGCATAAACAGAGATGGTGAGTATTTTTTCTTCTTCTAATATTGTTCTCGTTCTTATTTTCCTTGTCTTTAGTTTTTACCAGAATGATGAGAAATTATCTTGACATCTTTTTGTACATGTATTGAACCACGTAGGGCTTGGTGATAATGACATTATGTGAAATATTGATATTGATATCACCAGTCCAAGCTTTTAACTGGCTCCCATCCCATAGACCCGTGCGGAGATAGCCTTAAAGGCTTAAAGGCTTTGTGATAATGTGAAATATTGATATTGATATCACCAAGCCTTAACTGGCTCCCATAGACCCGTGCGGAGAGGCAGGTAAACAAACCCTAAAATGCGTCCGAAATCACCCCTTCCCACACCCGACCAATATTGGACAGTATTTTATGCCACTTCTAGTAAATTCATCGAGGCCACTGTCCAATATTGGTCGGTTCATTATTGGTCATTATTCATTTATGATCATCGTAATTATATACTTCACATAGTGAGATGGAATCTACATATACCTTCAGTATGAGACAATCAGGATTATTCATAGCAATCTTCACGATCCTGGTTCTCACTGATGCCGGCGGGGTAGATTTTGATACAGGAAAAGCTCAGATGCATCCTGGAGATCTGGATCAATACAGAGAGAAAGAAGATGATGGGAGAGGGCTACCTGCACTAAGTCACCATGAACAGCAAATTTTACATGCACTTTTTGGAGGAATTGGTGAGTAATTCAGTCTAATTTCCCTGATTACATCTCTGTTGCTTAATTCCATTCATTGCATACTTAATGTTATTTTACTCGAGTAGTTTCATTGGTGAGAATTATTTTTTAAAATGTCTAGCTTGAACATTCAAAGCTTTGCTTAAATTTTTCTATTTGAATGTTCTCTAAATTAAGCAAGGCTCAAAATTCATTGGAGTAATATAGGCCTTATGAGCCCCCAAAAAAAAAAAAAAGAAGAAGAAGAAAAAATATCAAAATAAAATCAGAAAGACTGCCATAAATGATTCCACAGTTGGACCCACTTTTATGGACGACACCCTGTATGCTATCTGAAGCTCTATGTTGTAAAATGTTAAATGTGTGGCAGAAATCTGTATGTTTGCTTTACAGGTCCAGTCATACTGCCTGATGATTCAGAGCCCTCAAATCAAGCTGATGACAAAACATCATCTTTACCACTCCGTATAGTGAGGCAAGCACCTGGTAGTGATCAGTCCCCATCGATTCCAGAACAGATCCACATAGCGTACGGTGACATGCCATCTGAGATGGTCATTGTGTGGTCCACTCCATCTCCTGGATCTTCAGAGGTTCTCTATGGCATGGCACCCAACAACTTCAGTCTCAAAGCCTTGGGGGATTACCAAGAGCTATTGGACTGGGAAGGCCCCTTTGATGGAGTGAAGTTCATTCACCATGTGAAGCTAGAGGTAATTGAGGCTTTGTGTCCATGTTGACATGTTAGCTAGTCTTGTCCATGCATGAATGTGAATATGTAGTCCGTTTTTTCAACAGAAAATAGGACACAAGCATTTGAGGCATGGCGACATATTCAGTGAGCACTTCTAAATCATGAAATTCATCTAGCTGTATAAAATGGCTAAGGTCACAAATTAGGACAGTAGAGTGCAATTCTGTTCAGACACCTTTCTGAAAGCTGTGTACTGGAAAGCCACTGTGTAGATATGACAGGGGTTTCAAATTTAAAAGAAAATACAGTCAAACCTGTCTATAGCAACCACCCAAGGGAAACACAAAAAGTGGTCTTTGTAGACAGGTTCCTTTAGTACATGTTTCAATGAGAAACCATTTTCAAGGGAAACAAAAAATGTGGTCTTTGTAGATAGGTGGTCACTAAAGCAGGTTTGACTGTACATGTATATGGCAATTCAGACAGCTGCAGGGATCAAAGTCATTTTCACCTCTCATTTATAAATAGGGGTTATCAATTTTTTAAAGCCAACACTTTATGCTATCAAAGCTATTTTCTTCACCGCAGGAATGATGCATGGAACATACATTGTAAAGTTCTCAAAATTAAAACTGTTAATGCAGAATTTTAAACCCTGATCAAATCAAAAGTATTTGCTATTTGTTTAAAATAAATTATTTTCTTTCATTTACCAGGGCTTGACTCCGGGAGCATCATATTCATACAAAGTACAAACTAATGATGAACAGAGTCAAGCGTATACATTCACTGCAATGCAAGATGGAACTGTAAGTAGAACCTTTGTACAATAAAACATTGGTAGTAATAAAGAAAGGTATTTCCTTCAGGGTTGTGTAACATGTGGTCTGTGGAGGTTTCGTGATCCTGTCCTTCAACTGGTCCACATTTAATATCCTGTCCACTCTGTTTAATAATGTCCTTCACTTAAAGACTTTGATATACACTTGTCATTCTCAACTGAGATGTAGCAAATGGGCACCAAGAATACGTTGTTTAGATTACATTTGTAATAGTAGAAGTCAGAATATCTGGGGTTCTAATGGAAAAGTACCCAATAATGTGTGTAACCAGTCCCAGAGAGTGCAATTTAGTTCTATGAATGATAATATCTTGCTTGATACTTGATGTCATTTGACAACCTCATATAGTCTGTAGCTATAGAGTGACAGGTTAAATGGTTATTTTGGTAAAACATTTTCCAAAGTGTTCTTTAGGGTTATGCCAATTTAATTCTATGTGTCCCATCAAATTCTTGGCATATTTTTAGTTATCTCCCAACTGTATGAGGTTTGTAAATACATGTATATAAACTTGTGCAAGTGAATTTTGATGTAATGCATATCAAGAGCTTGTCCTATAAAGATTTACACTTGATTTGGATCAATTGAAAGATCTATATATATAAGTCATCGCAACTCTTCTCAAGACAAGGCCTAGATTTGTGGTACATGGGTAATAATTGATTCATTAGTGGTATACCGTACTTATTCATGTTCTATTAAATATCTTACTGTCAGGATTGGTCTCCTACCCTGCTTGTATATGGTGACATGGGTCTGAAGGGTGGGGCACCAAGTCTTCGTCTCTTGAAGAAATCGGCCAAGGAGAGACTAGCTGATGCCATCATCCATGTTGGTGACTTCGCTTATGATCTACATGATGAAGAGGGCAAGGTGAATCCTTTTTTTGCTTCTTCAGGGTGGAATAAAATGTGTTGTTCATGGGTTCACTTTTTGCTTATTAATGGGGTAATAATACTGGTAAAGCGCTATATGAGAGACAGTAATTATTAGGACTGCCAGAAAATGGCAAGGATTGGAATGATATAATCAATTTTATATATATTTTTTTATAATACAGACAACTTCAGAAATCTATGTAATTAAAATTTGCTCCATGTATATATGTAAACATAGTCCAGGAGGTAATAACAAACAAAAGAAAATTTAGATCATGACTAAGGGATGCACATTGTTCTCAATACTTATTTGTTTAATACACATTACACCTGTCTTGGAGAGAAGGAGGGATCGGAGAGAAGTCATGTCCTGAAACCTAAGTTAATTTGGCTTCCAGGATCAATGGTATTTTCTTTGATTCTCATACAAAGCCAAGTATTGCCAAGTATAAACATCTCAACTGGAAGTCATGGAGGCCATGGAAAGAAGCAGGGGGCCGTTTCTAAAAACCATCATATGTCATGGAATCTCTTATGTTACAGGATTAACACTCATTTCTATGGGATGTCCATCCACTTAGATCTATGATGGTTTCAAGAAACTGGCCCCAGATTTCAAATTAGTTGATAATCATCTGATTTTCTCTGTTCTTTCTGCAGGTCGGTGATGATTTTATGAATCGTATTCAAGATGTAGCCGCTGTCCTCCCTTATATGACATGCCCTGGTAATCATGGTGAGTTCAACCATCCTATTACTTGGGAGTTACACAAAAGATATTTTAATTGATGTTTCTTTGATATGAAATAACCTTCATCCTTTATTTTCATTTTTACAGAGCGTTAATCATATTGCATTAGCTAGTTACCCAATTTTACAAGATTTTATCTTACGTGTGCATGATTATGCAGTTCTTGTATAAAGCATCAATTCTAGTTTTAAGAGAACTGCTGAGATATTAGTGCTAATATTTTGGAAAATTCTGAAAATAGTACAAACATAATCACATTCGTAGCTGCTCATTTTTTTATGATTTTTTTTTCACTTGGAAAATAAAATAAAATGTTAAACAATCATAATTTGGCTTATTCATTGAAGGCTTGTTTAGATGTGAGTTGGCAAAACTTCAATGTTTTTTTGTGATGATGTAAAGTGTAATACACGGCATACAACTAGTCCTTTGTTGCATGCAGTTGCCATTCATTTACACGTTATAAAAACGCAACTTTTTAGCAGCTTTTTATTGCGCCATATCTGAACAAGCCTTTAGTATGCCTAGCAAGATATGCTGATTGAAACAAATGTGGGAAATCTATAGTCTATATTTCATGAAACCAGGTCAATTTTTGTCTCTTCCTCCTCATTGTATGTTATTCATCCTCTTTTTTTTGGTCTTGATCAAAATTATCATCTTTTTTTTCCCCTGCAGAAATTGCACATGATTTTGTTCACTACCGGTACAGGTTCTCAATGCCTCGATCCCCATGGCCAATGGAGGAGGAAATGTGGTATAGCTTCAATATGGGCAAAGCTCACTTTGTCAGGTAAATTGCAAATGTTGAGATAAAATTAGTTTGTGTTAATGTTGTCCTAAATTTTTGACAAATTTGCACAGCAGATAGAGCTGTGTGTGGGATAGCAGGTTTTTACCATTGAAAATAAATCACCAAGAAACACAACTTCATCATTTTGTAAACGTTGAGTTGTTTTTAGGATTAGGATGGAACTGTACAAGTCAGTCCACACAGTCATTAGGCTCAGTCAGTAATGTTTCTGCCTGTTGAACCAAAGATCGTGGGTTCTAATCATGGTCCACCTGCACACCCCCAATCAGTTATACTGGGAGGAGAGACCCAAGGGTTACAGTAATTCAGTTCACTTTTCGCCTCTCAGGCACAGTGACGCCAATACTTAATAATAAACCATTCCTTAAGAGAAAAACTGACAAATAAATGTATACTGGCCTGAAACCACATGATGTGTGCAGTGTAGCTGGGGTCACCATTCTGTTTTTTGTTGTATTCTTTTAAAGTACATGTATTATTATTCAATGCTTCACATTGGGTTATATCAATAACCCTGTTCGACAGTGCTAAATTTAGTTCTATAAATATTTATTCAGATGGTTTAAGTGCATTACAAAATGTGTGAAATTAAAAAGAAAAAACATAATAGCACTTCCACACATGTCAATACTTTTTAACCTTGAGCTTTTAAAACAATTTTTTATACAGCTACTCTACTGAAATTTACTTCACTGGAGATTATTATCTCCAGCATCTCCAGATACAGTGGCTCAGGGAAGACCTAGAGAGAGCAAATAAAGAGAGAGTGATTCGTCCTTGGATCATAGCGTTTGGTCATCGTCCGATGTACTGTTCCAATGCTGATAGAGATGACTGCACCAAAGAAGAATCCAGAGTTAGAACAGGGTAGGATTGTTATTCCAGAGTGTATTCTGTCATGGTAATAAGGGCTTCACACTAACTTTTTTTTCGGAAAGGGGGTCCACATTAATCTATTTTGAGTTTGTATGCACAAGATTGATGTAGAAATGTCAAAATTCTGGGGGGTTCAGACTTGCATTTTCAGCTCCCATGCATCCAGGGGAACCTGTTAGTGTCGAGCCCTGTTTTAATGATATATATATATTATTTTAAATGACAGATATGAGGAAAGAAACGAACTTCTTTTGACATTGACATTCAACTCTTCTTCTCCAATTGAAATTAAATAGCGAGTATTGGTGCCTAGACCGGCCATAATTTTGAGGTTGTAAAAATTAAAACTCCAGGGTCTGTATTCTGTTAGTCTGAAGTCTTAATGAAAATACATGTACTTACCAACAAAAGGATGAATATTCTGATACTTGGACAGAATTCATGATTATATGAGCCAGGCTTAGATCACAATATGAGCAATAGTTGTTTGAGAAGCAGCTACATTACAAAGTCATTGTCTCTAACATCTCGATCTGGCTTGATCTGACTTTGTTAGGACTGAAAATGGTATATGCTATGCCTGTTTTGTTTAGTTTTTTTGTCCAAATATATCAAAATTGTCTCTCCAGATTTGCAGACCTCATGCATGCAATTTCTCCAAACTCATTAAACTTTCCTTTATTTCATTTCATTTCATTTCGCAGACTTGAAGACCTGTTTTATGAGTTTGGCATTGATCTGATCATCGAGGCTCATGAGCATTCGTATGAGAGGTTCTGGCCGATGTATCGAGGCGAGGTGACCGCTAAACATTACAAGAATCCTGTAGCACCTGTACATGTTATCAGTGGGGCTGCAGGATGTAATGAGTTTGATGGTGTCTGCGTCAATCCTATCTTGGGACCTAGAGGTTAGTGTAATATTGTTAAAGACTTCACTTCATGTATTTGTATGAATCCTTGGCCCCATCTTATAAAGAGTTGCAATTGAATCTTCAAATTAATAGCAACTCCTACCTTTTGAGTACACTTTAATACTTACTTACTTACTTACTTACTTACTGCCCGTTATGCCTTCCTGGCATTTAAGGCAGCAATGAAGGTTCTCCAGTCAGATCTGCTCTGGGCCAGGCGATTCACTGCCCCCATGTGTACTTGCTTTCTCATGACTTGGACAATGGTATAATTGCAAGTTATGACTGTAAGTTAAATAAGAAATATATGAACTTTCCATGTAAAGGTACACAGTTGATCACAATATGGCAGAAAGATTGACAATTTGACTTTGACACATTGAAAAGCAATCATTGTATAAAATCTTTAGAAATGTGTTAATATATGAGGGTATTTAGACCTGTAAAGTGCCATCTTTATGTTTACAAGAAGTAATTTTTGTTTTGAAAAAAATTCTCAAAAAAATGATCATCTGGGAAAAAAATTGTTGAGAAGGCTATAAGGTCAGAGGTCAAAGTTCAGAATAGTGTTATTTTCCTTATTTTCTTGACAGGAGAGTGGTCAGCCTATCGATCTTGGATACCAGGTTTGTATGGATTTGCTCACCTACACATAGCTAACGATACACATCTACACTGGCAGCAGAGACTAGCTGTGAGTGATCAGGTACAGGATGAGTTCTGGATTGAACAGAATCGCCATGGTTACTTCCCACCATCAACGAGATGATAAAATTGTGAATGGGTTGGACCTGTTATGGATAAATCTGATGTACTGATCACTTCTATGGAACAGGCTTCTTCAATGCCTTCTTCTTTTTTATATTGGTCACTAGACAATGATATTGACATTTGATCTCTGTGCTTATAAAAAGTATGATTGGGGAGGGGGGGGGGTAGGTTTTCATGGAGATCCTGAAAGTTTGGTTGTATTTAAGCCTTCCTTATAATCCTATTTCTTCAATAACAAGGAAATTAATTCTTCAACTAAATTACATGTATTTCTATATAGGATGATATGTAGGAATGAGTGAATATTAGATATAGTTTTATATAGTACTCACTTTGTATTGACATTGATTCAAAATGAATACCACTCACTATTACTTGGTTTTTTGAAAAGTACTCGAATCTAATCTTACACTTGAGAGGGAGAGAAAAACAAAATTATATACGCATGTATTTGCAGCTGTTTAACTGAGATCCATTCGTCTTCCAATATTGTATACATGTAAATGTGTGAAATAATTAATGAACATGTAGTTCTTTGGGATCTTCAGTTAAATGCTTGTAGTCTTAGTCACAAATGCTGCTACATAGATATTACTATAAATTTAAAATTTAAAACAAAGATAGACATATATTACTATTTATTTACTTATTCTTCCTCTATAGTTCGGTCAGATGAGAAATGTCTTTGTCAGTGATATTTCAACACTACAACGAAGCTAACAACTCTTTAGATATCACTTTTCGTCTTGTACAAATGTAGATGCTATTTCATTGCAGTTTTAATACATGTGATGGTTATTGTGATGTGATGGTTATTTTTTTACCTGACTGCTAAGAAAGCATAAATGCTTGTAAGTAAGCAACCAGACGGACGACGGCTTTAGGTCCTCTCCGAGGGACCTGGTAGTGAGGATTAATGCCTTACCAAAGGGCACTAGTGCATCGACTTGGTTTCGAACCCGGGTCACCGGATTACGAGACCACTGCTCTACCAACTGAGCTATCGCGCCGTAGTTGAAGATTCCTGTATTCAATTATCTTCACCTTGACATTTTGTTCCTGTTGTAGGGCTTTATATTGTACCTTAAGTTAACCTTAGAAGGTCACTTTGGGTTCCTAAAAGTTTTCAGTTAATTAGCCTCTTTAATTTCTATAGACTCTGTGTCCCTATTCACCACCAAGTATGTTCTTCCTTTCATGTTCACCTGCCACAGACATTTATTTCCTTTGTTCATTCTAGCACCAGGTTACTGGAAATCCCTCTCCCTCCTCTTCTGTCACCTGACCACTCTTCCCTCCATAACGGTCACATGACATGCCACACCCGCTCTTTTGATTGGCCCACTTTCTCGAATATTTAGTATGTAGTCACATGACTGACTTCCCTTGAATATTGATGAGGATGTTATTGTTGAATATTTAGTATGTAGATATATGACTGACTCCCTTTTGAATATTGATGAGGATGTTATTGTTATACTTAATTGCTAAGTTAATACATATGCATGCATGTTGGAAAGAGCAGAGAATAAACTTAGAGCTTCTGAGCAGAGGGGCATTCTGAACCAGAGCTACCAAACAGTAAACAACGCCTTCTCGCTTCCTCCTTTCTGTTGTGGAAAAGAACCCATGCGGGCTCACACAAAACTGAGCCCCACAACTGGTGGCAGCGGTGGGATCCGAACCCACGCCATCGAAATGACTGGTGCCTCAAACCACCTGCCACAGACTGAGCCCCACACTGTCAACAACTCTATTTTCAAAACAGTTATGTGTATTCTTTATCATCAAAGTTGTCATGTTGAATGTTTAGAAGTTCTGAGGATATTGTTTCATTTTGATGATATGAGTGTATGCCAAACATTTGCACATTTTATTATTGATATAGAAACAAGTGAGTTTAGGGATAGTTTCCCATGGACACAAGGGTACGATTCAGTCCCCCTCCCCTCCCATTTGTAGGGTCAGGTTTATGGTGAGAGGGCTCCTTTTCAGGGTTCCTCTTCTCTATTCTTTCTTGGAATTTTTTTTTTTTAAATAAACAATCCATGATAGGTCTACTCAGGGGCGGATCCAGCCGGCGGCAAGGGAGGGGGCCTAAAAAGGGGCCCACTTCGTGCGAAAATTTGAAAATCGTGCCGGTCGAGTTTTCGCTCAGTGGGGGTAGTGAGCAAAAAAAAGGGTTATTTTTTCCACCACCACCCCTTGGGCGCCAGGGGTAGTGAGCACAATTTATTTTTTTGGCACCTGAAAATTTTTTTTCCCTACGGGAAGGGTTAATTTTTTTTAGGGGGGCCAGGGGAGGGGGCCCAACTTCTTTTTTTTTTCAAAAAAAGGGTGTTTTTACCTGTTTTTTTCTAGGAGGGCCCGGGCCCCTGGCCCCTGGATCCGCCACTGGGTCTACTCCCTCCTCTTCCATGATTTATTGAAGGATATGATTTTAGATTTCCTCCAAATCCTTTGCTATCATTTATTTCACTCCTTGAGCATGATGCTGTACATACATTAGAGAAATAGCATGCTTGACTAGGCAACTTGTCTTCGTTAACCTGTAGAAGGACTACTCCTAATCAGATCTCAGAGGCAACAGTTTACAAACTAAAACTCCTGCTACGACTTGGGAGATGAAGGAAAGGGAAATGAGCAAGTTTTGATTTGAATGTTTTGCATGTTTTTTCTTTTTTCTTTTTTTCTTTTTTCTTTTTTTCTTTTTTCTTCCAACAAACACTGTTTAGTTGATTTTTTTCTTCAGTTTTTTTTTCTTTTATCATCATTTTTGACGAATTTGCGATGATAACTCATCATTCCAAGAAAGGAAATTCTGTTTGTAAGTCTTAGGTTGACTCACCTCTTGAATGGATTTGACTTATGCTACGGTCACAAAGGTTTGTACGAACGATAATTTCGTACGAATCTCCCTGTTTTTCCATTGTCTTCCCGAATTTCCATTGTCTGAAAATCGTTCATACGGCGTTCGTAGCAGTTCGTAATGGCATTTGTGACCGAGGCTTTACTCAGATCAAGGTGCTAATTCACTATGCCTGATCACGTGACATAGGACTTAGAGCCCAAGTCCACTCCGATTTTCAAAAATTATAGCATGTTGTAAATAAATCAAAGTTTAAAACTGCCAAATATCACGGGCGTACTTCAATCAGGTGATTTTTAAGAGCGATTTTCGTTTTGGTTATTTCGAACAAACATTTAAATTGCTGTACGGATGTGACGTATGCTCCTCACAACGAAAGTGCCAGCAGTATACATTCTGACAATAGGCTATTTTTGTAATGTAACCAAATTTAATGCATACGTCTTTGTGAAGTGCCTCTATACAAACTATTTCATTCACCTGATAAGAATAATAGTGTTTCATTCTTCTTATCAGGTGAATGAAATAGTTTGTATCGAGGCACTTCACAAAGACGTATGCATTCAATTTGGTTACATTACGAATCTGTGTTGTGAGGACCCTATGTCACAACCGACTTGATCATTAACTTGTTTTTTGCTCATTAATAAAAATTATTAAAAATAAATCTGAGCACCATTTTCCAAAACCAAGTTATATTTGGGCTTTTTAGATTTTTGTCTATCTGATCTGCTCAACTTTTCAGTGGAGTGGACTTGTACTTTAACCATCGTAATGACCAACAGCACTTGCTATTAGTCTGATTGGTTTGGCAGTCAAGGTGGCAGCTCGATATCTTGTTAAGAGCTCAGTTAGTACTCTTGAGCATGTGTTTCCAGTTTGCAACCTTTATTTTGGATGTAACCGTACACATTATGGAAAATGATCTTTTATACCATCAGATCCTCTGCATTTGAATTCTCTTTCCATAACAAATATCATCGTTTAATATGAGAACGCTTTGAAACTTAACTTTCCTCACAATGATTGTTTGTGTATTTTAAAAATTTATCAATGTATGTGTATCCAGTGGCGTAATGAGCAAAAAAGTTTGAGGGGGCTGGCAAACAAAAAATCCGCATCACCCCACTCTTACATATGCAGGACCCACTAAACGTTTTTCAAAGTGGGTGGGGGAGGCTAAAGTATTTACGATCAGGTAGAGCGTAGTGTAAATTGGCGTGGGGTCTAGGGCAAAGCCCCGGCAGGGGTCAAGGGGCAGAGTCCCCGGAAGCTCAGGGGGTATGGGCATTTAATTACGGTCAGATGAGCATATTTTGATACCTTATTCATGACACTGGCAGGTCACTAAATGGCGTGGGGTCGAGGGGGCTGAGCCCCCTGAAACTCAGGGATTTGAAGCATTTTATAACGGTCATTGAGCATTCAGGGGCCCGCTTTAGGCCCTCTGGTCCAGGGGCTCTGCCCCTGGACCTCAGGGTTTTAGGCAATAAATTACTGTCAGATGAGTATCCAGGGGCCTGACTTAGGGCCATTGGTTGGGTCCAGGGCAGAGCCCCTGGAAACTCAGGGTTTTAGGCGTTTAATTACGGTCAGATGAGCATATATTTTGATACCTTATTTGTGACACTGGCAGGACACTAATTGGCGTGTGGTCCAGGGGCGGGGTCCAGGGGGCGGAACCCCCAGGAGCTCATGGGTTTAAGGCATTTTATAACGGTCAGATAAGCATTCAGGGGCCCGCCTTAGGGCCCCTGGTGGGGTCGAGGGGGCAGAGCCACCGGAAGTTCAGGGGTTTTAGGCATTAAATTACCGTCAGATGAGCATCTAGGGGCCCGTTTTAGGGCCCTAGGTGGGGTCCAGAGGGCAGAGCTAGCTCAGGGTTTTAGGCATTAAATTACCGTCAGATGAGCATCTAGGGGCCTATAGGTGGGGTCCAGAGGGCAGAGCTCCTGGAAGCTCAGGGGTTTTAGGCATTTTATCACGGTCAGATGAGCATATTTTGATAACCTATTAGTGACACTGGCAGGTCACTAATTGGCGTGGGGTCCAGGAGCGTAGCCCCGGAAGCTCAGGGTTTTAGGCATTTAATCACGGTCAGATGAGCATATTTTGTGACACTGGCAGGTCACTATTCTCTCTTTCTTTCTATTTCTCTTTAGCAGGGGCGGATCTAGCTTTTGCTAAGGGGTTGACAAAAATTAATGACGATGCGGAGCATCGTCCACGAGCCGCGTAGCGGCGAGGCGATTTTGGGGGCTCTTTTGAACCCCCCCGGCCCGTAAGTGATTTTTTCCTGGCATCTACTAACACAATGGAGACCATAAAAAGCAGTGCTTGATAACGTCTTTTTAAATCAAGTAACAGTTAAAACAATTTGACACAATGACGATGCAGACCATCGTCCACGAGCCGCGTAGCGGCGAGGCGATTTTTTTTTGGGGGGGGCTATTTTGAACCCCCGTAAGTGATGTTTTCCTGGCATCTACTAACACAATGGAGACCATAAAAGCAGTGCTTGATAACGTCTTTTTAAATCAAGTAACAGTTAAAACAATTTGACACAATGACGATGCAGAGCATCGTCCACGAGCCGCGTAGCGGCGAGGCGATTTTTTTTTTTTTTTTTTTTTGGGGGGGGGCTATTTTGAACCCTCGTAAGTGATGTTTTCCTGGCATCTACTAACACAATGGAGACCATAAAGCAGTGCATGATAACGTCTTTTTAAATCAAGTAACAGTTTAAACAGTTTGACCCAATGACGATGCGGAGCATCGTCCTCGAGCCGCGTAGCGGCGAGGCGATTTGGGGGCTATTTTGAACCCTCGTAAGTGATGTTTTCCTGGCATCTACTAACACAATGGAGACCATAAAGCAGTGCACGATAACGTCTTTTTAAATCAAGTAACAGTTTAAACAGTTTGACCCAATGAGGCAATGACGATGCAGAGCATCCTCCACGAGCCGCATAGCGGCGAGGCGATTTTTGGGGGTTATTTTGAACCCCCATAAGTGATGCGGAGCATCGTCCACGAGCCGCGTAGCGGCGAGGCGATTTGGGGGGGGGGCTATTTTGAACCCTCGTAAGTGATGTTTTCCTGGCATCTACTAACACAATGGAGACCATAAAAGCAGTGCATGATAACGTCTTTTGAATCAAGTAACAGTTTAATACACAGTAATATCCAGAGTTATCATGTGTTTGGTTAAGTTACCAGATGAGTTGAATATCTTCTGACAATATGTGCACTTCAAAGGTTTCGCTCCAGTGTGCGTTCTTTCTTTTTTCTCTTTTTTAGGCCTCGGAGCCCTGTCGTTCTGCGGGCCCTGCCATGTAGGGCTTTGTAGGCCTCTAAATAAGCATATTTCTTGCCTGACTGTAAATTTAGGAATTTGTAATTTTCCAACAAACGCATACAAAAGTATAATTAACTAAAAAGTGAGGAAAAATCTCGGATAATTATGTCATTTCAGCAACATTTGTAAATCACCGGTATCGAATTAGAAATGAGCCACGTTTGAATTTTTTTGTGACACTGGCAGGACACTAATTGGCTCACCCCTCATCAGTACGCCATGCAGTGCCCCCGATCTACACCTTGTTGGCGGGAAAAATCGCAACTGATCTCCCCTATCTATCTTCTTTCTCTCTTTCTTTCCTTACCTTTACCTCCCCTTCCCTTTCCCTTCTCTTCCTTCTCTCTCTTTTTGGTTTGCTTGGGGGAGGCAAGGGCATTTCGCCCCCCCCGATCCACATGTTGTTGGCGGGATTAATCGCAACTGATCTCCCTTCTTTTCACCCTTTTCTTTTCTTCTTCCTCTTTTTTGTTCCTTTTAGCTCTCCTCTTTCCCTTCCCTTCTCTCTTTTTTGGCGGGGCAGGGGGAGGCAAGGTCCTGTTGCCCCCGATCCACAACTTGTTGGCGGGAAAATTGCAACTGATATCCCCTTCTTTTCTTCTTCTTCCTCTTTTTTTCCTTCCCTTTATCTCCTCTTTCTTTTTTCCTTCTCTACCTCTTTTTTTCTTTGCGGGGGCAAGGCCAGCTCCCCCCCTGGATCCGCGCCTGTGGAACATACCTTCCGGAAATGACCCTCCTTGCCACATCCAAAACAAACCCTGCGCATTCCCCCGCGTACCGCCTAGAGCTGCCGCGGTCTTCTCTAAGCTCTTCTCTAGGCCGTATCCAGACTTTTCGCTAAACTGGATATACGGTTATCTACTAGTGTTAGTGTTAGTGGACAAGGCCCATTAGTGACTATAAAAACATATGCTCTTCCTGGCTATTTGGGAATGTGTCAGTTTGCAACAGAAATGGAGAAACGCGCATTTTGTTGAAAATCATGTGATATCACGAACATTTTATAAATCTCTTGTATGGAATTGAAAATAAGTCATGGTTTCATTTCATTTGGGGGGGCTAGCGCCCCCCCAAGCCCCCCCCACCAGTACGCCAGTGTGTGTATCCATTATATTGTAGTGTGTGTAGAGAATTAATTGCTTGTTAATAATGCACTAAACAATTATTTAGTGCATTTCCTTACTTCCTTATTTCCTTATTTACACAAATGAAAATACAGTTGGTTGCTTGATTTGCTTCTGGGTATTTTAAAGGGTTCTCGTAATTATGGTACTGTAATTTTTTATATTACATTTCAGTGTAGAGCAATTTTCAAACGTTTCAAAGGATATGCAATATGATATAAAATAAATTGTATAGTGGTATGTTAGGATGTCCAGTTCCATTGTCATTTTAAGATTATTGCATTTTCTTTGTTGGCAAGAAAATCAATATTCTATCATAAAGAAACTGTTTGAGTATCAGTTTTGAAATCCCTCTGGGGCCTTTGTCTGCAGCCCATTTTGACAGGAGAGGATTTTTTTCTCAAGATATATTATTTTTCTTGTCACTAATTATGCAGAAATATGCATACATGTATAACTTTGTAGTTTGTTATAATCATTACCTGCTGTGAACATAGAGACTCTTTATTTTTAATTGTGGGTCAGTGTGTTTTTATTACAATTTAGCTCCCTTACAAGAATCTTGAATTCTATGTCAGAAATAAATCTTGATTGAGTCTCTTTACCAATCACTACTCATTTTTCTTTTTTCACAGAACCTAATTCTGGCCCATATTCAGAGGTTCCTTTTCTTCTGTAACTAAATTAGTACAGAACAACAGAAAATAGCGAAACTCAACGCTGAACCTTTGGTTAATAGATGCCATGTTTAGTCTGAATTTAGTCTTGTATCCAGACTTCCATATGATAAATATTTACATCTCATCACACTTTTAGTTGGCTGAGTTTTTCATGAAACTTTCAAGTGTTTATTACTGTTTTTAACCAACAATTAGCAGTATTTCATCATAAAATTTCTACACTTTGTAGCCCTAAATTTGTTTGTACTATTTGAGAAAACTTAAGATTCCTTACTACATGTATGTAATAGCTTTTTAAAATCTATTTATATATTTTGCTTTTTTAGTGTGTTCAATTATGTTTGTGCAACGTTTGTGCATGTTTAGATTGGATTGGCTCATAGTGTGAGTAATGCAATATTACATCTGTATTTCAGTATTATTGCAGTACTACCATGAAAGGTTTGTACCGGCCAAAGTAAACTTGACTACAGTGTGGTTTCTTCAGTACTCACTTTAATGGAAATGTTATTACCATGTTTATATTTTAATGTTCTGTTTATTCATATGTATTATTTTTTTTTATTAAATCTGCCAAAGACACTAGAAAATCACTTTTAATCACATTCTAATCACACTTATCTTATGCATACACAAGTACATTCAGGAAAAGTTTGATCACAAAGTTTTTGTGCATTCACTTTAATCCCAACTCTACCGTTGAAAGAAAAACAAATTGTTCAATAATAATATTAATGGTTCATTTATATATGCATGCAGCCCAGGGGCTGAATTGTACACTATTTTTACAAAAGTATTTACATGATAAGAAATACACTATATAAAATCATCATATTACAAGTAAACAGGATGCAATTGTAAATTATTCATGAGTGTAATACCAAGGAGCACATGTGAGTCTACCATTAAATTAGTAGTACAATTAAGTGTTGAGGTGAAGGTTAAAATTAATCTAGTGTGATGTAAGTGAAGACCGCAAAATTAAAGCAGATTGTGGAGAGAGAGAGAGAGAGAGGTGAGGAAAAGATAGAAGAAAGGGAGTAGGTGCATGGTCATCAACATACAACAATACTATAAGATAATACAAAAATTGGCAAATGTGGCAAGGTAAATTAGTAAGTTTGCCACAGTAGTAGTAGCTGTCTGTCGCGAAGCGACAATGACCGCCTTCACTTTTATGAAGGCTGCTTGCAAATTAGGTGGGTAAGTACCGGTAGCTCTTGCAAGTACTAACAGCAGTCTCTCGGGGAACTGGTTGCAGTTTCACACCGTCGAGGACAAGCCAGGACGGGTGTGAACCACTATAGACCCTGCAGTGACTGGTCGAAATTCGTGAGAAAATATTTAGCGGCGCATTAGCGGGGGGGGGGGGCGGTAGTAAGCACTAAATTAAAAAAATTTAACCCCTTAATTCTTGAGCACAACAAAAATAAGGTAAAATTATGGTTACCATCTTTTTGTTCAACTTTTTTTGCCAGGAGTGGGGGCCCGGGCCTCCCCTGGATCCGCCACTGATACCCGCATACAATAACGATTAACATTAATTAACGGAATAAAGCGATTTAAAATTACTCTTATGTTGCGTTAAGTTAAGAGTATTAATTGCGCAAAACCAAATACTATTTTTCAAGTACTTTTAATTATTGATTATGTCGATACAGTGCATGCGGTAATAAAAAACACTGATATTAATAGAAAAACCAAAGATTAAAAAAAAAAAAGTACACGAATATGAGGAGATTGAGGGCAGATCGAATTACCCTACGATATCAAGTTTGCCACAGTACATACGCATATAACCGACAGAAAATGTGATATTGAATGTATTAGATCAGTTGCTTCCTGGTTTACAAAGTGATGATCATATGGCATTTACAATTATTGAGACGAAGTAATATTTGTCACGATCTACAAAACGTAAAAGCAATTAACATTATAAGTGGTTGAAAAATATATCGATATAAAATATCATGATGAAAGAGATGAAGGCAAATATGGTATCATAAAGAATATTCAAAAGGTCGAGGAGTGGAAAATACGCGAATCTTTATTACAGCTTACATGTTTGATTGTTCTGTTACATAAATCAAATGTAGAGCTATTTCGTGATAAAACACTTGACATTAAAGTAACTTGATTGTGAAGAGTATACATACTTGATTCCAAGGTTCATGTTTTAGCTTGTTAAGTGTGTATCCTGTTAGAAGGGGAAAACTCGCAAACTTGGTTATCATTTCGGAATGCAAATTATTCAGAGAAAATGAGAGTGATTGGATTCTAGAGAGATTTAGGGAGAGGGGAGATAAGGGATAAAGAAAGGGGGAGAAAGAGAGAGAGAGAGAGAGAGAGAGAGAGAGAGAGAAAGCAATAGGTTAACGATATGGAGGAGAGAAAAGCAGAGAGGAATAGATGAGGTGGTCGGAGAAGAGAGAGAGAGAGATTGAGATGGGGGGGGCAGAGAGGACGGTGAAATTCTTAGAGATACATGTAGTACATCTGGTACAGTGAAGAAAGATGGAGAAAAATCGAGAGTGAAAATGGATCAATAATGGATTATTCACAGTGATTAGTAAGAAAGGGCTCTTGGTGAAAAAAAGGAAATATTAATACGAAAGCGTGATGTAAAGAAAATGGAGGGAGACTGGAAGTTAGACTAATTGAGATGGTCGGGGAAAAAAAATAGTAAAACGCGATTGCAAAGATCTTTAGAAATCAAGCTAAGGCAATTTGAATAGCATTGTGCGACTGTGTCACCTAGTGAAATTTGCGAACATGACCATCACACATTTCATCATCCGAACGTTATAACATTATCTCAAATATGTCTGTTCAGCCATGTTAAGATCAGCTGCCAGACTTTTTGTGCAACTTGGTCTTGTATCAGTAGTGTTAAAAATAAGTACATTCAATGTAAGTGATAACAAACAATAGTTAACAAAACAATAGGGTATTTATTGAAATTACCCTAGCTTCATGTTATTTCTTGAAAGTCTTTGCAATCATGTCTAAAACAGTTTAAAGAAATGTCTAGAAGAGGCTTTAGAGTATTTTATTTATTTATTCACGGTTTAAAAGCCCAGCCCCCCCCTAGCCCCCCAAAACGGTTTAAAAAATAGGATAATAACGTAAATTTAACCTTTTTTAAAACAAAAATCAAAAGCGGCCCCCCTGACAAAAAAAAAAATAAAAAATTATATTTTCGCCCCCAAAAAAAAAAAAATTAAAAAAATTAGTGGTTCTCCTCTCCATCACCTCTCCCCCGCTTATTCACTGGCTTGATGAATCGCTGCTAAATAATTTCTCACGAATTGGGGAAAAAGTGCTCTTACCCTCCTCCCACCCCACCCCTCTTATCCACCGACCGGCTGAGTCGGCGCTAAATTTTTCCTCAAGAACTGGATCCCAACAAAATTAAATATGTGCTCTTACCCCCCTCCCCGCTTATTCACCGGCCGGCTGAGTCGGCGCTAATTTTATTAAGATTTAGGCCCCTCCCCCTTGTCGCCGGTTTGATCCGCCCCTGAAAAAGCCTGCTATCAGCTAGAAGCTGCTTTTCAGCAAGGCCGTGAACAATAATTGAAATCAACAAGTAAACGAATACAAACATTATATAGGCCTACAAAAGAAATCACAAAAATTATCATAACAACATAATAAGATGAAAACAAACAGGATGAATTGTATGATGTCAGATTAACACAGTGATAAGTACAGACGGGAATCGTGTAAAATTAACGATTAGGTTGTGCATATGGAAGGGGGTTTCCCTCATGATTCCAAAACGTCCTCAATTAAAGAATCAATCACAATTATTCAAATACTTGTAAGATAATGACGTATTGTTTGCCGTCATGCTAGACTGAATTCGACCTTCGTACCGGTATTGTCCTCAACAAAGCCAGTGGTAGATATATCTTGATTGTGCAAACATGGGGCATAAATTCCTTACAATATCTGAGATCATATGATCATTTTGTCAAAAGGATTTTAATAGGACACGTACCGTTCCTTGACAAAATTATGTCGGCTTATGTATGCGAAAGGTGAGATATGTTTTCAATAGTAGCCTTTTCCTTCAACATTATGACCTTTCTCTCATTTATCTGATTTTGTTTAACGAATGTACGACGAGCAGTGCCACATGCAAGTGCATCTCTACTGTAACACTGCTCTCGTACATCATAGTTTGAAATCAATGTAATGATATATCTTCGTGCAAAATAATCATGGAATCTGAACAATACAGCAGTGAACAATCTGCTTCTCATGGGGTGAAGCGATAAACCTGCAATATTTCACCGATAATTAGAATATGCGTCCTGTTTTAAATTAGAAATAAGTACCACTATCTACACGTGATATTTCAGGAAATATCACGTGTAGATAGTATAAGGGGGAACGCAATGGCGGCCCTCTCGGGGGCAGGGGCACAGTGCCCACACTTTTCAGGTACCCCCAAAGGTCCCCTTTTTACATAGGACAAGTGCCCCCTTTCCTTTGTAAGAACTGCCCCTTCCCTTCTAATAAGTGCCCCTTTTCCTTTTGATAAGTGCACCCCCATTTTTAAAAATCAGATCCCCTTCACTTTCTCATAAATTCCCTTTTCAACTCTGATAAATGCCCCTGTTAAAATCTGATAGGTGCCCTTTTCATTCAACAGATGCCCCATTTTATTTCTCACAAGTGCCCTTTTTAAATCTCTGTTGAGTGTCCCTTTTCAGGTGCAAGAAGTGCCCCATTTTCACTTTTGATAATTGCCCTTTTTTACTTTGACACGTGCACCTTTTTTTTATAATAACTGTCCTTTTCCCTTCTGATAAGTACCTACTTTTCATTTCTCCACATCTAATTCAAAGCGACTTGGAGCCCCTTTTTCTTTAATTTTTCATTATAGTTGATATAATTATTATTTATAAAAGTACTTCTCAGACTTTCTTCATTAGATTGTGCTCAAAACTCATCAGGGTTTGTTTTTTGTCCTCTTTATAAGATGTAATTTTCGCACTGCGACCTCACAAATCTTTTAATTTTTTTGCTCGCGCGCTTCGCGCGCTCGAAAATCAATATTCAGACCATTACACCCAACTGCACAGTATGTTGTACCACGTAACGAGAGAAGAAATTGATGTCATCCTTGGTAGTGTAACGTCATGACGATGTAGGGTTATATACCAATGTCTAAAAATGGTGTATGTTCACTTTGAGGTTTCCCTTTGTAGGTGCCCCTTTTTTCCCAGAAAGTGCCCTTTTTTGTTGATGGCCTCCCCCACTTTGGAAGACGCTCCGCCACCCCTGGGGGAACGGAAAGGAAGATAAGAAGGAGAGAGATCGAAAAGGAAGGAAGAGCTGGGAATGTGAAGAGGGGAAACTACTTTCAGGAGAGCTAGTATCCTGTATCATACTTGTCTATTTCCTTCCCAGTTTCTACTCTGGCTCAATTAACTCTCATAATCACCCATTAATACAGTCATGTACTACCGATACAAAATACTGTAATTCCATTTCTACGAATGCATTCTAACAAGGTTTCAATACTAATTGATTGAATTCTTTAACTGAAAATAACATTTAAATTTGTTTGAATTAAATCAAAAATAATTATGTTTGAATGAAATTCCGATATTTATCAAATGTTTACTTTGTGGTGTAAAATGTGAAGCGGTTTGTAACTATACAAGGAAGAAATGCTATAACAAGTCCAAATGGATTAATCATCAAACAAAATAGCGCATTATGAAAAGTAAATTAATATCATGAATGGTCCCATTTTTTCCTTTTATTATTGCAATTTATGTTATCTAAAATATCTAAAATATCAATGTACAGTTCATCCAATTTTGTTATGAAGAATAATTATGTACAATTTTGTTTAATATGAATGATTTATACAATATATATTTGATACGAGAGAAAATAATAAAAAAATATCTTTAAACAAAAATTAAAAAAATCATTAAAATAATAGAGATCTTGAGGATAAGGTTAACGTTGAGATTGTCTATAGTTATCATAGATAGTGATCCATGGTCTCATCAATATGGTGATAATGTGGTTTTAGTGGTAGCGGTGACGGTGGTCATGTCGTAATGATGGCGATGATGATGATGATGATGACGGTGATGGTTTTAGTGATAGTGGTGAATGTTGGTGATGGTTTATGGATCATGACTGTGATGAGAGGGCCTGCGGTCGGTTTGTATGCCAGTAAAAAAAAATGTTTTTGAACGTATCAGGACAATTACTCCCTGGGTAATCTCCCCCTGGAAAATTACACCCCGAGAACAACCACCCCCGAGGAAAATTCCTCCTACGACAATTACCCTCCGATGACAATTACCCCACCCCTGAAAATTCCCCCCTAGGACAATTACCCCACTCTCAAGGACAACCAAGGACAACCATCCCGAGGACAATTACCCCCTCCCCACGGAAAATTACCCTGTTCATTAAAGGGAAGTCCACCCTGATAATAATTTGGTTTTGATAAAAACAGAATTTGTTTTCTCGGGGGATTGATTGTCCAAGGGGGTAATTTTCAGGGCGCGGGAGGGGGTAATTATCATAGTGGGTAACTTTTCGGGGGGTAATATTCCTAGAGGGGGGGTGGTTGTCCTCGGGGGGGGGGATTTTTCAGGGGGTAATTGGCCTAGGACCGTTTTTGAAAATCCATTGAATCTATAGAAACCCATGGAAAATCCATGGAAAAATATTCATGTCAATGTCATTAGCAAAAACATACTTAGCAATGCATTCCACATTTAATAACGTTGAGAACAACAACAAAAAAGCATACATGTACCACACACTAATAATATTCCATTTCCTTGTGTTGATGCATGACAAGGCCAATGTTTAGATAACTAGATCTATGTACGATACATATCGAAGCTTATCGAATCTATCATGATTATTATGGTTTGAAACAGAGTTTTGTTACGTGTTGTTATACAATAGAGTAATCATGATACGACCATGATATCCGTAGCTCTAAGCTGTTTCCAAAGCAGAATGGGCTCTCGTTTACTGCTGTTTATATGTTAACTTATACCTGAAAGGACAGGAATAAGCCTTCCTTCTGACCCCATACTTAAAAGAATCATGATATTTTGGTTTCAGTTTCATAAGCACGCGTTCAGAGCATTAAAGAGCATTAAGCGTTAAGAGCGATAAGAGCGTTAAGAGTTAAAGATAACATTGATACCAGGAGGAAACTACTCATCTTGGAAGGCAGACAAGAGCGTATGGAAGGTACAGAGAGAGAGAGAGAGAGAGAGACAGAAAAGGGGGTGCGTAATACCGCTGGAAGATAGATGACCTGTATGTAATGCACTCATTATTTTCAAATTGTAGTTGTATAATTGATATAATAATTAGCATCAAATCAATTGATGTTAGTAATTTACATCAATTGCAATATCTTTTAGCACTCCTTTCCCCAAATACACATTCTACAAATTCCAAAGCTAGAATGATGACTGTTATCAAGTATTAACTACGAAGCAGTGTGGGGATGAAAAATTACTGTACAAAACATGTAAAAGCAATATTTTTGGCAAAAAGAAGTAAACGCGTTTATATTCAACTTGAAATTTTTACATGAAATAACGATATATTGTAATAAGAAAAGTTCAAGTAAGGGAAAACTTAAATTTCAAGGTCCATATGAACTTACAGACACAATGTACAACCGTCTGTAAATTCCCTCATGTCGTAACAATGACACCTTGTCGCTGAACACGAAAGAGAATTGGGGATTTTTTTCGGGGGAGCACCGATGAAGCAATATGTTTACACAAAAACCGCCCACTACATGTACAGCGATACAATAAGCCAATCATACAGCAGTGTCAATTCATTGGTGCTGGAGCCGTACCGCACATATGCATACACATGCATTTTTGTTTCGGATCAGAATAACTTGAGTTGCATATTCGACGGTTGTGTCGAGACCGTTTCTTTGTCTAAAATTATTATCAAATTCTTGTCTGGACTATATATACTTGGATCAAATGATACATTGTCCTGCCGATCATGGCGTATACACAGCAACCAACGACTTATTTGGAGAAGGAGCTCATGTTTAAGAACAAGGCAGAGGTAATCATATTTATTTGCCCAAATCCATAATTCACATGATGTTTTGAAATAGGTAGTTTGCTATAGGCTAGTATAGTTTGCTTGCCATTCATCGATAGATTGATGTACTGATGTAGTTGAAATGTGAAATTTGACAATGAGGATTATTCATATGGGAACTTAATTTTTAGCTTAGTTTTAAGAATGGAACTTTAATAATTTTCTTAAAATTTACTTCCAGCAGGTCCAGCAAATCTTACAAGCCTTTATACAAATTTATATTGTGCAAACTTATCTTGATTGATTATGGTGTTAATTGAATGGAAATCAAGAGGGTGTCAAGTTTCACTTGGAACACTTGGGCCCCATTTAACAAAACTTGTCATCAGTGACAAAGGGCAGTTTTTGTTATAAGCTAGTGAAACTCTTTCTTCTTATTGGTTATCAGCAGATTTGTCACTGATTTTTGTCATTTGTCATTGAAAAAAGGCTTGTGAAACGGGTCCCTGGAGTAAGATCATGATGTAACAGACCCCTTTCAACTTGGCTTCATAATCAAAATGGCCAATGATGTAGCCTCTCTCTCTCTCTCTCTCTCTCTCTCAAACCAGAAAATCAAGTGTCAAATTGGGAACTGTAAGCTGAGTCTAGTCGCACCCAGCCAGGTCAGACTGGAAGTAACGGAAGGCGAAAAGGTTCACAATAACTACATCAAGTCCGTAACAATGGGCAAATATGACAACATGCTGTGTGTCGAGAGTCAGAACGGCGTCACATTCCTCTTATATGAAAGCAGGTAACGGAAGCACTTCTCTAGGGACTTGTGTGTGTGTGTGTGTGTGTGTGTGATGTGGGGGGGGTGAGCAGGAGCGTCGCTAAACCATTTGAATGGGGGTTGTCGGGCTAAAAATCTACTGACAAGTTAGTACCAAAAACAGCAAACAACAACAACAATAACAAATAAACACTCAAAAGTTTTATTTAGATTTTCAAATTTGTTACTGAAGGTAGGGACTAAAAATCGGTCGTAACATCGTCAGCCCCCAAAAAAAAAACACACACCCCTAACAAGGGACGTCAGTTGTTGTTGTCGTTGTTGCTGTCGAGTATGGTTGACTTAAACCGTATATTTCATGTATAGTTTCTTAAGTTCTACTCTAAAATAATGTAAAACAGAGCTCCAATATTATTATGTTGAATCCCACAAACTGCAGAAAACAATCCTAGAAAAAAAAGAAACCACTACGTCTGCACAAACCAAGTTCTTTTCTTATCATTTGATTTTAGGATACCGATAAGGGTGTCATTGCTATCAGTGTTATGAGACTTTGTCAATTTTGTATTTTCGAAGTAGCAATTGTTTTAGAAATCGTGAACCAGGTAATAAATCGTTATTAGAAGCACTAGTCCGTATAGATGGCAGTATGAAAATATAATGAGCAACAGTCTTGTTGGGGTAATTATTTGAACAATGCAGTTTGAATTCGATCGTGGTGGTACATGAATAATGTCTTTCTTCCTGATCAATCCTGTGGATGGGGTTTGGGACTGCTGTATAACTTCTACTTGTGATGAAGCACATGTTGCTTGTTACTGTCTGCCAAAGTGTTCATTCATATGCTTCCCCTTATGCATAAAATGCTAGATTGGATTACACTGTAAAAACTTGTACACTAGGCAAAGTCATACCTCTTAAACATATTGAATATCTAAGTAAGAAGGTATTAACAGATATATATTTGTTGAAAAGACTTAGACCATAATGTTACACAGCAAACTGCACTAATATTTTATAAATCAGTATTTCAATGTAAGTTTGATTACTGTAGTGCAATTTGGGGGAATGCCGGGAAAGGAAATTTAGAAAGTTTGCAAAAACTACAGAATAGGACACTTCGGGTGGTACTCCAAGTTGAATGGAGGTTCCCTAGCCGAGATTTATTTCTTTGTTTGAAAACAGAAAATCTATCAGAACGGAGAGATAAATACGTTTTATGTGTTTTGTATAAAATTGTTCTTACGCTTAAATATCTATTTATATAACTATAAAAGTTAAATTAAACGCTGTTTGGAAAGAATACTTGCCGACAGGGGGGGTGGACAGGTAGTATCTTGGTTTGTACATTTTCATTTGTCTTTTTATACTTATGTTATTGTTTGTTTGTTTGTTTTTTAAATATTTGTATGCTATGATATGTGTTATCTTATAATTGTACATGTATTTTTTATTGTGCACGGACCTGCAGAAGAACAGCCTTTGGCTGAAGTTGGTGCCGTGCAAAAATAAAATAAACTGAACTGAACTGAACCTCTTATTTAATCAATGTACACAAATAATGCAAATAATATATGTTTTTTAAACTGCTTTGGCCCGAGTTCTAGAATGACACTAGCCGATAGAGCATGGACCAACAATCGAATGGAAATTTTTTTAAATGGGGAAAAAAGAAGAAGGAAAGCAACTATAATAAGAGCAGTGTTCTAACCACTTATTAGCCTACAGTTCAAATTGTAATGTCTGGAAGTTCTTTTTCATAATGTGTTATTGCAGCCTGTTGTTTTATTTTTTAACCATATGAATTATATATATAAAATTGTTTTACATTTACAGTCAATACACTAAAATACATGCAAATGTTTATTTTTTGTGGCAAATATATTGGTCCCCTGACTTCATTTGTCGCGCATTATATTGCCAATAAAAATCGAAACTGCTGTGAATAGTATTCAGAATTTCTTTTAATGCCCTTTCTTTTTCAGGCAAAGAATAATTCTTACTTTGTTTACCTTTAAATCGTTTCGCAGCTTATTAGCGCGGCCTACAAAGTAAACTGGTGGTGCAGAAGAATGTTTGGTGTCTACATTAAAACAGCATCAAATACCATGCGTATTGTTTGTTCTAGATATTCGGGGGCGGTACCGACAAGCCAATTTATTTTCAGGGCTTAACTTCCTCATTGGAATGGGTCATGAAGTTGTGGCGTAGCGTTCCTCCAATCATTTATGGGGCACCGTATCATGGGGGGTGGTTGTCTTACAAGGTAGATTGAATGTTAAGTAACAAATACACAAATTGAGGTTAGCGAGTGGGGCCGTATCATTCTCTACCTACCTTTTCTCTCTTTCTCTGTTTCCTTTATACAAATTATTATTCGATTAGGGGACGTGCCCCCATATAGCTTCGCGCGAGTCCGTGGCTGAGCGAATGCCTGTGAATCTGAAAATACATGATTTGATCGTTATTTTGTTTTTGTTTTGAGGAAACATTATCACATCCATTGAGATTAGACCTCACTACTCTTTATTTCCAACTTCCCTTCTTCATGTCAATCACTATGAGCTTAGTAAGAGAAATTTGTGGCTGGAATAATTTTTTTCCACGCTTTCCCAAAAATTATTTTGAGTTTATCAGTTTTTTAATGCAGTTTCGATGACAAGCCTATTGAATATGAATGATGTCTTCAGAGAAGGTTCATAGAAAGGTTAACGATAGTCTTGTATGTTTATTTTGTCCATTAAATTTTGGGAGAGATCTTTTCAATGACGTGGAAAGCCCCCTCGTCTTTCATTCCAGAATCGCAGGACACAGAACATAAACATCTGCAAAGAAAAGATCATAACAAAATTAGATTTCAGTGGTCGTCTGGTATAGGCGCACATTTGCCACAAAATCCTTTTAAACCCGATCCCCTCCTCGCCATAGACAAAAATCGAAACAGGCATAATATTGCCAATATTATGCGTGTTGTTTATTCTAGATATTCGGGGGCGGTACCGACAAGCCAATTTATTTTCAGGGCTTAACTTCCTCATTGGGATGGGTCATGAAGTTGTGGCGTAGCGTTCCTCCAATCATTTATGGGGCGCCGTATCATGGGGGGTGGTTGTCTTACAAGGTAGATTGAATGTTAAGCAGTTAAGTAACAAATCCACAAATTGCGGTTAGCGAGTGGGGCCGTATCATTCTCTACCTACCTTTTCTCTCTTTCTCTGTTTCCTTTTTAACAATTATTATTCGATTAGGGGACGTGCCCCCATATAGCTACGCGCGAGTCCGTGGCTGAGCTGAGCGAATGCCTGTGAATCTGAAAATCCATGATTTTATCGTTATTTTGTTTTTGTTTTGAGGAAACATTATCACATCCATCGATATTAAACCTTGCTACTCTTTATTTCCAATTTTCCTTCTTCATGTCAATCACTTTGAGCTTTAATAGAAAGAGAAATTTGTGGCTGGAATAATTTTTCCCACGCTTTCCAAAAAAATATTTTGAGTTTATCAGTTTTTCAATTCAGTTTCGATGACAAGCCTATTGAATATGAATGATTTCTTCAGAGAAGGTTCATAGAAAGGTGAACGATAGTCTTATATGCTTATTTTGTCCATTAAATTTGGGACATCTTTTCAAAGACGTGGTGAAAGCCCCTCGGCTTTCATTCCAGAATCGCAGGACACAGAACATAAAAATCAGCAAAGAAAAGATCATCACAAAATTAGATTTCAGTGGTCGTCTGGTATAGGCGCACATTTGCCACAAAATCCTTTTTTACCCTCCCCCTCCACCCCCCATCGCCATAGACAACAATTCAAACACAAAGGACTAATAACAACATGTGTTAAAATCTTATTGCTTTTCATGACTAAGTTTCATAATCAATCCAACTATATCATACTGATGAGAAATGTCATCAATATCAATAACATAATTAACTACCTTCAATTAATTTCAATAAACAATACACGATGTCAAATTTCTGTATATATTTGTTTAATTCTCGTCTTATATGTTTCCTTTCTTACAGTATATTTTAGTTCAGTCTAAGTTGTCATTGGCATTGTTTTTATTGGATCTCTTCATAAGATGCATAATTAGGATCCTTGTGTTTTTCTGTACTCAACTTTCTAACGACCACTTCCTTTATGACTCCCATCCATTTCATCTGATATAGGGAAGACCGTGATGAATGGTATTCTACCATCAGACAACTTCAACATGGTCATTTGCCAAATTTCCCAAGAAACGTGAATCTCTACCAGCTCCTCCTCCTACCAGTACCAAACCAAAGGACAGGCAAAGGAAACCAATGTCATCGCCATCTACTCTTCAACAGGTCTTCAAACAAGAACTCGTAAGCGTCTCCTTCTTTTCCTCATTCAATAATTGATTCGGTATTTTTTTAAAGATTATTACAGGATAGGACAAATTTAGCATTAAAGAAACTAAGAGTTGTATGAAAATATGGAAATAAAGAAATGCCGTACAATCAAAGCATCTCTTGTGGAGCATGAAAATCTGTACATTATGATGAATAATTGGTCTTTTTTTTAAATTGAATTGAATTTTTGGAAAAATTGATTGACATTTATTTTCATGATCATGACAATATATACAAAGATAAAAGATGGAATATCATAACAGATACAAATATTACATATATAAATTTACAAAATAACATTCAAAAGATAAAGAAAATATGAAAGTAGAAACCATAATAAAAAGGTAAATGTTGCATCCGTAAAAGCCAATAAGGCTTCACAATTGAATGCACCAGGCGCACAAGTAATACAATATATGCTTCATAAAATAAAATAGAAATAATAGTAAATTTAAAAACAGGGGGGTATTTTGGTATGGGAGATGTGGTCTTACATGCAGAAATTACCTTGAATGAGGAACAAGAATTCTCTTCGAGGCATAGATTAAAACAGATTAAAACAGATTAAAACAGATTAAAACAGCACGATCGTGAGCATGGAACTGTTGAGAAAATAACTTTCCAAATGGTAAATCGTTCTAAATTCTTTCTGTAGCTTTTTTTCTTGGTTTGTTCACCTTTTCTTGCAATTTATGCAGCTCGTCAGGAACCGCGGGGTCGCTATATATATATATATTATACATATAACAAAATGTTTAAAACTTAAGAAGAGACCAATCGAGAATGTCAGACAGTTGTAGTTCTGGTACCATCCCTGTCGGGAGGAGAGAAGGGTATAATCATACACCAATGTATTACGTTTAAAAAAACCTAACAGTGTGACTTAGCCGTAAAAATAAACGTAACATTGATATGCATGTACATAAGAATCAAATAGTTCCCCTACATATTTCATCTTCTCCTGGTAAAATAAATGTAGCGGTGGGTAGGCCCTATATGTTTTTATTTTTTATAATTGTTTACATGAAGCGGCAGGGAGGACATGGAGGAGATAGTGTAAATTGAACCCTGTAATTATAAACTTCTAAAATTATAGCAATCACGGTGAAACTTACAGACTTATTCTTTTACCTCGAACATTTCCATATTTTGTAATAATTTGTATTTTAATTAGAAAAGCAATTAATAATCATACTTATTATTTGCTTATTATTCTTCTCCAGATGACAAATAACTTTTCTACTATTACAATAATATTTATAATAATATTCGGTTCTTGTATAGCGCACATCACATTTAAACGTCTCTATGCGCTTCCAAATTTGGAAATTATTACCCCGGCTTTTGCTGTGCTGCCATTACGGCGCTCCTGATTATGATTACGATTATGAATTCTTTGTATCGTTTTCAAACTAATATCAAATAAATCATACTTAGGAAACGTTGGGACTTTCCATTCTTGCACCCTTTTGCTCTTACGACATGACAGAAAATAATTTTAGACATTGGCTTCATAGCTGACAAAGCAAGCATAAAGCACGACCGTTGATTTCAAAGTTTGCATAAAGGTGAACTATGAAAGAACTGCTGCATGTCTGTAGTGTGCAAATACTGAAAGAAAGATTCATTCTATACGGGTTCACCAACATTGTGCATGGAACCATTATCTACATTGAATTAATGCCTGCCTACATGTAGCTGCATAAATGTAGGAGCATAAAGATCCTAATCTTTTGAGGCGATTAAAACTAATCAACGCTACTGCACTCTGAGTCGCATTATTTAAAATGCCACTATAAAGCCAGGGTAATATTTGTGGAGCGCCATGAGTGTCACTAAAAAAAGGCAGATAAACTTTGAAATTTGTTTCAATTGGATTTGGTTGTTTTATTAGGAGAGGGATTTGAACCGCATTCTCAAGACACCACAACTAGAAAGAGGTAAGCAAATAAAGTCAAGTTTATAATCCCGTTGGAAATATTCATAACATTCATACAATCGATCGCTCAAGGATAAACTGGTATAGGGTCCCAATTTATCGCGAATTATTTGATGAAACAACGTTGGCATATTTTATTTATTTCCCGTTCGCTTATATGAGTTCTTGAGACTTTGTTACTATCATAAACAGAGTATAATCCCACTGAAGAAAAAAAAATCGCTCCTAGGTTCCTGGCACATAATTTTTGGTATGTGATAATTTAATTGTATTATATTTACTACTTTGTTGACAATAATAATTAAATTTTGATTTCGTCTTTCCACAATCAAAGGATCCAATAAAATTTAATTATTCTTTCCTTAGCAATTTAATTTGATCTACCTAGTTTATTTATCTGTGTACTTTTTCTCTTCAATTCTGTGATTTTGTATTATTAGTATTATTATTATTGTTAACATTATTGTTAATATTATTGTTAATATTATTGTTAATATTATTGTTATTATTATTGTTATTATTCTTCTTATTATTATTATTATTATTATTATTATTATTATTATTATTATTATTATTATTATTATTATCATTATCTCTTTCACAGGTTCAGGATCGTATGTGAATATGGATTACAACCAAGCATTACAAGATTCTAAGGAATCCTATAATACATTTAATGTATTGCATGTAAGTATATTAACATGAATCGAACCTTTGCTTTATAACCAAAAAGAATAAAGATATATACAAAATAATGGATTTGAGCATAATCAAAAGCGATGTATCGGCACCGACTAGCTTTACCATTCAAATTTCCCGTTTACTATAAATATTTGGAATTCAACGATTGCTTTTATCATGGTAGTATTGTGGACTAAGTATTTTCAGGCTCATGCTTTTAACTATGGCACCCCATTATTTTCAACGGGTCTGTAAACATTGTAAATCGCTTGATTAAAGACATACCAATCTAGATGATAACATTTTCGAAGTGAATAACAATAATTTCAATGATACCGAAAATATCGTCAAAACAATGCTTTTTTCGTGTTCAAACATGTTCCGTGAAAGAGACAGCGTAATCAATGAAACATTTTATGCATATTTTTTTAAAATCAATATACAAAGCAGGTTTGAACTTTGTACCAATATCATTAATAGCATAAAAAATCAGAATGCAAAGATGTTCTAGATTGTTAAAAAATTCCTGACATAAACAGATTATGGACCTCGTTTATAATGCATGACGATGCGAATGAAAAGGGATGATTGTTTGATTTTGGATGAGAGCCAGTTCTGTTTCTATCACTTTAAACCATAGGATTACAATTTCAACTCATAAACAACTTCTCATACATTTTAACCAGTCGCCAACAAATGACTAATGCAGAAAATTCACTTTTTGTTTTCTTCATTCTTACTTTTCCCTCTCTATTCTTTTATTTTCTTCTTTCTACTCTCTGTCTTCTGTTATTTGTTTAATTCGTCGAAGGGGATGCAAAATATGGAAGTTGATCCGCCGCCAAGCGAAGATACTACATACGATATGCCTGCTGAAGATGGGTCGACTAATCCAATCGAAGATGACATATACGAGTATGTGGATGACCAGATATATGACGATCCTTTTGATGAACAGTTTACTGAAGACACGTTCTACGACGACACTGAAATGGGAGCGGGAGCATTAGGTGGAGGACCACCTGGAATACCACAATGGAGCTCCAGGCAAACACCTCCACCTCTGCCCCCAAGGCCAAACACTTTGTCTCCACAGGTAAGTCATGCTTTAATTTGATTTCATTCGTCGAGTATATAGATACATATAAAAAGCATAGACAGGAAGGAGGAATAAACCTTGATGGGATAATTCATGAAATTTGATTACCATGTTTTGATACAATTCACGCTTATGATGCTTTATTTCCTTTGTTCTGTATTTGTTTAGTTTTCATATGTTTTTTTATTTATTTTTTATTTTTTGGTAACTAAATTGTATAATTATCTTATTTCAGTCCTCCGACTCTCTGAAAAAGAGTCGTTGAGGCTGAAGCGCGTAACAGTGATAACATGAATCAATGAAAAATGAAAATTAGCTTATTTTGTTTTTAATATACCAACACTAAATGATGGTTTAGACACGTTAATTCGTAACGCATTCAATGATATACAATATTAATTGGTGTATATGCCTGTAACTTATGTCCGGTTTAGATCATTGAGTGAATTTTACGAAGCAATAAACAATGTCGATTTTATGCCATTATAACAGAGCTTCGGTGAGGAAGACGATATCTACGAAACCGTAGCATCTGATCTTCCTCCGCCGATTCCCGCTCGACCTCGACCAGCGACAAACAAACCAATGATAGGAGGAAAATCGAACGGAAGGGTGGCACTGCGTCCAGTTAAACAACCCAAGCCAACCCCGATCGAACCATCTACCAAGGTAATTATACAAATTACTGATAATCTAATCAATGTAGCTGACATGAAGGATGCTGTTGAAAAGCAGTTAGCTCTAGGTCCTGGATGCTTGTCAGCCGGTTTCGTTTTCTTTCGTTTTGTTTTGTTTTGTTTTAGCAAGAGGTAGAGGATATAATTTGAGTGCTGTAGATCCATTTCAAGTGGTATTTTTTCCCCTAAACAGGCAGGGGGATACATCGGGTTCACATTATGTCGGATATGCCGCTGGACATGGTTTCATAATTGTCTCAAGACTGATCTTATGTTCATGGTGAAGAGATAACGTTCACAAGTTAAACTATGCTATTCTTAACGATTATTTAGTCTATATAATCATGATAATGCCATAGTGAAGGGTTCTTCTGTTCGCACTTTGTTGGTATGATGATATTACCATTAACCTTTTAAGTGTCATTTGTGTAAAATGAATCATGAGGATAGAGAAGAAATGTACACATCATGGCTCATTGAGGACACTCTGATCAAAGCCTGTCGTTAAAGAGGTCGATTAAGAGAGTTATTTTATTTCCTAATAGTTCACTGACGTGAAAAATAATTATCAGAATACTGGTTATTATTTTTATCGAATTTGAACGCATAATCAATTGCTACAATCACGTCTAATCTTATCAAAATAAGCAATTTATCTGCTTATTATGAAGCATATATGATTTCTTTTCTCTCTCTTTTACTCTGACAGACTACAGGCAAACCTACATACGTTGGTAGACGTGGATCAATGATTAATTCGACAAGTGGTGAAAGCCTAGGAGATGAACTAGCCCGGAAGGTATCACAAAGAAACAGATCTATGACACTACCTAGCGGGACAGGATCACACCTACACACCTCCAACTCACAAGAATATGGCAAAGGCAACACTTTATCCAAGGTATATTATAAACCTATTGCTCAGATGGTTAGTGGCCTTCGGTCACTAATTCATCATTTTTCTCCAATTTTGTCTTGATAATCCAACTCTTGGAAGATAACATAGTTATTAAAGGGCACTTTGTGACATGACTTCAAAGCTCATTACCCCCTCTCCCATCTGTCTTTGACCCCAGAAATCCATGGATTTGCCTAGCGATATTGAAAAAGTGCAACTTAGGAGCCCCGACAAGCAGATGTCAAAAACAAGGCTGAGCAGCGATGCTGACGTCCCTGACGAACTTGCCAGAAAGCTCGCAAGGAGGAGCAGCGCCCTCTCGTCTGACTCAACAGGGTCCTGTTTGCATGGTCAGACATTGCATGATCAACCTACTAAGTCTTCCTGGAAGCAGCCTCAGGATCATGACAATCAGCTTCCCAAACCCTTCCTGAAAAAGGTTGGATTATATTATGTGATTTATCTTTTAACGTTAGGCACATATCACGTCACCTTAAGCTACCAGACTTGAATAACATTAATGCTATTTTCCCGTTCATGTACATGTTTTTTAAATGTATGCTTACTGCATGATTTGCTTTCCATGACGAATCGACGCTTTTGAAAGCATATAGTGATTACGCAGAATCAGCAGGCTATGAAACAACAGAATACAAAATAAAACAAAATAAAAGATGTAAGTACAAATATATTTTTAATATATATACTCTTTTTTGGACCAGAAATATTTTGAACACATAAAGAACTGAGTTTAACTTGAACACAGTATTAGATGATCACGCTTCTGCTTGTTATGAGGCTCTTTCGCCGTCAGACCGTTAGTCTGGATTGCACAAATATTTAATTGCCATTTTTCTGTTTGTTTCCTTAAAGAAAGCTTTAGTTCCTCCTCCAACCCCCACAAAGCCTGGCAAAGCTCAACCGCGTGATCAGATGGACACGAAGAAACACAAGAGCCAACCACCAACACCCGCCAGAAAACCTGTCAAGCCACCACCCTCTCAGGAAATATGTAAGAACTTTTCTTTTGTACCCTTCTAAACTCTGCTTTTTTCCAATCAGGAGTTAATGGGGCAAGTTAGGAGCCTTTCATCCCTACCCTCCCGTTTTTACAAACACGAAACATCAATGAGCTAAATGATCATTGTAGAGAGATATCGTCGCCAATGATATTGGGCAAGACACTTGGTAGAAGAAGGAGAAGAAGATGGTGAAAAAGAAGAAGAAGATGATGAAGAAAAGGAGAAAAAGGAAAACGAAAAAAAAAGATGGAAAGAAAGAAAGAAAGAAAGAAAGAATGTGCCATAAAGATACACAATACAAAAATCAGACTATAATAAGAAAACATGACATTGTAAAGATTTAGTGCTGACATTAATAATTAAAAAAACTGTACTGTTTACTACTGTATCTTCTCAAGCTAGTGAAAAAAATAAATCCTTTCCACATATTTATTTCAGATGAGGATACTGAAGTCGGGCCGCCAGCTCCGAAGCCAAAACCGAAAAACACAAAACGAAGGTAAAAAGTACCCCATAATTTGGAATTTTCTTCAGAATTTTTTCCAAAAATGTCTTTTCTTTATTCACTATAAAACTAGACACTAATTCTGTACTACAAATTTGCGGTGTTTTTAAAATAATAATTATGACTTGGGTTCCACTTGAAGGAATATGACTTTCGATTTTATTTCATATTTACAAAAATCAAAGATGTCTGTTGCTTGCATATGTAGGCTCTATCTATCTTATTAATGACAAATTAGTTATCATACTGTCTATTTTCTCGTCATTATGTAGCTCTGTTGTTGGTAGAGTACAGTTAGATGTGATGATTACTCGTCATGCTATGCAGAGTCTGGCTGGAGCTGTTACCTTCAGAGATCAGTCGGATTTTGTGGTGTAAGTAACTTTGTCAAATCATGAAAAAGTAGAATACATTTAATAACAATAATAATAATAATAATAATGAGACTACTAATAACAGTAGTAATGATAATAATAATAAAGTTATTATTGATGATAGCAACTTTTCGTATGCGCTCATATCCATCCAAATGAATGCTTAAGGTGCCTAACAAAATATGTATATAACAAACAGTTAAGAAAATTACGTAACAATAAGAAAATAAGTATAACAATGGATAACAATGAGAAAATTGATTAAAGGGTGTTGGTCGTAAAATAGAAAAAAGTGCTTTTTGTTGTATTTAATAGGAATGAAATAATTTAATTCTGTGTCTGGGAAACCAACTTATAAATGAGCTTCAAACTTTTACTATCTAAAGTTCCAAAAAAATTTATTTTCTGTTCTTGTCTGAATAAAAATACCAAAATCCAATTAGACAAAGTGTACTTTTTTGCAATTAAATAAATCGAATAAAGAACATTCAATGGAACAAGATATTGAAATTGCACTCAGTGGATACAAAGGAATATTTACCAAACTTCTCTGATTTATAAGGTTGATGGTATTTGGCGAATTCCAATGAATGAAGTATTATTTAAATGGATAAAATATTGGCGAGGGAGAGTAAAAGTTGTTAACACCTAGTGCAAATTTGCCAGTACGTACATTGTATACATCTATCTATTTTCATTGTTAAAGATTTTACGTTAACCATGTATAAATCCTTCGCACGCAGAGTTGGGTAAGGCAGCATCCATTTTACCGCAGACCTTTCTATTTTGTAATTCTTATTTCTACATTATAGGATTGAGAGAACAGATTTACCAGATGACTTGCATGTCGGAGATCAAGTCTTACAGATTGGTGACATTGATGTTCGCAACTCCTCTGCTGTGTTCGTAACAGAATGCTGGAAAAGGGTCAGCGAAGACCAGGTGAGTACCTGACATTATTTCCCAAAGTCATCCTCGATAATGGCGCATCATCTTTGGAAAACAAGTCAGCTGAACCCCCTCCTAGCAGTGAAATATATGTTTCCTAAACGATCAACAGCAAATCAACATATGGGCAATTTCAATAACATATTGTATAACCTGCAGAAGTCATATTCAGATTACATATACTCATTAATGTTTGCACCTTTCAATTGACGATGGGCAATGCTATCGAAATTGCCTAAGGTTGATTTTTGGAAAGTCATTGCGAATGTGTGATTACGCAACCACGTAACGAAGACTTTCATGGTTTTAAAGCATTATGCCCCCTCCCCTCCCCTTCTCCAGACAATCCTTGACCCACCTTTTCTCAGCAAAAACTGCACACTATGCGGGCCATGGCATTGTGAATTTTGCCTATTAGGCCTACACTGGAATTAATTTTACATTTGTGATTGTAATACAGCAAAGTTGACGTATGCTTAGAATATAACTTGTATACTTTCATTTTCTCTCGTCACCTTTTTAGGTCCGAGTAACAATTTTGCGATAGCGAGTGAGGAATGGTCAGCATCACATCTCACAGGCAATCAACATCTCAAAGATTAGGACGGACCTTTAGCAATCGAACCGAGATGACCTGCTTTCTTTCTCTACCACTGGAGTATTTATCATGCAGTTGTATTCTTTGTTTGTATATGTGTTCATTTCCTTTGTTCCTATTAACTTGCAAATCAAATATGTGCTTGTATATGGGCAACCAGGGTATACATTGTTTTTTTTATAAATATTACTCCCCTAGGCTAACAGGGGTTTTAATACATAACCAAATCTACCAACACACTAGCTTTGGTTTTGAACCTATGATCTGCTGGTTCCAAGTGTTCGTCTCTTTAAGCACTGAACCAACGCGGTACGTACCCGGATCCACATTGCAAATTGCAGTATTTCATTTGATGATTGACTGAAGAAAAAAATTAATCAACTTTAAAAAAGTAATTCAGATGTTCATCTTTTTTTCTACACTACAAGTACTAACATCAATGTTTGGCACTGGTTAGCAGGGTTTTATATTCTTAACACCTATAAAGTCGAAACACAATGAATATAATATAATTCATGACTTTATAAAATATCAGTTCTTCACATGTGTATATATGTTAAAATTGTATGTGGTCAAATCTGTGATGTAGTCGGCATCAAATACAAACAATATATCAAAACGGAGTCTAATCCTGCTACTCATGACATTTCTCTTTATTTTATTGATATGAATTCAAGTGGATATGAATTTCAGAAGTGGCTCATTTAATTGATTCAAATATATACAAATATTCATTTTTTCTTTTGCCAAATCTTGCCATACTACTATAATATCATGCTGTGTTATCTCAAAGCTAAGCAAAATAAGTTGTACGATTATACATATTTGTCAAATTCTCACATTTAAACCGTTCCCAATTAATAAGAACCATTCTCTTGGGGAAAAAGGGATTAGAAATAGTTGTGCTTTAGTAACAGAAGAAAATATAGGTTTCAGATAATTGCTGTGTGTACACAGACTTTATGAATCAGTAGCTTTGTATCGTATGGACATTAAACCAATCTCTGAAGCCTTGCACTTTATAGGCGTGTATGATTACATAATCTATAATCCACAACTGGTCGCACCCGAAAAAAAAAATGAAAACTTGTAAGACGTGGGAATGAAAATGTGTGTATTGTGAACGAATATTATACCAAATTGTATATATTATTATATAATACCAATTGTACTATATGTATTCTGACAAACATTTTGACGTGTCAAAAAGTATTATTTTTTAAAAATGTTAATACTAATGTTTAAAAGCATTTTCGGAACACACAGGACATATTGTTTCATGTTGAATATTATTCTGTTTTATAGAGGTAAAGAGATCTATGCAAGGGGACTATTTTTTTAATGATAAACGCCCTTTTTTAATGAAAAGGCGTAAAATTGATTTATAGTACATGATGAAAGTTAGTCAGTCAAGCTAATTGTCAAGTGCATTGTAAGTAGCAGTATGAAAAGTACAAAAGTAAGCTATAATTTCAATGACAATGAAAACAATGTGTTGAAATGATAATCTAAGATTAGTTACCAGCAATATGAAGAAAAATGATTGAGTGTATGTAGAATATAAATTATAGATGTATTGGTTTTTCTCCAAAGAATATAATGGATATTCTAAGCCTGTATCTTATTGATCGAGTGTAAATGTTCTGTCGTATGTAAGAATACTGTTGTACATAAGAGATATATATTTGAATATTCATACCGGAACAGCCAAGCAATCGCGTATTGTATAAAATAATAAATTACCTAATTTGAGAAAACTGTAATGGAGTTTTTGTTATGATAAGTCTTATTTCAAATATAGCATATCAAAACATGAGCGTAACATAGCCCAGACTCTGACACGATAGGGGGAAAATGAACATTGAATGTATTATGCGAGACTAAGAAAAAGACATGATAACATCTGCTATATTTTATTGCCTTTTCATGTATATACATTACGTACATTTATTAAACAGCCATAAACACTGGAACTGTCCTTTATAACAAGTTGCGGTTATACAATGGATAAGAAAGGGTAAAAGTAATGCTATTAATTTTTCACTTTAGGACACTTAAGAAATCGCTAGTATAAGTGATTTATAAAAGTGTTCTAAAAGAACTACAGTGTAGTATGAATGTGTGAATGTGGGGTGTGTGTGCGTGTGTGTACGTGTGTATGTGTAGCGGGGATCTATAATTACAAAAGGGTGAAATAAAGGCGAGAAGAAATGGAGAATAAGTGGAAAGAGGAGCAAACATATTTTAAGATGAAGAAGGCTTTAGAAAATGGTTAAACAAGATAGAATTGAAAGAAAGAAAGAAAGAAAGAGAAAGAGAGAGAGGGAGGGAATAAGTTTAAATTGAAAGGGAATGAACAGTAGAGAGAAGGGGGAGATCGACGAAAAGGGAATGGGGGTAAAGAGAAGAAAAAGCAACAAATGAGTTAGTGGACTAAAGATAATAGTGTAAACACAACTCAGATAAAGAGTGAATTAATGATATCTGAAAAGTTAATGGCGACAGGAGTGAAAATGTTTAGTGATGAGTAAGAATGAATGAATCAATGACCGAGCAGATCGAGAGCTACAATGTAGCCTTATTTTAAAATTATGTAACAACGTTAGTAAACTAGCCATAACAAAGACAAATTTAAATATCTTCAAACTTCAACCCTAGCCCCTCCCCCAAAAAATTATAATAAAAGAAATGAAGTAGCAATAACTTTTTTTTTACACATACATGTCCATAATTATACTATAATGAGGACCATCATAACTTAAACTATGTATGGTAAGTTGGTAACAAAAAAGAATACTGTTTGACTTTAGTAGTATGATAACATTTATGCTATCTTTTTGTTACATATGAAAAGAAAACTGTTTCATGAAGTTTAATAATTACTCTGAATCAACATTTTTCTGATAACTATATATTATGATACCCGATCGCATTTGGAGCATTTGATTAATATGATTTATAGATATTTATAGTAAAGAATCAAGATATGAATCAGTGATGTTTAATAAAATGCAAAGCAATCAAATACATAATTATCATAAACTTGTTACAACATCATAGACAAGCCAATGTTCTGTACATTAGGGGCGCTTCTTTATCCTCAGATCATACTGATCACCAAACAAAAAGTCAAATTTGAAGTCTGAAAACGGTCTCAATACATTTTCATAGCAGCACCTCTAAAGGTGCAAAGAACGTAATAAAGGGCAGAACTTTGCACAAATTACAGATACGCTATGAACCTTTACAAGTATTGAAACTAACATATTTTGGAGAAGAAAACAAATATCAATACGGGAAAATTCCGAAATGGAACTCTTTCGCACCGACCCTAAAAATGTCAATCCTGACCGCTACAAAAAAAAAGGTGTGGAGCCCTGTCCTATATAGAGATAAAAGTTGAACGATTTCTTATAGTCTTGCTACCAAGTCCATGATCATTCTATAAATTCAGCAGGCATCGGTCTACCCTCTACGGCAGCTCGAAGATTCCTGATGGCTAGTCGGTATATCGCTTCTAACCCTCCCGCAGTGAACACCCCTGCGTGAGGGCAGACGATGACATTAGGCATGTGAAGGAGTGGATGATGTCTAGGTAAGATGCCGGGGTCTGTGGTGTCTAATGCTGCTCCAGCTATTCTTCTGCTTTTTAATGCTTCTACCAAATCATCTGTTTTAATTATTCCTCCTATCAAGAAAGGATATGAATGGATGTCCTTTTTACATATAGTCATCTTTGACTTTTTGATAAATTCAGAAATCGTTCTCCCTAACGAATGAAAAAAGAAATAGGAAGAGAGACTATAAAAGAATGCCCCGTGAATGGGTATGTTTTCACGGATTATTTTCAGTGTTATATGGTTTATCATTATAATTCCATTCTAGTAAAAAATAAAATAATAATAACCCCCCAATAATCCTATTTCCCCCGGCTTCCACGACACGGGCAGTACTCCCAGTTCTAAAGGGTTTAATATATTTTTCATGTAGTGGAGTATTATGCAAACAAAAGTAAAACAGGATTTATATCAACCAAGTGCCAGCCAAAGAAATTAGGTATTGGTTTCATATTTAAGTTTGTTGCTCTCGTCAAAACATCAGAGTTTAGAACAAATATTTTGCTGATTATCGGTACAACAATGAACAGAATCACAACGTTAAAAAAAAAAATCCCTACATGACCTATCACATCATTTCTTGCAAAATCTGAAAATAGGCAACTTCGGAAACATTTAACAAAACGCACTATTGATAACATCCATCGTTAACATCGTATAAATCTATTGCTGAGTTTCTATTTATACCTCTTGCTATGTTGATAAGAAATGATGATGATTTCATTAATTTGAGTTGCTCCAATGTAATCATATGTCGAGTGCTCGGGTTTAGGGGAGCACACAAAATCAAGTAGTCAATTTGTGGTAAGAGTGCCTCCAATGTTGGAACGTAGGTGGCGTGTACGGATTCTTCGATTTCGTTCGACCTGGTTGACATGAATAATCAATGAATAAAAATGATTTATTTTTTGAGCAACACCACTCATGATAATCTGATATATTGCTAGCTGCAGCAGCACTCTTTGTTGTTTTCGTTCTGGCAACTTACCAAAATCCGCAACAGCTGTATTTGAACTCTATGCTTAATGCGCAACAACTACAACAATTATAATAATACTTATTTGTTTTAAGTGCAGGAAATACTAGCAAGAAGGAAGGGAGAGAGGGAGAGAGAGGGGGAGGGAGAGAGGGAGGGAGAGAGATAGAGAGAGAGAGAGAGAGAGTATGGACAAAAAGACTCCATGCACAAATTCGCTTGGATTGCGCAAAATAGAGATTGTGAGAAATTTAAGCAAGATGCCATTTTCGTAATGTAACCAAATTTATGTATATGCCTTTGTGAAGCGCCTCGATGCTAATTAATTAATTCACCTTGTTACGAATAATTGTATTTCAATGGTCATAAATTGCATATGCAAATTGCATGTATTACGTGTTGTTAGATACAATTTGAATTCTGACTATTGAGATACATTTTATTCTTAAGTATAAATTTGGTTACATTACAAAATTGGCCTATTTAAATCGGCTGTAGAGCTGTACAAGTTTTTAATCATTAAAACCTTGATTTACTAAGTGTATGCATACTTCTTGAAGAAAGGTTTCCATCAACAACTTTAAAGCCTTGGCTATCAGATACTTGTCAGACATAGCAACAGTTAATGTATGCAATTTGGTTCCATCTATAGAGATGCCATGACGTATAGCAGCGGAATTGAATACTTAGAAACCATAGGGTTTGAAGAGAAACATGCATATTAAATTGAAATACATTAATAAACAGGTCTATTCGTTCACGACTGCATAAATCAATTTACCTTTGTTTCCGATTGTGGTAGAGTATTCTCATTCTGAAGCCTTGTGCTCGTCTCGCTATCTCTAACCCTATTTTACCAAGACCTATGATGCCCAGTGTAGATTCGAAGATATTTTGTCCACGACATCGAAAACCTCGTTCGATTTCGAACTTTTGACCGACTTCATAACCTCTCGCTGCTTCCATCACTGCAACAGAGAGAAAAATCATTATAATCAGAATACTCATTTCATCAATAATCCAGCTAAAAATCACCCATCATCACTCTGATGATCATCGACTGTATCGCGGTACATTATTGTGTTGGGGTCATCTCGATAGACCGACAGCCCGCGAGACCGACAAAACAAAGCAATCCATAAGGGGTGGGAAGACGGTCTCGTGGGCTGTAGGTCTAGAGAACCCTCACAAAAAAGGTCGTCAGAAGGCCCGCGAGACAACATTAATTGTCTGTCTCATGAAGTATAGCCATGCCTCTTTAATTTTTTTTCAATTTTTGTGCATTTTCTTTCTTTTTTCTTTGGGGGAGGGGGGAGGGGAGGGGCTGAGTATTTAACAGGCCATCGACATGGGAAGCAGCTAGGGTGGTCGGGAAGCTGCACCACCTCCCTTTTTTGAAGGAGGTGCACGCCTGAAAGAGTCGATGATCCTGGAGGTGCTTCCCCAGCCCCTGCTTATTTTCATGGGGCATTGAGGAAAATTCAATAGTTTCATCATGGAATGTAAGGAAAGCTCATGAAATCGGCATACAATCCATGATCATGCATTCACCTCGTCAAAGTCTTAAAGTTATAGCTTGAGGATCGCCCCTGGATCTTCGATGATATACCTGCTGGCACGAACATCTCTCACTGCACTTTGCCCCTCACTCCTCCATTTCCTTCCCTTCAGCCCATCATTCACTTTAGCACGCCCTGGTGCCGCCCAGGATGCTGATAACGAGAAAAAGTCGCCCCTTGAACGGCATCCGCCCCTCCCCCACTAATTACCCTGGGAACTTGTATATAAGACCTGGACTTACTTTCTGGTATTCTCCGCCCTATGGCCAACATTAATGTGAAAGCGAAATCTGCAGTGGGCTGGGTCACCACGTCAGGTGTGTTACCGACCTTAATCCCATACTTCCGTAAGAGTGGTAAGTCAAGATGATCGACAACCTACAAGAGAATACGTCAATAATTCACCAAGGAGCTGAGATATAGCTCCTCTCCTACCTCCTTCAATTGACTTACTAGACACATCGTTTGATAATTTGAAAAATGATGATCATAATGAGTATGATGATGATGATGATAATAATAACAACGACAACAATAATGATAATTACAATGATAAATATGATAGTTCATTAATAATAATAATAAAATAATAATAATAAATTATTGATGATGATAATAATATTAATATTAATAATATTAACAATAATATCTGCAACAATAAGAAGAAATATAGTAATTCTAATAATGATTATAAAGGTCATCATTATTATCATTACCTTATCATTATACTTACAAAATATTTATCCGATACAAGGTCAATGAAGGTTTTATATTCTCTAACAGAGTAAAAGACCAGACCAACAAGAATAGAAAGGAAAAGGAACAGGAAACTTTCTGCGATAGAAAGAGATCGAGAGCAATAAAGGTTGATAACAGGCCAGGAGGGATGAAGAGATACACAAAGCAGCAGAATACGAACCTTCAAATTTGTCATTTTTCTCAACAGGTCATCGGTGAGTTGTACATTCTCTACGGGAGATAGCAGTAATCCTTGGACCTTTTCGAAGAAAGGATCTGGATTTTGGATGAAATCTGACCACTGGATAATGGTGTAGTGATCTTTGACACTTTCCTGCTCCGGTACGGCGTCCAACATGCATGATGACACAGATGCCACGATACAAACTTTCTCTTCTCCAGCCATTATTATATTGCAATCTGATACTGGAGAACATATATACAACTAAATAAATATCGTTAAAGAATGATAACATTCACATTACATTTTCTTGGCTATGCATTTTCTATTTCCAAGTCCTTACTTATTAGGGCTGAAAGAATTAAGGCGAGTATTCAAAAGGCAAAGTAGCAAAGCTGAACACACCTTCTGAACACCATGTATACATGCAGACAAATTAAACCAGGGAACTATAATTTCAGTTCCCTGGTTAAACTTGTGTTGGCCTAGGTACCCTAAAACTGGGTAAATGTGAATGCAGGGGTGAATAGGAGCAAAAAATTAATAAGCTGCTCTTGATATTTGTTGTTCAAAATAATAATATAGACTCATGAATACTTTCATTATTTCAATTGTTCACAACATACCTCCAGCAGATGCCTAACCGTGACTAACATAATGGGAATCAATTTATATTTACAGCAGAGTGGAATGTCCTGGATTATGTTCAAAATTGAGACGTGGTCAAAACTTTGCCTACATCTCTACTGGATTTTATGAGGAAAAACATCAGATTTATACAATTTATTTGCACATAATGCTTGTATGAGAAATGAATACCATCTGTGGCAATTTTTGCCCTATTCAAAATATTTGCTGAATAACCGGTTAAGAACCGAGATCCACGCGAGTATGCATTCTACTGGAGCCACAACAAGTGCTACAAACAAAAAACAGGGAGGTGATAGAGAAAGAGTGGAATCAAGCCGCTCTCCTTTGACCCCATGCTCCAAGCCGCCGAAAAGTTATGCGCTAATCTGCAACTGTTGACCAGGTGGTGAGATAAAAGAGCACATGAAATATCAGGATTTAGAATTCCTACATCAGAAAATGGTATCCCAGCAAATGTTCGCTGTCCCTTTCAATGATTTCTTATCAATAATGTTGAATGTGTAATGAGTAAAACAAGCGAACACAAACTTGTGTAATTTCATCCTATTTTCCAACTGCAAAAATACAAAAAACACCCGAAAACACGCATTAGCAAACCTAAAGTTATCGAAGATTATTAATCATGGAGTAAATGACGGGACATTAAAACATGCGAAAATAAGCGCATTATCCTAAAATATTGAGTTTTTGTCAGGATCTAATTTTTTATTTTACAAACTCTGGCACACAAATTATAGAAAGGGCGGAGTACTAATTTGAAAAATTGTTTTATGCACTATTCCCAATACAATCCCCATATAAAGTTTATAATTTACACTGAAATTTTGCCGGTAATTTAATATTTTGTAATAAATGTGAAACTAGTGCCTGGCCTCCGAAAATTTCTCACGGTCTATAACGGTATCCGTGATGGGCCGTGCGGGGAATGGGGCTGCCGAGTCCCGGAGGTTCCAAGGCGCATTACGGTTCGGCCCGTGGTCTACCACGGATGCCAGTACGTTCCCTCCCGGCTCGTCACGTTCTGATGGGGACCCTCACGTTTCTCACGTTCTGATCAAGGTCTGACACGTTTTTCACGTTCTGTCAAGGCTTTCTACGAATGAAACGTGGATGCCGGGCAGTTTTGAAGCACGTTTGTGCCAACGGTATAAAAAGGAAGGCCTCCCAAGACTGAAACGCCGATAATACCCCCCAAAAAGCCTTTAATTTTCTCCAACTTATTTTCCTACATATATCATCCATATATTACGGAATTCTGGTCTATCATAAGAAGAAAAAACACATAAGTTTGCATTTATTTTCTAAGCGATGAAAAAAAACTTAGGAAAATGTTCACTGGTTTGGTCTGGTCTCGGAGGGGGTTTGCTGCCAGTGCCGGTCCAGAGGCTCCCTTGACGGGCTAGATGCTGTCCTGGAGGCTCACCGTACCAAGTCCGGGGTTGCTGTCCATCAGCTGGGGCTGGCTGCTGTGGTTGTACCGCCCCGAACTGATGTCGGTCCGCATTATTCTGGCTTCTGCTGTACGTCGGATGGGTGGTGGGAGGCTTCACATACTTCCGTCGACCTAGGAACCAAAGACGGTGGCTGAGTGCGCCTGACTCTGCCGCTCGGTCAGGAAGCTCTCCAGGAGGACCATCAGGATATCTGGGTTGGCGCCGGCTGTAGACCACATGTGTGTAGAAGCTGGGGCGGCATGTGGAGCAGGTGAAGCGTCTTCTTCAGCCTCCTCAGCATCAGGTTCATGTTCCAGTTCAGGGACCTGGTCAGCAGCAGAATCATGTTCCTCTTCATTTGGCGGCGGTGAACGGCGAGGATCTTCAGGATGCTCCTACTCCTCTACTGGTGGTGGTGGTGCAGGACGGGGCGGGGGCTCCGTACGTCTAGGCTTCTTCGGTGGCATAGCCAGGCGCGGATCCAGGATTTCTTAGACGGGGGGGCACAAGGGGGGGCCCAATTTTTTGGAAAATTGGAAAATCGCGCCGGTCGAAAATTCGCTCAGTGGGGGAAGGAGGTAGTGAGCACAATTTGGGGCCGGGGGCACGTGCCCCCTGTGCCCCCTCCCTGGATCCGCCAATGATAGCTTGGCCTTCTTTCTTCAAAGCTTGGTCTTCTCTTGTATTGTAGGTGCAGTAATGTGTCGTCGATTGCTCAGACTCGAATGAAGTTCCCATGCCGGGCCTGGCTTATATACTCCCTCCCAGACCTAGCGCGCCGTGTCAGAACGTAGTAGAACGCAACACGATGTAGCGCGCCGGGCCCTTAAACCGTCACACGCCGGGACGCGCCGTGATTAAACATGACGAAACGGCTACAATACACCCTTGCTAAACGGGACAAAAATGCGCAGCAACCGTGAAGCAACCGTGACAAAACGCGCACCTAACGCGACAGAACTTGACAAAACTTGAAAGGACCGTGAGATGCCGGGGAATAAACAGGCTTCCCGTCCCACTACGGACCGCCTCCCAGTTGTGTTACGGCCTATTACGTACTGTCACGTTTTGTTGCGTTCACCCCGTTTTACCACGGCCTACTAGGTTTCTCATCCGCACCGTGACTGACGTGGCAATTTTTTTGACAGTTTAAAAATCTGGCCCGGCATCCACGGCATTCACGGCCTGTCACGTTTGCCCATTCCGTCCCCCGCGTTGTCTCTCGTCCATCCTCTTCTTCTTCTTTCATTTGAGTACATCCCTCTTATAGAGTATTGTCGTACTTTGTGCAGAAAAAGGTGCGCGGTCGCAGGAACACGTGCAAGAGAAGTGCAATGACGGACAAATAAGAAAAACTCAAAGCCAATGTGCAAGTAAAAACAGCATCTGTCACTTAGCGAAGAGTGACTGAAGAGAGGCGGCTCTTGAAGACTTCGATAGACGGGGCCGACACCGCTGTAGATGGGAGAACATTCCAGAGATAGACCACACTTGGAAAGTAGCTGTGTTGGTAGGCAGAGATTCTGCAGTGCTGTTGTCTGAACTGTAGGTGATGTCCCCTTGTTCTTCCAGAAGATGGATGAAGGTAGGGTTGAGCCGCAGGAATGGCTATAAGGCCATTCATAATTCTATACAGCATGATGACCTTGCTGCGGGCTCTTCGTTCAGAGAGAGTCTGCCATTGGAGCTTCTGGAGCATCGTGGTGACGCTGCTCTGTTGGCCAGAATCAGATGTAATGGGGCGTTCCCACTGTCGTGCGATCCGTTACGAACCCCACGATTGGCCATTCGTAGCTGATCGTGGAAATTCTCTGAATTGCTAGGTTTGGATACGAGGTGATGCGAGTCGATACGTTATGGTACGATTTGGTGCGCTTGGTTGCGATATGGTCACGATTGGTCAATTTCAGGTGACACGATCTGGTCTCCCGTTCAGATACGATCTCATATACGTTCCGATATGATTGTCCCGATTGAGTCCACGATTGGGTCTCGATGTGACACGATCATCACGATCGGGGTCCCCGATTTGGGACGATCGGGTACGTGTAGATACGTTCGAATACCTTCCGATACGTTCATCACGAACCGATGCGCTCTGTTGCGACAGTATACGGTTGTGGTTGCGCTGTCTTTCACGATAAGGGTCGAGAGTGATCAGGATTTGAGCTACGATTGGACCCCGACGGATATATATACAGGCCGACTGACCAAGGACTTCATTGTTTCTTGAACTTCTACAAAGTGATCACTACAACCCACAACCATTGATGATGACAGGAGTTGAGGATGATGACAACGTGACATTTGCAGTATTACTGTATGCTTATATTATTATCGCCAGAGAGGAAGAAGACGAGCAGCAGCCAGACGGTACAGACCAGCCACAGCCCCAATCACGTAAGTACAGGAGAGCTGCAGTCAGGCAGTTCTGGTGCAACCATGGCTCACAGAGGAGACGAGACAACAGTTGGCCAGTTCTCCAGCCTCCTAGACACCAAATTGAGGCTGGAAGATCCAATAGTGTTCCAAAACTACACAAGATTAACACTACAGCTCTTCGATGCAGTCTTGCAGGGGTGCCCCAGCAATCGAGAGGGACGCACCAGTTTCAGGCAACCCTCTCAACTGGACTGAAACTGCCAGTGACACTGAGGCACCTTGCCACTGGACAACTATCGGTTCCTTGCGTATGCATTTAGGTGTGGAGTGTCCAGCATCTCAGAGATGGTTCCAGAAGTGTGCCAGGCAATTGTGCAAGCGTACAAAATGAGGTTTTAGCCTACCTGTCACCCCTGAAGCCTGGACAGCCGTAGCTAACCAGTTTGAGCAGAGATGGAACATACCCCATGCCATTGGGGCCCTGGATGGCAAACACATTGCTATCAAGAAGCCACCCCACACTTGAAGCCTGTACTACAATTACAAGGGCTTCTTTTCGATACCACTCCTAGCTCTGGTGGATGCAGATTACAACTTTGTGTGGATCGAGCTTGGTGGAAAAGGACACATGTCAGATGATCAGATATTTGGCGACTCTGAGCTGTTCAATGGCCTGGAAGAGGAAGCCCTAGGACTCACCCCACCCTGCCCTTTGACTGCAAGCCCTGATGACCTCCAAGACATGCCCTTCTTCATCCTGGGGATGACGCCTTCGCACTCAGGAACTACCCCATGAAGCCATACGGAAGAAGAGTGATGGCCAGGGAGGAGAGGATTTTCAACTACAGACTCTCAAGGGGGAGAAGAGTGGTGAAAAATGCCTTCGGTATCCTGGCCAGTAGATTCAGGTGTCTAATGTGAATGATATGGTTGAGGCGGAAAACCAGAATGTCATCCCAGGAGCATGGAGGGACCATGTGGACTGGCTAGATGTGAATCAACCTTCTGTACCTCGCAACTCAGCTACAGCAGATGCAAATCATCACAAGGAACTCCTAAAGGCCTTCTTCAACTCACCAAACGGTGCGGTCGCATGGCAGGAAAGGATGGCCAGGCTGCATGACGCGGAAGGTGGAGAGGATGATATTTGATATTTTTATTTTTATTTTTGAAAAATTCAGGAAATTGATATTGAAGATGCATGATTTTCTTTCTATTTTTACTGACTATTCTAAGTCAATGTTTTAGAGCAGTGGAAACTCATTTTAGGTTAATTACAGCAAAGTTGTTAAATATAGGTGACATATATTTATGGATAAAGAAAAGGGAGAGAATTTTAACTCTTTCATTGTCAATGTCTGTGCAAGAACAACAAAAAACTTCCATGTGAAAGATCAACTATAATGTAATACATTTTAAAAGATGTTTAAATAGCAGTTACCTGAACAAAAGCTATTTTTGACCTTATACTTAATAGTATGGCACTATAGTTTACACACTGCAAAATTGTCACACCTGTATGTATATATCTGTCTATAATATTATCGAAATATATAAAGTTGGTATCTATCATCTTCTGATTGTATGGACACAACTTTCTATTTCAAGTCTGCAAATTAATGGTATACATGTTTACATTACCTTCCATGATTGATAAGAAGAGAGAGAGAGAGAGAGGAGAGAGGGAGAGAGGGGAGAAGGAATATTAACAACAAGAGGGAGAGAGTGTGAGCTTGAAGAAGCTGATGGAGTGAAGGAAAAGGAGTTATTATGATTAAGGACTATAAAGAGAATGATAGTGAATGAGAAACAAATGGTTGAGAGAGAAAGAGGAGAGAGAGAGAGAGAGATATATATGATTAAAAAAAAGAGAGAGAGAGAGAGAGGAAGGAGAGAAAGTGTAAATATACTGGGCGCGAGAACTCGTAACAGATCATAAACGTCCGTGTAAAAGCGTGACTTCTCGTATCTACTCGCATTTACTCGCATCTACTCGTATCATCTTGTATCTGCTCTTGAGTCGTTCGTGTCAGGTCGTGAGCAATGGTACCCGACAGAGCGTCACAGGTCGTGGCAGATCGCAACACATCTCAACAGAGCGTGGTGTTTGTCTTTTCTAAGGTTGATCCCGATCACCACGATTAGGAAGCACGATTAGATGCGATATGTTGCGTTTTATTACGATCCAATACAATCTGATGCGATGATCACGATTGACAATTAATCGTGTTGATCGTAGAAATTTTTGAACCGTCCAAAAATTTCCTACGATCAACACGATTGCCACGACTGACCTCAAGATCTGATAATATCTGATAGGATCACCACGATTACATAACGATTAAGACCACAATTTCTATCGTGGCGCCAATCGTGATAGTGGGAACGCCCCATATTACTAAACGGGCAGCTCTCCGTTGAACCCGTTTTGTCAACGGTGGCCTGAAACGTGATTGCCGTGGCCGCCGGGAACATAGTGTAAACGTAGCATAAACTGTCAAAAAAATTGCCACGGCAGTCACGGTGCGGATGAGAAACCTAGTAGGCCGTAGTAAAACGAATTGAACGCAACTTAACGTGACACTACGTAATATGTCATAACAAAACTTGGAAGTGGTCCGCAGTGGGACGGTTTACGGGCTACGACGCGTTACGTTCTACCACGGTCTGACACGGCGCGCACGGTCTCAGGATACAATGATTGCTATTGCTTGGGAGGCCTTCTTTTTATACCGTGGGCACAAACGTGCTCCAAAGCAGCCCGGCGTCCACGTTTCATCCGTCAAAAGCCTTGAAAGAACGTGAAAAACGTGTCAGACCTTAATCAGAACGTGAGAGACGTGAGAGACGTGAGAGACGTGAGAGACCCCATCAAAACGTGACAGACTGGGAGGGAACGTACTGGCATCCGTGGTAGACCGCGGGCCGAACCGGAGTGAGCTTTGGAGCCTCCGGTTATACAGCAGCCCCTTTCCCTCCCACGGCCCGTAAGGGAGACCGTGATAGACCGTTTGAGAACTTGGCAAGACCTAACAAAACTTGAACACAGAGAAAAAGATGGCCAAAATCCCACGGCGCACTACGTTTCGGGCAAAAGGAGCTGCCGTGGCCGCCGGGAAAATGGTGTAAACGTAGTATAACAAAACTTGAATACAGAGAAAAAATGGCAAAAAATCCCACGGCGCACTACGTTTCGGGCAAACGGGCTGCCGTGGCCAGCGGGAACATAATGTAAACCTAGCATAAGCAGGCCCGTAGCCAGGGGGGTGTTTTTTTTGGGGGGGGCACGTGCCCCCACCCCCAAATTTCCAAGATCACACACCCCTTCCTCATAGACCCCTCGCCAGGACGTCGATCAATTACATGTATGTGCCCCCCAAACATCAAACTCTGGCTACGGCCCTGAGCATAAGCACAATAAGTACATTTCACAGTCAACGAACGTGTGGTACGTACCTGAAATCGTTTTCAGCGATATTTACATATCTGATCTACGGATGTTATTGCGAATCCCTGACTGATTTTGTACAGTATAAATAGCATGATCCACAATATTCCACCGCTGCCCTGTAGGCCTAAGCCGAGCTAACATTCATATTTTATTTGCTTCAACCGAAGTTCCACGTACTTCTTTGGTAACAGCGCACGTTCGAGAAAGTTCAAAAGGGTGCCATGCAAGAAACCCAGCAATCTATTGTATTCGAAATCACTGGTGCAATGCTTGCTTTCGTAAAGTACACAGAACTTTGAACTCTAAGTACACGTAGTTCTTTTATCATTAATGGCTACAGCAAGTGGGTAATTTTTGTTCCACTCTAGGGGCAAAGATTTTGATCTACACATGTATTTTTCAAAAGTTTGAATAGTTTTTGCTGGGAAAACGCAACCCCTGGGTACCACTCGCAGAAGGGGGGTAGTCCATGCCATAATTGGGGTTAAGTACAACAGAGAAGAAACTGGACAGGATTATTTAATGCTTCTTTGTGTATGTATACTAAGGTTTTGTTCTACTTTTCGCTCCCAATGTATGGGATATAAAAAAAGAAAAATGAAGCAACTTATATACACCCGGTTACATGGCTGCCTCTCATAATGTTTTCCCTTTCTTTCATTCCTGATTTATTTTATAGATTGTATCCATAGGGATCCTTCTCCTCCGTTGCACCACGCTTCCGGAACGATCTTCCTCAGTGCTTCACCATCTCTTTCTGTTTTCCAAAATTCCCTTAAAACCTTTTCGTTCAACCATTATATAAGGGGTTAGGAAATTACCCTGTGACCTGTAGAGGGCGGAGTGCTGAGACAAGCCGGCACTCTTTGCTTGTCCCTCTCACAGATGAGTTGACCAATCTTGAACCACTGTTATGTTTAGTAAATATTAATATTGTTATGCTAGATATTTGTTATGTACATATGTGTATTGTGTCAGAACGATTTCAGTGGTTATTTTGATGTATCATGTGGTTATATTGGAAGCGAGGATTTAATGTTAAAATGTGTGATGCTAAGCGTTATGATTTGTTGTATGCATTTATATTGTAGTACATGGTCATGTACACTAATTAGTTGAACGCGGTACCAAAATTGGGTGCCGGTATAGTGCGTGCGCGCTAATGTTGTACCTGGTCCCAGGGCCAGGACCAGGGTTACGCTCTAATTTATGTGATGAGTATAGGTCTTGGTTCAGCAATGAGGTCGGTGAGAAATATAGGGAGCATAGAAAAGAAGTGCTTATGATAGAAGTTGAGTGTTTAAAAGCATTGCATGTTGTTTGTATTTTGGTTGCTAAGGGGATATTAATTATGGCACATCAAACAGTGATGATCGAACTTTGACTATTGAGCCATTATAGGTTTCTAGTGCCCACTATCATTGTAAACCTTATTTCCCATTTTGCAGATTGCTATAAAAGAATATTGTTACATGTTAAATTGATATGGGATAATAGGAGTAACAGCAGTGTTTAGTGTTAGACCAGGATATTATTGGAGTTTGGTTGGAAGTAAGAAAAGTGTGGAAGATAAATATTTGGATTGGAGTGGTTGATGAAAGTTGTATTTGGTGCAGATATAAAGAGATTTATAGTTTCTTAGTTAGTTTATTTGTTCCATTGTTATGATATTGTTAGTTTCATTATTCATCCTATAATATTTGCTTACTTTGAAAAGGGGGAACCAGGATAGCCCTATTTAAGTTTATGTTATTAGGATATTTGCATTGTCTTAATATTACAATGTACAAGTTGAAGGTATAGTTTATTGAACAAGAATTAAGTAGTGACATAGAGGTCACATGACAAGGTTATTAAACCTAGCTTGGTGTGTTGGTTTATCCAAATTTGTGATTGTGTTGCTTTATATGAGTTTTATATTGACTGTTACTTATTTGTTTAAGTATTTGGGTCAGGTATTAACCTGTGTTAATGTTGAGAGTATCAGCTACATTGTACTGTGGCAATTGGTTTTTAAAGGGCAAATTTACTCATTTTATGTTTGATAAAATGACATGTTTTGGGGAATGCATGATCTCTATGATTATCAGCATTATTATGTGTTATGTAATGTGTCAGTTACTGGTTACTACTAATAAAGACTCTCTGTTTGTCCCTCTCACAGGATCTGTCTGTCTGTCATTGATCTCGAGATCTCGACCACCTGACAATTAGCTCAATTATTATTATGTCCTTTTAGTATTTATATTTATTGTCTTCAGTTGATCACACGTACAAATGTATGAACATTTATATGATCACTTTGTAAAGCGCTGTGATACAGTTATTGTAAGAGCGCCATGTAAGTGCCTATATTGTATTGGAATTATTTTTAGCGGGAATCTCGCCGGCCCTAAGTGGGATTGGAAAGGAGAGGATGCCAGGCCCTAAGTAGGATTGTAAAGGAAAGAACGCTGGCCCTTCGTAGGATTGGAAAGAAGAGGACGCCAGGCCATAAGTAGGATTGGAAAGGAGGGGACGCCGGCCCTAAGTGGGATTGGAAAGGAAAAGACGCCGGCCCTTAGTAGGATTGGGAAGGAGAGGATGCCGGCCGTAAGTAGGATTGGAAAGGAGAGGACGCCAAGCCCTAAGTATAAATGGAAAGGAGAGGACGCCAGGCCCTAAGTAGGGTTGGAAAAGAAGGGACGCCTGCCCTTAGTAGGATTGGGAAGGAGAGGACGCCGGCCCTAAGTGGGATTGGAAAGGAAAGGACGCCGGCCCTTAGTAGGATTGGAAAGGAGAGGACGCCGGCCCTAAGTAGGATTGGAAAGGAGAGGACGCCGGCCTTAAGTAGGATTGGAAAGGAGAGGACGCTAGGCCCTAAGTAGGATTGGAAAGGAGAGGACGCCAGGCCCTAAGTAGGATTGGAAAGGAGGGGACGCCTGCCGTAAGTAGGATTGGAAATTAAAGGACGCCGGCCCTTAGTAGGACTGGAAAGGAGAGGACGCCGGCCCTAAGTAGAGTTGGAAAGGAGAGGACGCTGGCCCTAAGTAGCATTGGAAAGGAGAGGACGCCGGCCCTATGTAGGGTTGGAAAGGAGAGGACGCCGGCCCTAAGTAGGATTGGGAAGGTAATACGCCGGCCCTAAGTAGGATTGGAAAGGAGGGGACGCCGGCCGTAAGTAGGATTGGAAAGGAGAGGACGCCGGGCCCTAAGTAGGATTGGAAAGGAGATGACGCCATGCCCTAAGTAGGGTTGGAAAGGAGAGGACGCCAGCCTTGGTAACCCCTCCAATCTTGTCTTTGTTTATCTTTATCGTCATATTTTCAACAAACACCCGATCTTTTTCACTTTTGTAGGGAGGCTAACATGTCCAGTATATAAGCCGACCGTGCGCGAATGAATAAACTATGACTGTTGCGGAGCGTGGACTTTCGAGAAAGAGGGTGGTGGGACCGGGCGCAAAACTTAAAGTGGATACTGTATTATATGAGTGCCCCAGGCATACAAGGGTTAGCTCTTGCGGGCCCACCTGCGGACCTACCTTGTAATCATCACACCCGAATAGCGTTACATAATCCAATTTATTCATATTAAATTTACACGCGTTTGTATTAACTAGTTGAATTGAATTGAACTGAATTTATTATTTCATTATCATTTCGTCGTAGCCAATGGCTGAAATGTGAAAGGTTTATATAACATTGATAAAAATCATACAACTAGTACAATTTACATGGCTACAAAGTTAAATCCAGAGGACTAAGAGAAATGAATAGTTTTACGGTTTAACCCTAATAAGGCCGGGCTATTTGAGTTCTTAATACGGCCGGGGGGGGGCATTATGCCCCCTAAGATCTCGGCCGTGAAACGACCGATCGCCGCGAAAATTTGCATGCATGTCAAGTGAAGTGTATAGAATACTATAGCAATTTCAATTTTTTGAAAAAATTGCTCATTTGCATCATATTTTTACCCATAAATCATATATTAGTCATATTTAAGCTTTCTTTTCCACTACATATATTTGTTAGACCATTTGGAATAATAATGCGACAAAAAAATTTGGAAGAGCCAGGTTATTCCTTATGTTATCTCTTGTTTTGATAATTTCTTATGTATTTCATTGTTTTTTTAACTTATGTATTTTATTGTTTTTGTTGTTTTATTTCATTTCTAACTATAATTCAACTATTTTGACCCCTAAAACAAACACCTAAACTTTAAACAAGACCAAATAACTAATGTTTTATCTCTTTTTAGGAAAAATGATATTTCCATATGTTTTGTTCACAAATCACGAAAATGAGCGATTTTCGGGCCGACATGTTAACGGTAGGTCCGATTTTCAAAAAAATTGTTTTAAAAGATGCGCAAGACTCGAAAGAATAAAGTCATAAAGCGGCGGGGCGTCATCCTTATGCGTTCCCGAACAATCAGAAAAATCGCGGAGGGGGGGGGGCCATCATGGCCCCCCGGCCTTATTAGGGTTAAGGCAGATAATAGATGGTTTGAAATCATCCAGTATCTTTTATTATATCAATCCAATATACATACATATATGTATTGCCGTACGGTAGATAATGTTAACGATTCTAAGCCCGTCGTCACGGGTTCATTTAGGAGAGTCAGTTTCTCATGCTCATCTACACATCTCATTAAGATTATTCATTCCATTCAATAAAAAACATATATGTACATAAAAGATATTACAGGTGTAACAAAGAAATACAAATTATCCAAACATGAGAAGGTCACTGATCAATACATACAAAAGATAAGTAATCAAATGGAATTTGGGACACTGCAAAAGTTCAAATAAATTTGAACTTGTCCAGGCTGTGCCAAAGGTTTGAATAAAAATATTTTTGCAATGGATAACTATGTACATAAATAATATACTGGACAATAACAAAACAATAAACAAAACAATACAAAACGAAACAAATATATATATATAATATACATATGTTATATAAAGTGAAGAAGGAATAAAAAATTGAATTTCTTTTTATCACATAAAATAGTATACAGGGGTTACGTACTTGCTAATAAATAAGATTTGAGTTTCCTTTTAAATCCATTAAAATTTCGAGTTCGACATATTTCCTGAGGAAGTGCATTCCAGACAAGAGGTGCAGTATGTTTAAAAGAAAAGAAACGGACAACCTCATTAATGAGGTTCATGACATCAATTATGCACATACATGTAGAACATAGAGGATTTTTTTTTTTCATTTAAAGTTCGATCCGACAAAGCTTGATAATTAGTGATCACTTGCAATATGCAGATTACATGAGCTTCCAACCAAAATCGATAAGTTTATCATGGGGCTTGATGATAGAAATCATTCAAATACTGTAACCAATACAATAGTTGTGATTATTTCACATGGAATTATTTGATCAGATCAGTAAGTAGCATAATTAGTGTGACTTTGTATTGTAAATTATTATCTTATAATGAACACATCACACATGTTTCAAAATACCGGTAGAGACATATGAGGAGGGAAAAGGGATCAGTAGCAAACATAAAAGGATAAACATGTGTGCTACACATGTACATGTGAACGATTTATCAAGGTCTCTTGGATCGAGACGGACACATTTTTATCTTAAGATACTATGACCCTTACAACGTAAAGTATACTTTTAACCCTTACGTTGTGTAATTAAGTAATGAATAATAATAATTATAATATTAATGATGATTACAAAATAATCATAACGATAATCATAATCATAATAATGATAACCATAATCATGATAATAATAATAGTAATGATTATAATAATAACAATAACAATAATGATAACCATCATCATCATAATCATCATCACAATCGTAATGATAATAATGATAATAGTAATATAAGATTTGTAAGGCGCCAAATGCACTTGAAAACAAATGTTTAAGGCGCACTATAGGGCAAAAGATGAAACAATGTATATACACAAAAGTACCATTTGAGTAGGTTACAACAGGGTAATTCATAAAATACAAGGAAAAATAATCCGTCACGTACAGACCGATATCATCAAGTTTAGGAAGGAGATGAGAAAGAGAGAAACAAGGAGTGAAAATATATACTGAAAGAGGGAATCGAGATAGGAGAGTGAGCGAGAGCAATGTTGGGATGACGATCGAGGCTGAAAAAGGAAGAAGAGAAAGAGGGAGATATATATATATATATATTTAGAGAGAAAGATATATATATATAAATATATGAAGAGTTTAATTCCAAAAGGAGCTAAATCCATTTTTTGTAACTTCAGAGAAAAGGGAATTTGTTTACCATATTTTGTACAGGCGTCTATGGAAAAGTGATATTAGAAGGTGCATTTTTTTCATAATTGCTCCCAAAATTTAGGTAAATACTTTTGTTGAAAGACGGGTACTTATAAGTACATGGTCTGATATCAATAACTCAATTTTCATCAAAAGTGGATTTAGCTCCTCTTCATATATACACTGTTATATATATTTAGAAAGAGAGAGAGACACGGAGAGAGAGAGAGAGAATGAGGAAGAGAGAGAGAAAAAAAAGAAGAAAAGATGGGGACATGGGAGAAGGGAAGATGAAGGTACTGCTGACAAAAAACACTATATATGAATGATAAATCCATAGTTACACAATACATGATACTCGTAATAATAGTAGCAACAATAGGTAATCATCGACTTCACAGCAAGCATAACCCCATATCATACTGATGTAGGAAATAGCAAAGCCGACAACTACCCTTGGACAATAATACCTACAACTACCCCTGACTTTAATTACCCCTAGTTCTCTGAGGGCACTTGGGGTGGTTTGGTGTAAAACTTCGGAGGTAAAAATGTCAGCGGTAAATGCGTCAGAGGTAAACAGATGCCAGATATAAATTCATACTCTGTGCAAAGATCGAGGACCGAACTTCATGAACTTGGGTTTCCTAGACTCTTGTAATTTCTCAAAATTGTATGTAGATATCGAAGCTTTGACATTAAAAATGAAACATTGCACGTCATAATTGAAATCGTGAAAAGGACTCTGTTTAGTCTAGTAGTCCGGGATAATTGGTCTTGGGGTTGTTCTCAGTAGTAGTATCCGGACTGATAGTCAGGGGGTTGCCTTCTTGATAACAGTATGAGAAACCCTAAATTATGGATTCGATCAAATAAAATTATTTTTTGTTGAAAGGTGATTCTATATTATAATGTTTCAGCCCACCAGCTTCAGAATCTACTTCATTTGTCTTCAACAAATGCGACATTTAAAAATGTCGACGTTGTTACACCACTCCCCTCCTTTCGGGGACCCGATATGATTGTCGATTGCGAAGATATTTGGGGAACATTTCCTTTAACACTGGAACGTAATGTGGAACATGTCATGCAGGACGAACACGAGTATGAGTCACGCCAGAGCTTCAAGACACGCTTGTTGCAGATGAAGGCAATGAAGATGTAGACTCCCTGGAGAGAGTTGAGGATGATGAAGATATACCAAAGAGATGTGACGTCAGTGAAGGCAGCGACGAAACCAAAGATCCATGTGAAGCCAAGTACAGTAGACATCTGCATAAGATGCAAAATATTTAGACGCTCTCTAAGCTTTTTAAAGAAATGTGGCAGATATCTAGTATTATTTTCTATCTATAATGTTTTAATAATAATCATATCTCTTCAAAGGCATGATTTAATGACAACGGGAAAGATAAACTCACATTAAAATATCCTAAAATCTATTACTCATGGAGCCTCCATGATGGAATCAATTGGAGCAATTGCCCCCCCCTCCGCGCGCGCTCTCTCTCTCTCTCTCTCTCACTGTTTTGCTTAAGCCAATGTTTGTACCATGGGTTAATTTGTAAATCAATTGTAAAAGGGTTTATACATTAATGAAAAACATATCATTATTACTTTGCGTATATCAATGTTGCTCTATATTAACCTGTCTATTTAAATTTGGGCACACCCCAAGCTTATTTGGATATTAAAGAGGCTCACGCCAAAGTGTATGCTAATAGAATCTGAAGGGGGTGATATTTATAAGGGAAATTGATCAATATGGTGAATAAGCACGTGTCTCCTCGAGCCTCCATACTTTCTAGGGGAGTTTCAATAAGAAAATATGGTCTATAATTACCTTCACATTAATCCAAAGGTCACTGAGTTGCTTCGAATATGTATTGGCTTGTCCTTGTGCCTTTGGGGCTGTATTGGTGCGAATTCCCGCGATGATCGATGCAAAAATAATAAGATTAATCAGAAGAAAGAAGGCTATTGGAATCCCAAAAATATACAGATTCGCTAATCCATCACCAATCCAACAACTCCCTTGCCCATAGGACAAATTGAAGTTAGGAGCATTGAAGCCAGTAAAGAATAGACACATACAGGGGATCATTATGAGTAGAGGACACATCCAAGCAAAGAGTAGGAAAGACGACATAATTGCAGCGCCCTCATTAAATTTTGTTTGACGAACATTCACAGTAACACCAAAGCGTCTGTGGAGATCAACAGCAAGGGCAGATGTATGAGAGAAGACGACGAGCCACATGTAGTGCCCAATGATGGCCACTGCAATGCATGTACCGGGAATCGTATCAGACACGCCGCTTACCAATAGAAGGGTATGGGCAAGTATCAAGGAAACAGAAAGACTCATGATGAGTACACTGAAGGTTGTCTTCCGCATGTTCTTGAACCAACTATACGTAGCTATAGTCAGCAGCAGGGCTATAATCGATAAGCAAGATCCAATAGCACTAAGAACAGCCTGTGTTTGAGAATAGTTTAGGAACCTTTGCACGTCCGTTTCGATAAAATTACAAACTTGGACGCTATGATTGCCTATTTTGGTGAATTCGCCAGATGGGAAACTGATGTTTTCAGTAATGTAGAGCAAGGATCCATCATGCATTTCCTTAAATAACGATGCGTTGAGCGTGAGCAGTGGACATGGCTCAAAATTGGTAAAGTTGCATACGTAGATGTACTCATCTTTGGTGTAAGACTGTGTTGACATGTCAAGTGTGTGCGTAAGATAGTAGGTTGAATTATAAAGAGAGAAATCGGAATTCTCAAAATTTATACCGCTCGTCATATTGTCAAAATAGGGTTTTAGGTTTGAAACTGTGGCTTGATTTGGACAGTAATCGATTTCAGACAAACAGCCATAGGCTACTTGAAATCTAGAAATCTGACAATAGAATGACGATAAAAAAATACCAGAAGGTTTACTAGAGAAAAAAAAATTGAGTTTTGCAAAGAAATTGCCTTCCAGATATCCTGAGATATTGACTCCTCGAGTACACTTTGTTTCATTACCATCGACATATGGATTCATCACTTGTATCCGATCTACTGTCAATTCCTGGATCAAATTAAGAATCTCATCTAAAGCAGAATGCAGTTCATCTGCAAGTAGAAAAGACGGAAGACATTGATCATTCAGTTTAGAAAGCCAGTCAATGCATTCAATGCTGATGTCGGTTGGGAGATTAGTTGCACCACGACAATCTTTGTTAGTGATATGAAGGGGATCGGCTCTGATGCAAGAATGTTGTTCGGCCAGTATAAAACCCTTAGGACAAGTTAGATTCACACATGTGAGGGTTTCTGATTCAAAACGTTGATCAGGTCTACATGACACCAGAGACCTAAAATCAAGCAATAAAGATATAGAGATGACACCAGTCCCACCACTATCTCCTCTGCCATCATAAATGCAGGGGGAATCCGTTGTAGTACTGTGGCATCGATTTGCAATAGGAGTAACAGTGCAGAATCTTGCAATACTGCTCTCTAATTTTGGAGCCTTCAGAAACCAATCTCTGCATTGTTCTATTATGAATGCTACTTTCTCTTTGAACGTAAATTCCTCATCGAGGCTATATGTGCTGGCACAGCACTTGGCTTCTAAGACCCAAGGAATGAGGTCCCGTGTGTCTTTACCATTGCATATGGCACAATACACATTCTTAAAGGTTATTTCACCCATGAAGTCGACTGGTATGATCTGATGGGGACTTTGAAGGTCGGCATCTCTTTCACATTCAAACCTAACGTCATCTTGAGTCCATGAGCTCGGACAACTACTGACGAATTGGTAGTACCCGCATGATGGTGATCCTGGTGCCTTGACGCAGGTTACTTGATCATGGTTGATGCCAACAATAGTTTCAGGAACAGGGTAATCAAGGGTACCATTAGAAGTGCAAGAAAGCGCGTAATCAAGGCAACAATCGTTGTAGAAGACACAGCGAGGATCACAATGACATGCAAGATGAGCGTCCGGATAGGTCTGTCCACATGAGATAGGATTGTCCCCATCACTGCAGAAAGCAGTTAACGGGCTGAGTGGTACTGGCCACCCGAAGACTGTTCTGTTCACATATTCAGTAGAGCCTATAAGGGAAACAGATAAGATGAGATCATGTTTGTCATTCTCAATTAAGAAATTAATGTGTTAGAGTCATGTCTTTCCATGAATCGAAATGGAATTTATATTTATTGGCTGATTGATCATGGTGATGGGAATCGAATAGATTGTCGTAGTCGTGTATTACTTGTAACAATAAATTAATCTCAATTCCTAAGCCGTGGATCATAGGACCAGGGTCCTGTGATATCTGTCATCTTAGGTTCGATTGTTCCTACTTCCAGTTGGTCATAGTATACAAATATATACTTTCTTCAACCAGTACCTCGAAAAAAAGGCAGGGTCAACTTGTTTTATATCCTGCATCATCAAATTCACGGTCTATATTTCTGATCTTTCCTGATTTTGGCTTTGGAATTTTGGCTTGTACCATACACACCGTGTAATTTTATATTCAAGGGTACTTATTCTGAAAGTGCTGTTCATTCTTGCAAAATATCCAATATCAAACGTGAATTTATTAAGTTGAATTTCCTTGGTACGTGGGGCTGATACGGCACTACTCGCACCACACATACAAGGCCCTTCCTTAACAGACCAGTCATTGTTAATGACGTAAAACATATCAGCCAATCAGAAGACCGGAAATATTAGTAATAGCAAACCTGTTAGGGAAAACAAAATCGCGGACGGGATACTGGTATTTTTTGGTGTGTGATAGCTTATGCATGTGAGGTTATTCACATAATGAATGTGTAAGATGTATCGTTTTTTAAGAGATTAAAAATAGAAGGTATGATACGTTAAAGGTTTCAAAGACGCGTTTACCAATAAATAAATGAATCGGTATTGTAATTTAAACATAGACTCGTGTTTTAACAAACATCCTTTCCTCGTGTTTTAAGCAAAAACAGCAATGTCTTGCAAAAATCAAACTTTAGTCCCGAGCTTACCTGAATCTTACTTAACCTAACCAAATTATATTTCTCGCTCCTTATTTTACGCTGGACATGCCTCAAGCGAGATTGACATTATTGCCTACGTTTTTAAGTAATAATTTCCTCGAGATATTATCCATGCCCTATTGTTAAACTGACGAAAGGGATAGTTGAGTTTTGTTGCAGAGGGCACTACACAAAATAATTTCTTGTCAGATAATGAAAAAATGAGTGTCAAATTTGAAAGAATATACAAATTAAATGACCAGATCATCTTTGTTTGATCAAAATCGGTTCAGAGACGGCTGAAATATCCATAAATATAACCATTTCTAATATTTGTGGTGGTACCAAATATTCGGTAATTTTGAACCAGCCGTTACAAAACGAGATAGCGCCTAGCTTATACGTTATATTGGCTTTTTGTTGGCCTTTTCGTGTTGCTTATAATACGCACAACCAGCTGGCCCGTGTATTGTTATTATTATTAATTCATTAATTAACGGTCGCCGTATTTTTTTTTTTTTGGGGGAGCTTAATTGGTATGATCGTATTCAATCTAAATTCACACATGTTTGGGTCTAAAATTACCTCCATAGAAATTTTCTAATAGTTCTAAAAGGGCACTAGAAATGTCATAAATAAGAATAAGAGCAATAACCATGCACTTTGAAGGCATGTGCGGTCTTAAACAAGAACTCAACAATCCCTTTAAGTATCTAGTAACGTTTCACATGATGCACGTGCATGCTTATGATACGTGAAAAAAATGTTCCAAATCTAAAATTTATTCAATCTTACCGGAACGAAGTTGATGAGAACTTTGGATTAAAGTCGAAATAATCATTGAAAGATAAAACAACATTTTATTTTGTGTATTCGTATTCATCCTTCCACTGAGCATTTTGCTAAGAGATTCAAAATATTATTGACGTTATTAGAATCGATGGCAGGAGCAATCAAAAGTACGTCTTTTCCGTATCGTTGGCTGTGGAACAATCAAGGAAATCATGATCTATGGTCGACTATACTAAAACAAAAATCTTCAAATCCAGTTAAATATAGAATTGCGCAATCATTTTCATATTAAAACGACAGAGTTTGCAGGAAATGTTTTTTGTTGAAATATGTATTTGTGCTGTGCTGTGTAAACATTTCCCTTTGCAAGGTCGCACGTCGGTTTTGCAGATTTATTCACAAATTTAAAAAATCATCAAAGTGTACATGTCGAAATTCCTCAGTACAAATAAAAAGAAACCTCAACAATGGCGTTTCCTGTTTCAGCTAAACTGTAACAAATAAATATGTACATTGGATATTATTCCTTCCTACTGTGTTCCCATTATGTAGGTTTCACTTTTATATTTATATATAAAGAGCACACTGATGGTGTTTTTATTTATAAAGTGCATGTTTACACAGCACAAATACATATTTGTAAGGAATGATATTCAATGAAAATGTGTTTACTTGTTATAGTTTAGCTGAAACAGGAAACGGGAGTTGGTGGGGGAAAGCTGGGTACAAATTGAAATTATCGAAAATTTGATGAGTATAATTTGATTCTCTTTTTGTGATTTTCTTTTTTGTTTCAAATATATGTTTTTAGATATGTTAATCTTTCTTTTTTAACAATGTGCACGGACTCGCTGAAAAGCAGTCTGGTTTGACCGACTGTGAGATTTTACCGTGAATAAATAAATACAATACAAATAAAATACAATACAAACAGAAGGAAAAAGCCGGAATATGCATGTATGACATAGGGTCAAGAGCGAGGACATATTTAACTTGTAATAATAATAATAATAATAATAATAATCTTTTAAAGTCCACTCCAAATTTTATTAAGTTAAACCGAAAATGGAAATTCTTTTTGCCCAATTGATCGTGAGCCCGGCAGCCACTGAGCAGCGCCAGATCGACATTGCTCTATCCCCTTATTGTTGAACGCCAAACAAGGTAGCAGCAACTCCAATCTTTTAACGTCTTTTGGTATGACGCAGCCGGGGTTCGAACCCACGACCTCCCGGTTGTGAGGCGGACGCTCTACTGACTGAGCCAACACACCGGTAAAGCACTTTATGTTTAATTGTGGCAGATTTTCTGTATTATCTTTCTTCATGAGCTCTAAAAAAGGGGAAAGTACAGAAAATGGACACAATGGACCAAAAGTAGATATAAACTAATACAAATTAAATAAAAAGCAGTTTCCTTATTACATTTGAAGCTATTTCAGATAATGTAAAATCGCTAAAGTGCATTCCTTGAAATTTTCGTGAATGTTGGACACTTTTCTCAGGATAAAGTTTTAAATTCTTTGCAGACATATTTGAAGCGTTTATCACAAAGTTACGGTTAATTTGTGTGTTTGTATTCTGAGATTGAGTACTTTTTCTTTTCTTCTATGCAAACAGATCCCCTTTTGGATCTGTAAAGACTACCCTCCCTCCCCTCCCCCATCTCTCCCTCTCTCTTCCCTCCCCTCTCTCTCCCTTCTCTATCTCTGCTCTCTCTCTCTCTCTCTCTCCTCTCTATCTCTGCCTCTCTCTATTATCTGTGTGTCTCTATCTCTCTTCCCCCTCTCGCTCCATGTTGTATCCCCTCTCTCCTCTCCCTCCTTATCTCTCTCTCTCTCTTTCGATTCATTTTACTTTATTTCCATAACATCACTTGATAACTTAATTAGATATTATCACAAATCATATCCCCAATTCCAATATGCTTTCCATTTTTTTAGGATGCTCTGTATATTACTAGTAATCTCAAAAAAATCAATTATGCCTCATGAGAAATACGGGTATATAGCGACCTCTAAACAAAGTCTTTAGTTAAGGGCGATGAAACCGTTATTATTTTTTCTCTTTTTCGGATAGGCACTTAACTCAGCCAAAACTCATTGGAAAATAATTGAAAGAAAATGATTATGAATTCATTCCCTACAAACTGTCTTGAAATAAGAAATATCAGTAACATGAATAAATGTTTATCTCTCTGTCTCCCTCTCTCTTTATCTTTCTCTCACCCCAGTTGTCTCTCTGCCTCTCTCTCAATGCTGTCCCCTCTCCCTCTCATTCCGGTATAAAAAAATTCCTATATGTATTTCCTTTTATTTTTAATTTAACCCCCCCCCAATATCTCCCCCTCTCTCTCTCTCTCTCTCCGTCTGTCTGTCTGTACGTCTCCCGCTCTCTCTCCCTCTCTCTCCCGCTCTCTCTCTCTCTGTCTCTCTGTTTCTCTCTGTTTCTCTCTCTCTGTCTCTCTCTTTCTCTCCCGCTCTCTGTCTCATCACAACTTTTGTGCCTAAAGAAGAAAAACATTAGAAAAACATAAGATAAGTTCTTTTTTTTTTGTATGCAATGCACAATCACATATGAATATCACATTAACAATGTATGGTAGTACAATCACACTCAACTGCAAAAACCATCATTAGGCCTATAAAAAAATAAGTTGTATTGCCATTTGCGACCGACCCAAAAATCTGAAAATCTACAGTCGGCTTTTTAAAAAGTTTTTTCCACCGTTTTTTAAATTTTGTTTTGTTTTAATGAATAAAAAGTATGTATTTTGTCTGTTTAAATGGGATATAAATGCACAAAATCATCAAATTATTTCCAAATTCTCACTCGTCTTCTGCCCTAGTTTCAAAATACTGCTAGCGTAAACATGCAAGTAGACCCCGGCCTCGTGTACGTATATATAATGTGCACTGCACCAGCTAAAAACCAGGGAGATTTGGGCGACGTTCCCGGTTTTGATTTTTTTGGGCGACGGTCGCTATTTAGAGTTTTCTACGGAAAGGCTCACAACACTTTATTCTTGACATATTTTGAAGGCACTAAAAAAAAAAAGTTTAAAAAAGAAGAAAGATTTCCGACCGACCCATGTTTTGGCACCTAAAGGGCAATACAACATCTTTTTTTTAGGCCTTATGGAAGTGGAACCATTAAACATATTGAACATAGACATTTAACTTCATGAATCAATTCACAGCAAATCTTAAAAACTATGTAGACCAATGTTTTGCCAAAGGATGTTGATGCCATGGCAGGCAGTGAATAACATGCTATAGTAGTCTTTCAATGTACAGGAGTATGATAATCCACTCTTTGAGGAGTTATGTTAGGGATCAAAAAAAGAGTGGGAATCTACTCTCAAGTTATTAATATTCCCTACAATATTATTGATTCAAGCCGCCGAAGATGGCGTTATCAACGGAACTCGTACGCCCACCAGCCCGCGTAATTTTTTTTTACACGCTAGCCTGGCCATTTCTGTGATAAATACCATAGAAGCGACTAATATTAGAGTCTAGCAGCCTACATGCGTGCATTATACCATGGACCTAGTATAGTAAGGTCCATGATTATACATGTAGATCATGCATGGCAATCATCAGATGAAGACTTAGGTGGCCCTTGTATTAATGAGACGGCCATCGCAGCCATCGGGCGATGGAATTCAAGAACTTAATTGAATTTAATTTAGGAACTTTACATTAATCTTGATCTAAGGACACACGAACGAACGAATGATCAGCTAATAAAGCGAGCAACCAAGTTCACCCGCACGCTGCACTAGCTAACTACGTGCATGCTTATGTGCATGTAGGCTTTCCCACCAGCGCACTTTTACGAGTATTACGGCGAAAATGGCCAGGCTAGCGTGTAAAAAAAATATCCGCCACCAGCCCTATGGCCCAGCCATTTTTTCGCCGGGCGTCCTAATTCAAGGATCACGCCATCTTCGGCTGGCAGCAAGTAAGTAAGGGGCGGTCGCATTGCGTTGGTGTGGTGGAGATCAAAATTAAATAAGCCAGATTCTGGACTACTGAACATAATGCATGAGAGTGAAATCTAACGACATTTATTATTGGTAATCGCATCAAAAATGGGCGTGGCTTAGATGGAATAAAATCTCGCTAAAATAACAACAACAAAAATTAGATAAATAAGAGTTTTTTATCTCACTGAGATAAAATCTAAGATAAGAGTGAAATCTAAATCTATAATGATGATTATAATGATAATCATGGGTGTCGATCACGGGGGGATGGGGGATATATCCCCCAATATTTCAGGTGGGGGGGATGGCCTGTACAATCATCCCCCCAATAATTCACCATAAAAAAAACAACAACAAAAAAATGAAGAGAAAAATTAATGATGGGAGCCCGATGAGAGTAGTTAATGGTTATTACTCGCAAGATGACCATCAATATACACATTTTGCTATCTCATTTTCATAATACATACATATATAAATAGAAAACGAAGTAAATGAGACAACCGTATATGAGACAAGAATAAATTGAATTCTCGCTCATACGGCTTCATCAGGAATTGATGAATTTATTCAATTTATTCAATCAACAGCATCATAGAAATGCAGTGCGCCAAATGCAAAGCCGCAGCGTTAAAAAGCAACGAGCTAAATGTTAAGCGTGAAGCGCAAAAGTGCAAAAAAGAAGTAGAGAGTGGGAGAGAGAGATAATGAGAGACAGAGAGGATAATAACCCAGGTAGCAAGCCCACATGGGTCCCATATTCTCTGAAACATGGCCCCATATGGAAAACCATCTGGGGCCCTAAGGCATCTGCACCCAAGAAGCATATGGGACCCATATGGGTAAACCCATATAAGACAGATGGGACCCAGATGGGACCCATACCAAACTGGGCCCAAATGGGTATGCCCAGCTTAATCCCATCTGGTACCCATATTGTTTAACCCATATATATCCCATGTGGGTTAACCCAGATTTTCCCCATGTGTTACCCATATGGGCATATTCATATTCTACCCATATGTGTACGCCCAGCTCATTCCCATCTGGGACCCATAAGGGCTGGCCCAGATAGATCCCATATGGGTTACTAAATATTGGCCCCATATGGGATACATATAATATGGGTTCCATTTAATAGCTCAGATGGCACAATTGACCCAGATCATCCCCATATGGGCCCATATGGGCTTGCTACCTGGGAAAAAGGGAAAAGGGAAAGAAACGGGCAGAAGAAAAAGGAAGGGGAAGGGAAAAGGAAGAAAGACAAGAGAAAGAGGGACATTCCAGCATTTCCTTCAGGGAACTGATGTGAATGGGCAATGAAAAAGAGGTTGACTTTAAAGTAACCTACAATGAAATATTGCTCATGTTTATTTCTTACAATGTCAAAATTACTTTACGGGATCCCCTCCCTAAAAAGCTTAGGCATGGGTGATGGTAGGTATGAGGTTAATGCATGATCAGGAATTAGTTGAGTGGATGGAAAAGAAGTGAGAAATAAGCTGAAAGAAACATGGAAAATTGCCATGGAATGATGGAAGGCAATGTGAGACAGGCCCAACATGTTCTAAAACAAGTAATAATATTCAAGAATAGTCTGTTATGATTTCTTTCACCTAGGAGTTCTTCAAAACTAATTAAAAACGAGTAAATAATCAATGCCACATTATTGACAGGGCTTAAAAGGAAAGTGAAAAGAAAAACAAGAAACAAAAAGGATTGAATGAAATTTGGGACTTTTTGTTTATAACACCCTTCCAATAATAATGCACACTTCTAAGACTGGTTATAGTTTTTAAAAAAATAGTGCTCTGGTCAGGGCCTTAGGGGAATATTATGCTTATATTTTAGAGCGTATCTGGTATGATAAGTATATCTGGGTGAAGAAGGAGATAATGGAAGTTTGTTGTTTGGTAGTTGGAACGTAAGTTTTATATTATGTTTTTAAGAAACAGACAGTTTGTATGAGATCAGGAGTGGAAATTTTCTGTCATTTTGAGAACCAAATTTTGCATCAGTGATATTCTGTTTCATTGAATTGAGTTTTCCGCAGAGAGGATTCAGTTGGTTTAATTAAAGAAGGAAGAGAGTCAAATGAAGAACCAAAAGCAATATGTTTTTCATTTACTAATGAGAACTATGTTTTTTAGATCTCCTTACACAGAATATTGGAATGGGTTTAATAATAATAATAATTGTTTGGAGACATCAATATTCATAAAATGTATGTTTCTATCACCAGGAAATAAAGAATTTTCTGTCTACATGAACCTTTCCTGGTTGCTTATTAATGCATTTGCCCACTGGTAACATAATACTTTCACAAGTTGATATCCCTCACCATTGGATTTTTTTGGTAATGTCTAAATTTCGTTTAAAAATAGATGATATCAGTCTGGTAGGCCTACACTGCAGGCAAGAGTCAGGACTAACATTTAGCATGTTATTAATTTTATTACCACTCTTATATTCTCTGAAATGTTATCTTTATTGAGGGTGACTTGAAAAAGTTAATAACTTGGAAGGGAGGGGGTGCAACCTGCCACACGCTTCTACCTCTTGGTTGCTTTGATCCATTGCCGAAAATATTTTGGCACCTATCATCCCCCCAACCACGGATACAAATCGACATCCCTGATGATAATGGTTTATTTATTCAACAACATATGCATCGCAGCCCGGTGGCTAAATTGTTCAATGTTTTTACATAAGTATTTACATGATAACAAAATACACTATATAGAATCATAATAATACAAGTAAACAAAATACAATAGTAAATTATTCATGACTGTAATACCAAAGAGCACATATGAGTTTACCGGCATTAAATTAGGGTATAAATCTAAATCACTGGTTATCGGATCACAAATGGGCGTGTCTTAGATGAGATAAAGTCCCGCAAAAATGAATGGAAAAATAAATAAGGGTATTTTATCTCACTGAGATCAAATCTAAAATTGTATCCAATATAAGAAGAATCTCAGAATACAGCCCGCGGGGAGGGAAAATAAAGAAATTGTTGGTTTCTACGTCAGTTTAGGTAAGTGCTCTTCACAAATAACTTAAGCATTCTTAAAGTACTCACCCCTAAACAAATATTGAACACAATTATTTTGAAGATGTTGGTTGAGGGTAATTTATCGCATATGGTGGTAACGGATAACCCATTTTCCGTAACTTATTCAAAACATCTCGAATCTTTCCATCGACAAGGGCTCTCAATTCATTCGTGAATGGATCAAATGTCATGTACGTCTTGTTTCTTTTAAAGGATCCTGTAGAGTGATCTATCGTACAGCGAAAACGCTCTTCTGAGGCGTCTGGTGCCGTCAAGTTTGTATCAGCCGTGATGAAGTTTAGAACGGTGTGGAGATGGGTCCCCAGGTCTGATTTCAGGTCTTCGTAATGGATGACTAGGATATTGTTAAAGATAGAGACTGCTTCATCCAATGTCTTGCTCCAGTGTGTAATCTCTTCCCGCACAAATTGGTTCCAAGCTACAAAAGTAAATGCAGAATATTTGTATATAAACATTTCGATGATTATATGAATTCAACCTCCCTGACATATTTGAAGAGAGCAGAACACATTGTAGGCCTATTTCTTTTACGAACCTTTAAATTTGTCTGCCAAGTTTGTATTCTTTAGCATTTTGCTGAAACCAGGCGCGCCCAAAATGTCCAAACTTCTTTTTAGGGGGGAGATGCGAACACTCTGAGGGCCCCTTCTGGAATGGATTTTCGACACATTAAGCTATGAAATGTAGCTACACTTACTACTTTACCTTAATAGAGCCCCTCCTCCCGAAACAAACACCATTTCTTCTTTTATACATAGTATTTCTAAAGAATGTTTCTTTTTTTTCGATAAAGAAGACCTTACAGTAGGCTTACGGTTGCACCATGTGAGGGGGGGGGGAGAATTGGGGAGTCCTGATAAGGACTGTCGATAATCTTTCTTTCTTGAGTGTATGTAGTCCTGACAATTACTGTTGGTAGTCCTGATCCATTGATTTTATGGAAGCCCTCTCCACTTATACTAGCTATGACGTAATGATTGACACACTTTATTCACTTCACATTTTTATTTTTCAAATTACATCTAGTACAGCTCTAACAATAATTGTCAAGCAGACCAAATAGGCCTAGAGTAAAGGAAATCAAAACTATAGGTTTTATCTACATTATTTTACTAATTTCACTAAGAGCTTTTGATATATAGATCACTAAAATCGGACCTCTGAGTACTAGTAGCCAACAACAAACCTGAAAATAAGCATTTGCAACGTCGTCTGCTATCAAGGGGGCGACCACATTTACACAGTCACGTGACACCAACAAAAAGCACATAGTGCTAGACAGTGAACTTCTTCAAGAGAAAAGGTCTGTTAGTGTTCGTGTATTCAGAAGAAAATTGAAATGCCATTATTTGAATGCATATTGTCATTCCTGATTCCTGACTATTTTTGTCTTCAAGCAGTATTCTTTAGTTGATTACAATGAGTAAATAACGATATGGCCATGCCAACTATATACATATACCATTCATGTTGAGAACAAATTACATTGTACTATTGTTTCATTAAGCTGCAGATATATTCCTTTCCCTTTCCCTTGTCTCTTGTAGTTAATTGTGAGTATCGGTTCATGTATCCCTGTAATCTCCCTTTCCCGGTTTTAGCGTGTATTTGTATTTTATAAACGTAACTTTAGTTAAATTAGGTCATTTGTACCTTTAAGGAGCCTATCCACAACAAGTTCTGCTTTTCCATAGGCTCCGCCACTATATCTCTTCAGATTCAACTCAAGGACAATTTTCTGAATAGTGTGTACCGGTATTATATTTACATGTATATTATAATCATATTTCAATATGTTGTTACACTCTTTGTAAAATGAGATATTGTGGAAACCAATAAATTAGCTTATCTTATCTTAAGAGTGAGAGAGGGGCATAGAGATCTTATATAGATATATCTATGGAGAGAGCTAGAGGGAATCCGCGTACGGTTTCGAGCGTGGTCTCTGACCAAGTCGCTCAACGGAATAAAATTAGCCGTTGTGACATCTATTATTTTCTACTAGTTGAAAAAAGATGGCGTCGGGGTGCCCAATTTTTAAGTTTTGTAGAATCCAAGATTACGAGGGTTATTTTTGTGATTTAAATCACAAAATAACCTTCGTAATCGATTCCTTACATGAATATTACTTAGAAATATGATATAATTTATTCATGCATGTATGATGTCTAGTTCAAAAGATATGCTAATTATAGAATGTTATCAAAATCTATGATTGGCCCCCAAAAGGACCCCACAGGACAAAATTTTAAACTGGAAACGTCACAATTTGTTAACTAAATATCCTGAGGATTCCCCCAAAACCACATTAAAATAATAAACCTTTTGGGTGCTCGGGGACCCCCTTCCTATCAGACTAATAGGAAGACAATCTAACTAGATTTTGGAATAATTAGCTAGTCAAAGAACACAGAGGTCAATTGCTGAAATTCCAGGTTTTAAGGGCGGAGGCATATAGGAGACGCAGTTGCATTTGTGTTGCTTCCTAATTGTATAATTCATATTGAGACATATTATAATTTTGTACAATTTAATTAGGTATGACACTGAAGCCAGTTTACCGAACATGCCCAAGCTTTACTTGAAGTACCTGTGACCAGTGACTGCCCCACTGTAATTGTAATTTGGTTTACGATGTCTAACTATTCAATGGCCATATTCACGAATCACTGCTTATTTTCAGGTTTTAAAGGAATTTGTTGTACTTTTCTCAAGGCGCCTAACAAGGTGCATGTAATTATATTAAACATATGAAAGTACATGAGAAGTTACAGAGAACGAAAATGATTAAACATAATTAAATATAATTAAACAGCGTAAATTGCATCAGATTGTGAAACACACTACATCTTAATTTGATAACTAAGGAATTCAGACATTAGATAGGTTTTCAAGTTTTTTTTAAACAAATTTTGATTGGCTGATTACGCAATGTAATGGCTATATGAGCCCTCTCTGGTAGCCAATGGCTATATCGGCAGAGTCAGATGCTTAGTTTTATTGTGTTTGATGGGCTATAGGCCCTGTAATCATTTTGTGTGAAAATTTAGCTTTCAGCATGTGCATATCATGTTTGCTATAAATAATATTATGCTCATAGTGTGCATATCTTAAGTTCGGTTGTATCTGGTATTTTCATGCTGTTTTCTTTTCACGTCTTCACTTTTTAGTCTTGCAGTGGTGTGTGTGAACAGCTTCAAAGATGGTTAGTAGATTGTGTTTACATTATTTAAACATCGATTTGGACAATAATACAAATGGCACAATGTTACAGTTACTTAATGTCTATAGACAAACATGTTGGAATGTGGCGGCTCATTGATGTTGTCTATTTAGATTTCATGAAGGCCTTTGATAAGGTACCGACAGCTTTTAGCTAAACTTTAGTGGGGTTAGCTGATGGTACAAATAGTTTTTCTTTAAGATGAGCCCTATTGGCTAACAAAATATTCACTTTACTTGGCATTTACATTAAGTTCATGGTTTTTATTCCTCAGATTGGAACAATGTTCCTCCATGTATATACATAAACAAATAGGCAGTACAAAGGTGCTTCTGATTGAGGCCACTGGGTTCTCTGCCAACAAATAAGATTCCATTTTTAATGAGATCAATGAGAAACAATGTTACAATGAGAATTCAACCAAAAAATTACCTCTTTTTATTTAAATACATATATCAGGTTGATATATTAGACAAAGACAGTTGTCTGACCACAAAACCATCTTAACATTGATTTCCTCTCATGAAGATTGTAAATATATGAAAAAGGTTCACCAGTGATTCCTAATAGGTAGTGTATCCCTTTTGCAGCCAACATCAAATTTTGTAGAACTTTGCAGGAATAATGAATATGTCACGTATGTCACGTAAAATGTTAACGTGAGCAGTGTCCTAGTATTCAAATTATGCAAGGAAACCAGTTTACTTTCTAGACTTCTCTGTCAGACACTATTGAGTGACTGACTGACTTTTTATCCTGTGGTAATAACCTACATAAAATGAGCTGTAATGGGTACATAGGCATTTGTCTACATCAATAACCCACTTCTTGTAATGGCCAAAATTAAACTGATTGTATCTTTGCCCCGCACAAAACGTAAGACCGTTCGGTACAAGGGTCTGAAATCAGACTATTCAATTAAACGAGCGCGCTCGCTAAATTCGATTCGACAACTAACGGTCGTTATTTTCCCACAAAAAAAGATATTTTTCAACCCCTTTTGTTTTGAGGGAAGTTCTAAATTAGTATTATCTTTCAAACGCCGTTGGAATTTAACCTTTTTATTTTTTTTGACCTGCAAATGGGACATAGTACCTTTAAGAAAATCCTTAATTGTTGCATTAATTTTGCAGCATCGTACCAATACCAGAAGTTATTGGAGTTTGTTGTTTCAACCTCAAATCTGTTGTGACAAAAACTGCATAGCATGTTACATGTTGTTTCATTGAAACGATAACAAAGGAAATTGCATGCATTAGTAGTACATTTCACTCACTGTTTAAATAATATTATTTCCTCTTACATCTTGTTTTCAGGGAAGGAAACCAAATTGGACACATGACGAGATCAAAGTTCTATGCAGTTTCGTGAAGGACAATCGAGAAAAACTATTCGGAAGGGCTGGACATTGCTCGATCAGCGAAGGGCTGTAAACCAAAGTTTGGAAACTAAAGTGTGATAGATTATGTTTCTCTCATCGTGGCATAATCATTTGTTATGTTTAGTATAATCAGAAAGCGTATTCTCCTTTTTAAATGAGACCCCTTTTGTTATGATTTTCAGTCATGGAATGTGCAGTAAATCAAAATAAGGGTCAAGGTCAAGTGAAAAGTTGCAAAATTCACTGCTTTTGTTTAACTGTGCATTAAAATAATACTTTAGTTTCCACACTTTCTTTGAGGGGTTTATTATTATTATTTTTTGTTTTTTGTTGGGGTGTATATACTATTTTTCTTCATTTATTATGAAATCCTTTGTTAAAATAGCATTAGAAAATGTTATAATATTCACATTATATACAAGGCAATTTAACGTGAAATTGAAGAAAAAATTGTGTAGACTTCGATTAGAATTATTTTGTTCATCATATACATTTTGTCCATCGGTTACTACCTTTTTAGTGGCTACTTACAAGTAGTCTTCTTCTTAAATAAAAAAAACAATAACAAAGTACAGTGAACATATTTTGAATGCAAAGAGTTATGATATACACGATGAGCCATAGACTTACGCACAACATTAACCTTACGATCAATCAAAGGCTTTATGATACATGGCCCTGCTGTTCTGGTCGAAACTAGGAAAGCAAAATACTGGGAACGGTGCTCAAAGTGGTGAGGTTTCAGTGTGGTATGGAGAGGAGTGCCTTTGACGTGAGGACCAAATGGGCTAACCTTAAAGTTAGGGCGAATAAATACGAAAGTAGGAAAAATCGAACAGGTTCGTCTCTACATCCAGCTGTTTTTTCTTTCAAATTCACATTGAAGAATTCATAAATAGAGGTATTAAAGACAAAGTATTATATTGTTATTTTATTTGTAGTATTGATGTTTATATATACACTTTTGTTTCTTTGAGAAAGTAGAATCATACAGTTGAAAATTTACAAGATCGGTCAATGCGTTCATCACTATAATTCCTCATACGCTATTTCTAGTTTTATAATCAATATTGTGAGTTACAATTAAAAAAATAGGAAGATATGGCCGAAAACATGAAACAAACACCCACCTATCAATTTATCAGTATCCATACACTACAACCTGTATTTAAACAATATGTGACATAAATAACTATAAATTCTAGGGCTCTATCAATCAGACAACACAATATTGTTGAGAATCATTACCATTTAACCTTGTGAAATACATTCACAATATTTGAGGTGCTTTGATTAAATATCCGTCCAATTTGTATATATTAAGATAAACAAAAGAAATATATACTGGAAAAGATATTGTTCAAAATGATAATTGTATTAATGGGTTTCAGCATCTCTGTATTTTTCTCCATGTATATTTATGCTACATATACCCACTCAGAAAGCAAATAAAAGAAAATGCACTTCAGAAAGCAAAATAAAGTAAAGCAAAAGAATCTTTCTGCTCTTTTAACTTCAAAAAAAAAAAAAAAAAAATCACATTTTAGCCCATAAATTTCCAGTTTGCTTTGTCAATTGTAATTGATCAATTTTTATATAATTTGTTCAATAGTAAAGTTGGCATTTTATACATCACATATATATAAATATATATCAAGAGAAGTTATCATATATTGCAGAAATTCTAGATGAGTATTTGATATGAAATAATATTGCATATAAGATAAAAATGAAATTAAAATAGATGTTCAGTGGGAAAAGGGTATTAGGAAATAGACACATCATTAACAATGTTGTATTATATCTGTAAGTTTGATGTAAACAAAAAAGAGGTATTGTGATATAAGAAGTCCATTAGCCTGATAATTACAAGAGACAAGACAAAACTTAAAAGAAACAGTAATGTTACTGAATGTGGAAATAATGAAAAGGGCATGTTTGCTTACACTATACTGAGCACTAAAAAGACCAATATGGACTTTGTAAATGATGGTACAATATATATGTAATAGAAAAATGTAATGCTTTTTAGTCAAAACAATGTAAGTTTGGTGTTGGATTTCCTATCTTTTTCCTATCTTATCTAGTGTAAGTGTACAGTTTAGGATACTTAGTAATTGCATAGAGCGAGGTAGCTATTACTACTAGTTACAGTTTTTATTCATTTATTTCATACGGTGAATATTCAAAGAATAATCTTAAAGCAATGAAAAGTTACATAATGTAGCTTTTTCTATTAACATTTCATCCGTTGACCTATTAAGCTCTTTATTTCTCTTATTGCAATGCCAATTTGTCAATGGCAATGATTATGTAATAAAACATCCCTCAATGGGACAAAGCGTAGAATTACGTATAAATTGTGTATTTTAGGCATATCAAAAACAATATTTTTACATAGAACCCGAGAAAAAGCAACATGGAATTTTGATGAGATGAACATATGCATTAAAGTACTAGTAGATTACATTACAGTGACTTTAGAATATCGATCATAGCACCAACTCTGCTTATGTAATTTGGGCTTCAAACCGTTCCAAAGACATCTTGTGTGTGATTTAATCTGTTCTTATTTTTTCAAGAAGGCACACATTAGACAAGCATCAAACTGTAGAGCTTGATTGTGTAGTTCTGTTTACTGAACCTGCGTCGTGAAGAAGGGCTTTGAGCCATTTAGATGGATGAGGAATATCGTGAAACCTGCATGTAAATATGCTTTTGAAGACAGCCTTGAAGCTGGGATGCCGCGCTGCGTAAATCATAGGGTTCAAACAGTTAGGGAGAACCACAAGAACGGCTAGATAGGCTGTGTGTAAACCATAGAATGTTGAAAACAGATTCAGCGTGTAAGGCAAAACACAGATGCAGAAGACTACCACAACAAGAGCCAAATTTTTGGTAATATTGATCTGTTTGACGCTTGGGCCCTTCCGCGATGACTGCTCGTTGGTTCTGTCATTTATTGCCAGGTTGTCACTGGATTCTCTCAGCCTGCTGCTTGTTTCGATGACATGTCTCCGGACAAAGCGGTAGATTGCAATGTAGCAGAAGAATATGATGAAGGTACAACAAGTAAAGATGACTGAGGCTATACTTTGAAAGACGATAGCAAAATGATGTTCCAAATCCCACAGACAGGATCTGAAGTTGGGATCATACACTATATCACCCGTTGCGGGAATCAGCTGAGGCATCACCAGAACTAGAAATGGAAACAGCCACAGCAGCGCTACCATGAAGGCATGTCCACGGTGTGTGTAGATCTTTTGTTGTACTCTCTTACCCTTAGTGATAATAATGTAACGGTTGACTGCAATTGCAGTTAGAGTCAGGATGCTGGTTGAGTTTGACCAGATGAAGATCATTCCCACCAGATCACACATCCCTTTCCCGAAAGGCCATCCAGACTCAGATAGCTTTGAGATGCCTTGGAATGGAAGAGAGACAGCTGAGATGAAATCAGATATAGAGAGACTCACCACAAAAACATTGGTGGTGTTATGAAGGTCCTTGGAGAGAGAGACGGCCAGGAACACCAATAAGTTACCTATCATACCAAGTATTCCTATGGTGATCCCCAAAGAGGCAATGATTGTAAAATGTGTTTGACTGGTGTGGAAGAAGGGTTTGGTTGGTTCTACAGTAGCAGTAACACTCAACATGCTGCTCATTATGTCTGTTGTCAAGGATTCCATGATGATTCACATGCAGGCAGGTATTCCTTAAGAAAAGAAGTACACAGAAAAATATGTCAAATTACACAAAAATTGTTAAGAATCATTCAAATATTTTGTATATTAAAAACATTCCAAATCATACATTTATGTTTCTCAAGTCAATCATTCGAAATATTTTCTCTCTTACTCATTCGTGAGTAAAGATGATTTCTGCAACACAGATCAATTTTCATTTTCCACCACCCACAAATCGCAGATCAAATTTGTAAAGATAACATCTACTTTAGTGTCAGACCATCATGTAAAATTTGCTTTTGATATATTTTATATAGAAGTTATCTGTCAAGCGCTGTTAAGTATAAATAATGTCAAGTATTGTTGAGATGACATTACACCTTGATGTTCATACCCGCAGAAAAGCACATCCTGTTCATATCCAATCCTTATTTATCCAATCCAGACCTATATATTTCACTTTGTTGTAAGTAACGTGGACAATAAAGGGCATGAATTGTAATTCTATAGTACAATTCTGAAGATCGGTTTTCCTTCAATACAAGCACATGAAATTCATTTGCAGTGTATGTGTAGATGATTTCACAAGTGATTTTATCTTGTTAAATTTTCATTCCATGTATTCATTAGAATAGTGTCTTAGCAAAATTGGATTTGGAAAACTGCATATGGGAAATAATCTAAACCATGGGTATATCTGGAGCTACAAGTTAGCCCCAAGTGCTGGTGCCTTGTGAACTCTAAAAAATACTACATAGATGATAACTGATAAACAGACATAGAAATTTAACACAGTAGCTGGTACAAATAAAGGGAGGCTAGGGAAACAATTCTGTATTTTGAGGGAAACTTTACAAATATTACTGTTTTACACATGCTCTGTGCTTGCAGATGCAAGCATGGGTGATACAAAATAATCCTTGACTGGATGAGAAACTATTGTAACAAATGAAATTGATTAAAGGACCTTTTCTGTAAAAAATTTGCAGGTAAGTTTGGTGGTTTTCTTGCTTGTCTTTTTGGAAAGTTGTCACAAATTCTTCTCTTCATCTTTTTCATCCTAGGAAATAAGGAGATTTAATCCTGTTTTTCAGATCATGGCGGTGCTCTTCTTTCTGGAGGTGAGTTAAAGCACTTAAAGCAGAAATATCCTGAAGAAAGTCCCAAGGATTCAAGGCTCGCTTTCACATGGTGCAAGAAACTGGGCATTTCATTGCTTTGGTTTCGTTCTTGTTTAGTATTTTATGTGTAAAATAAATGTCAGGTAGGAGTGAATAAAGTAGCTGTGCGGAACAAAGGTTCTACACCTACTCACTTATCTCAGACTGTGTTTTGAGATAGAGAAATCTGAAGTATTTTACGCCTTTGTCACGATGCGAAAAATCCTTATGGTAACAAATGCTTTCATATAGTCATGGGACTCATGTGAGATCCCCCGCCCCAGATCATTCTGCAAAAGAAAAGCATAATAGTCAAAATAAAGATAGAAGGCATGTGATTGTGCCAAGGTATTGCGATTACCAGCAAAAAACTCCTCAGCATTATGAGAACGTCATAAAGATATCAAGATAACAACTGTATGAATGTGGTTGTAACATTATGCTAGTGAGATTACCAGCAAAAACCCCCACATAAAACCTGTCCTTCAATAAGTCCATTGTCTTTGATTTTATGCACGTATCACTTACATATCGTGTCATTTATGTATATCAATTTTCTTTTTTCCATTGATTGATCACAAATTATTGGTGAAAATTAAATATCTATACTAATACTTCTATTGCTTGGTATAGAAACAGAAATGAATGAATATGACTGAATTGCTTAAAAATAGGCTCACATGTGAGGATCTCGGCACAATGGCTAAAGTGCTGTAGCTATAGTGGATAAATAGCAGTGTTCTTGTTGTTTTTATGGACCTTGTTCAAGATTAGCCTTGTGCGGAACAAGTTATAGTATAGTAATATCGACTGTTACGAGAGGACTAGCTGTTTATATACGCTCAAGGGATTCAACTATCTCGCGAGCCAGTATAGAAACAGCTAGTCCTCGAGTATTAAAGCAGTCAATATGACTTTTATATGCCGAATTAAAACAAAAATCTACCAAGAATTCTTACCTGAGCCTTTTAGTGAGTAAAAATTTGTTAAAACATCACAGAAAATCTGTAACACTGTCTGTTAATCTTCGCTTAATCTTCGAGTGAAAGTTTCAAACATTTGGGAATCGCAGACAAAGAGCACTGTATGGCGTCCGTGCTCGCACGTAGACAATTTTAACACGCAAACCAATGGGGATCGCAGTAAACCAATGGGAATCGCAGGATAATGAGGATGAGGGTAGAAACTTTTAACTAGGCCCTGTGGGCTATTGCTATGCCCTGTGAGTTGGGCATGGCTTGAAATCACGTCTCCAATTTCGAACCATCAGATGGCTAGATTTCTAAAGTGAGGTATATAATATCTAATAAAGTCTACCACTCAGTACTCTGTACTACCCGAGCTGAAATAAAATGTTTAAACACTAGTAGCTGTAATATGTATGGTATTAGTCCCCAGTTACCAATTCCCTATGATAGCTTTTAAAGCCAAATGAATTGTGCTCATTATTTAATGAATAAGCTGTGTTCATACCACAGGTTGTGGGTCTGAAGAACCTGACTACCACGGATCCTCAGAGCAGTTTGAACCCAACCAATGATGAGTACATCGGAGAGTATTCAGATATCTTGAGGTTTGGAATGGCATAAGGAGTGTACATCCTTGTTGGAGTTATTCAGGTAAATTATGTGAAGGTCGAATAAGTCTACGAGGGGAAGAGGGGAGAGGGACATTGACTCTACAGAGACCCATTTTCCCCATTTTTTCTTCATTATGCAATTATTGTGGTGCATTCTAAACCTGCAGTATTCTTGTACTCTGAACTCTTAGAACTTTTTTTCTTCTTCTTTTCTTGTTATGTAATAGTAGTAATAATTTCTTCTTTTATTATGGTAAAGGGTTTTCTTGTGTAAGTTGCTGTAAGCCTGTTAAAACGAATCAAAAAGGGATACAATGTACAAAATGTTACGAATGGGTGCATATTGCCTGTGTCGGTATCAGTGTAAAAGACTACAATAATCCTATACAGTATAAGCTTGCGGGTGCACCATGTGAGAGAGGGGGAGGATTGAGGAGTTCTGAAAAGAACTCTCGGTATTCTTTCTTGAGGGTGTGTAGTCCTGAAAATCCTTTATATGAATTCTTAAACTGGGAATGTCCAAATGTTTATTTGTGTACTTGCCTCACTTCATATCTGAAAGCAATGAAAGTACACACAGCAGTGGTAATAATGCAACTCATTTACCTTTCAGTGATATAAACAACTTAGAATTTAATGCTGATTTAAAGTATGAGAAATTACAGCAGAAGGGTCTAAAGATGTTACACTTGAATGTAAGGAGTCTACTAAGAAACATTGATGAAATTAAATTATTATTGACTAATAATGTTGTACATATATTTTCCATCAACGAAACATGGTTGGATGAATCGGTACCAGAGGATGAAATATATATTGAGGGTTTTCGTGTAGTTCGTAAAGACAGAAATCGTAATGGAGGCGGCGTTGTAATATACATAAGAAATGACTTGAATTTTAAAGTATTAGAACATCGTTGTTTGAATGATATTGAAGCATTGCCACTGTAGGTAGATACTAACCATGCCAAACCGTTTATTTTTATGTCTTGGTATCGTCCTCCAAACAGTCCAGTTGGTATTTTCGATTACTACGAGGAATTGCTTGTATTTCTTGATATTTTTCATTACAACATTATTATCATGGGGGACCTAAATTGTGACATAATGAGGTCACCGTTAACAAACAACACTAAACGCCTAAATCAAATTCACACTCTTTTTTCATTACAACAGATTAATTCTTCAACATGTACGAGAATATCTGGTGATTCACTAAGTCTAAGATCATATGTTATGCAATTCATTGGATAAGGTGAAATCTTATGGTGTTATACACAGTGGGATTAGTGATCATTCCCTTTGTTTCTTAATTTGGAAATCACATACAAAAGTTATACTCCCGAATTATAAGCTATAGAAAATCTAAAGACTTTAATTCAAATCTTTTTATCGATCATTTAAAGTCCCAGCTTTGGCAGAGAGTATTCGATGTCAATGACATAGATGATAAAGTTAAAATCTGGGAGGAATTGATCTTAGATATTACAAATAAGCACTTGCCGATTTGCCAATAAACGTGTTAAGAGTAAATCTTCCCCTTGGATGTGTTCTCAAATTACTAATTTGATTAAAGAAAGAGATAAATTAAAAAACAAGATATATAAGTTGAAAATTGAATTGCCTGCAGAAAATAATGCAGTTTTAAAGTTGATACTTATAGGAAATAAAATCAAATAAAAATAGTTTATTTTATAATTGAATGAGTTATTAAAGCAATTTATGCAGCTAACATGCCATGAAAGTGTGCAGTTTTGTGTTTTATGAAAATCAAATTTCACTAAATTGACTCTATCCTGACCTACGAAATCGCCTAAGGGAAAGTGGCTTTGTGAGTGACGTCAGAGCCGGGATATGCTTCACGCAGCTATAGAGACTAACTGCGATCTACACACAAATGTTCATAGAGTCGATGTCAGTTCCACTCTCTCAAAACGATTGAAATATTGCCTGAATGGTCAATATCTGGCATACAGTTGTCCTCTCCCGTCCTGAAACATATCCTAATGTCAATATTCATGTCATTATTGGCATTGAAAAAGTGACAATATCCGTAAAATAACTGTTTACAACTCAACTTTTTCACCGGCTTTAGCTTGCCAGCTTAGCTGTATGTACACGGAGATAGCATGAAAAATCAACCTAGCTGTGTTTCAAAACAAAATTACCTTTAGTAGAATCATGTTCCGAGGTGGAATTTCCTTTGACATAACAATGAATAATGTTTCTTCTCCATTGTCATTTGTCGATAACTATAATTACATAGAATAGTGTATTTCTCGCCGTTTTGTTTTGGTTTGGTTTCGTAAGGGTTTCGTCTATCGCGACTGAAATGCAAGCGTACAGTACTGTGTGTGTGGGGTGTGTGCAGTGCAGTCACGTTTACGTGTGTTTTGATGTGCGCGCAGGTAATGTAAATCCGCCAGCGATACTAAATTCAATCAGCGATCAGCCGTGTAGGTAATGCGGCTGCCAAGAGCCGCACTACTCGCAGATGAATCGTAACAACAGCAGAATCGCCTCGATTTTTTCCAGCTAATCTAGCTAGCCATGATACGATCGACTAAATGAAATATTCTTCGATTTGTTTGAATTTTATTTTATTCATAATAATGATTAAATCAATACTAACTGTGTTTTTTCCATAGTGGAAGAGGTGAAGTCTTCGACTGATATGTCAAAGTGAAACTACATGGTGGTAAAAATCGCCGGCACCAAATCCCATTATATATGCAGGCTCGCTGTACAACAAAGCCGGGGACACAGCCATAGTTTTACCTTCTTTTCCCCCATTTTTCAACGTTTTTATTTCACAAATAATACATTTCTTAGAATATAAAGATGGAAATATTAATGAGAAGTAACTTACAAACGATGTTGTATTATAATTTATTCATAGTAAGGGTAAAATAACACATAAGTTGAAGCTGTGTTTTCAGCCTTATAATGTTATACATGCGTTCTACTAGATATCCGGAAGTGGCACACTAGCCACGCCTCCTTTTCCTACGTCACAGCTAAAGGCCGTTTCGGATGACAATAGGGCAAATTTGTCCCAGAGAATAGGGTGATTGTTTTCACCCTAATTTCGCTTTTTCGGAAGTGTTATATTGTTAGAATGTCATCCAAGCTCATTGTATGGCTTATAAGCTTTGTGTAGATATGAATATCTTCATATTTAGGGCTCTTCTATGAATATCACCTTTAAGGAAATCAACAGAAGAATTATACGAACAATCACGGAGTAGTTACAAAAAACTTAGAAATTTAGTCACGTCTAAAGTGAGGAAACGTAAACGAAGCTTTTATTCTGAGAAGTTATCTTCTGCAAATTCATCCTCTGATGTATGGGATGTTCTTAAATCTGTTATGCCTAAAAGCAAATCTAAGCAATCAGAAAAATCTGAAATCTCTCAAGACAAGGTAAAAGCTGAAAAATTTAATAATTATTTTGCAAAGGTAGGTGAAGACTTAGCAGCTAATATTCCTCATGTTCCACCTACTTCTTTTCATGAAAATGTTAAATCCTTTTCTCTCAGGCAGGTTTCTGAAAATGAAGTCCTATAGGTATTATGTGGTATGAAAAATAAGAAATCTATCCGGACTGATGGCATTCCTATGTATATTTTGAAACTATCTGCTCCACTGATAATTCCTTCTTTGACTCACATTATAAATACCTCATTGTCACGTGGTGTAATGCCCTTACATTCCGGGAAGCAGGCTAAAGTTGTACCGATTTATAAATCTGGTGACAAAACACATCCCTCTAATTATAGACCAATTGCGATTCTTTCATCCGCTTCCAAAATCATTGAAAAACTTGTTCAAATTCAACTTACCAATCACTTGAAAATGAACAATTTACTTTTGTCTGAGCAGTCTGGCTTCAGAGAAAAGCATTCAACCGTTACTTCTCTTGTAAGAGTCACCGATGAATGGCTTCGCGCTACTGACAATGGTTTATACACTGGAGTAGTGTTCATAGATATGCGTAAGGCGTTCGATACTGTTGACCCATGTATTTTGTTTAAAATACTCAAATCTTTTGGTGTGTCAGATGATAGTCTTGTCTGGTTTCAAAGTTATTTGAACGACCGTAAAATATGCACATGTATGAATCTTGCTCTATCTGACTTTTCAGACATACACTACGGTGTGCCGCAGGGCTCAATTTTAGGGCCACTGCTATTTACTGTTTATATAAATGATATTATCAATAATGTTGATGAATGTACTATTCATTTGTATGCTGATGACACAGTTCTTTATTTTTCCCATAAAAATGTAACAGTTATAGAAAGTACACTGAACACTCAGTTAAAGCATATTTACAAATGGATGTGTTCTAATAAGCTGAGTTTAAACTTTGACAAAACAGAAAGTTTGTTGATTGGGTCTCGTAACATGTTAATCAAGCGTAATGCACTTAACTTACTTATACAGGGTAAGTGCATCCAACCTCGAGAAAGTGTAAAATATCTTGGAGTTATTATAGATCAGCAATTGAAATGGGATAAACACATTGAATATACATGTGCAAAAGTTAGTAAGCTTATTAAATTTTTGGGCCGGCTTCGTAAATATTTGAATGAGCCTAGCTTAAAATTGATCTATCAATCCATTATTCTTCCTATATTTGATTATGCTGATGTAGTGTACGACTCAAGTAATAAAAGATACAGCACTCAATTGCAAAAGTTTAAAAATAGAGCAGGTAGAATTATACTTGGGATAAGTCCATTGAAACACATATCAAATTGTAATATTCACCAGATGTTAAATTGGGAATCATTGTCCTGTCGTCGTTTAAAACATACAAACTCAATGGTTTTACAAATCCTTCATGACCTCAGTGCCCCTTACTTAAAGGACTCCTTTCACTTTGTCTATCACCAATATTCGTTACGTTCCATCGGAAATTTATCTTTACCTAAACCACATACAGAATCATGGCGTAGAATGTTTTCATATCGTGGGGCATCACAATTTAACGTCTTACCTTTTACTTTAAAATCATCCCGAAATTACAATGAATTCATAAGGTTGTTAAATAAACATACGTTGACAACTATATCCCTTTAAAATAGAAGAATATTAATATTGATCAATAATAGGGTGGGTGGGGGTCCTGGTTTTTTTCTTTCTTCTTTTCATTGGGTGGGTGGGGGCATGATACTTTGTAAACAATGTTGTTTTTATATTATACCAATATGTTAATAATTTTAATTTGTGATATATCATTATCTCTCGTTTGTTTTGTATTGTATACTGGACCCCTCGGTAGAACAGCTGTGCTGCACTGGCACAGCTTAGCAGGGCTATCCATCCAATGTTATTTTCTCATGTTATCATGTAAGTTGTTATTTATATGTTTTTATATTTGGTAAATCAAATCAAATAAAATCAAATCAAATGGGAGAGAGGGAGAGGAAAAGGGGAAGGAGGGGAGGGGAAGGGGAAGGTGGGAAGAGGGAGGACGTGTGGATGAGGAGAATGGGGAAAGAGAGGTAAAAGGAGAGGGGTATAGGGGGGCTGAACCATCCACTTTAGTACAAGGATGCTAGGGTGTGATATATTTGAGTACTGGTAGCCCTTTATTATGCACTGATAACTTTTCTTAGGTCTTCAAACAGGGGGTCTAGGGGGAGATTTTTTTCGGGGAGGTTGAGACTTTCACTCTGAGTAGTGTACATCACCAAAATAGAATATTGAGGTAATCCATATTGGGTATTCACTTTCACAGATAGTGTGCTTTATTCTTCAAGATTATTTTGATTGCCCCTCTTTGACTAGCAAGTCAAGATTCTGTGTCTGTATTTGTAGTCTAAACATTGCTTTACTAATGTATTTATTATGTTCTATATAATTTGAACCATATTTAGTTTCATACTGAAAGCTAACATCATTAGATAGGTAACTTTAGTTTCTTTCTTTGTTGACAGTGGCTATTCTACACACTCATCTATGAGAGATTTGTAGAAGACGCGCTTAGGAACTCTGTGGATCTCTTTTCCATGGCAAATGTAAGCAAATGGTCAGCTTGATTTGTTTGTTATTCATTAAGAGTTTCTAATTGCATTATGAAAAAGGTTCAGTTTGTTTCTTGATTCATTAGCATAGCTATTCAAGCAGTTCAAATTATTACAACAAATTATTAGATTATTAGATTGTTTGACACTGTAGAGATGAATAGACCGAGGATCAGGAATGTGACCACAAATTAATACAAGTTCAAATTATGTTTACTTAGCAAATATTTTTGACGATTTAAAAATATTTTTGCAAATCATCAACACTTATGTGTGCAATCAACACATTTAGTGAAAAAAATCCCTTTCCCCATCACTTTCCCCATCACTATCTGCTCTATTCTAAGTAACCTGATTCAGTCTAGATTCTACGCTATACCTCATTGCCATGACCCATAGTCTAGATTCTAAGCTATACCTCATTGCCATGAGCCATATTTATCGTGTTAATGAGATCTTGAAATATATCAAATGTCAAATTATGTAGAAAATGTTTGCTGGAACTGTCCTTTCAGAAGATAATGTGGCAAATACAGAGTTATTGATTTCCTGGGGGGGGGGGGGAATTTGCCACCCAAGGCACAGAAGAGGTTGCAGAATGCCAGACGATGACCATTATATATCCTTGCTTTTACTTATCTTCTTCCTCCTCATTCAACTCTCTCAGGGTATGTCAGATGTTGACTATGTTGTAAAGGATAAGCTTATGTTTGGGAAAATCCTGGACATGGAATTCTACGACCCCACTGATAAAGGTTTCTTGTTTAATGGTAAGTAATCACTTTCATTTGTATGCCTCCGCCACTGACTGTAATATGAGAACCATTGTGTTTTAGAGTTGGTTGTTTGGTTTGAAGTGAGAACTTCAGACTTCTTACTATGTAAGGAACCACAAGTATTCCTATATGTACAATTATGAACTGATACATTTTCTGTCAAGTAAGTCAAAGGTCAGAAAGGTAAGTTTACATTAAAAATCTAGATTTTTAGAGACATAATTGCAATACCTCCTAAACAATTTGAAATGTAAATGTGAATTAATATGGGGCAACTAAGTTTACCCTTATGTATTACAAATACATTTTAGTGAGACTATGTTTTCATTGTGCCTTTTTCCATTGTTAATACTGATGCAAACATTGTTTTGTGATATCGACCTTCCCATTATTGAATCTGCTTTCAATATTATTGTAACAAGAAAGAAAAGCGTTTCTTTGTCCAAGAAGTTTATATACAGTATCAGAAATATGGGTTCTTTAAATCACCTTTGATTTTGAAAGGAATGGGTATGGTCCTAGTATGCAGTATCATGAGGAGATAATGGAGTGATGAGGTCATATGTCATATTGGTCTTTAGGGATCAATAATATTCATGGTTTTCAAGCTGACTAACCCATTACCTATGGGAGTTGGGTGGTTCATGTATTAAGCCTATGGGGTTAACTAAATTCAGTAGTCAACAGGCTAAAGGAGTTTTCTGATATATCTCCTAGATGACGGTCATGCTTTCCAGAAAGCTATCTTCTATGCATGGCCATGAAGCTACTCTACTGGTCTTTGAGCTCCTTCTCTTCTGTATCGTAGATCTCATCTTTACCAACTATGTCTTAGCTGGAGCTATCACCTACATCGTCAGTATGGTGAGATTGACAGCTTCCCGTGTCAACAGTCATTTCACTATCGGTCTCCATCTGTGTAACATCCAGTTTGCATGAAGATTTACATATTCTCAACCTCATATAGTGAAAAGTGAAAGGATAAGATACGAACAATAAGTCATATACTGAGAGCCAAAACCGCTCTAACTCATATTCTTTAACTCTCGGTTAATGCCATTTTACCTCTCAAAAGAAAACATCTGCGGCAGATCTGCCGCAGACTTTTAGTCTGCGGCAAAGAGTATGCTGAAGTATGTGGCAGAAAGACACTTTGCTGCAGACTTACCGCATACCAGTATACTGCAGGAACAGTCTGCGGCAGAAAGAAACTTTGTTGCAGACTCGCCGCATACCAGTATGCCACAGGAACAGTCTGCGGCAGATCTGCCACAGAAAAGTGGGAAATTATACAGTCTCCGGCAAGGCTATAGGCTGCCATTTCGGAGGACCAATTACCATGCAACAAAGTACCATGATGGTTACGGTATAACCATCATGATCTTATCAATATTCCCTTGTTCAGGCACTGTTTTGTCTTTTTAGCTTCTGTCAAACCAAACAATATGTAATTTGCTTCAAGTTCTTACTGGTACCATGAGAGGAATTTGTTGCATAACGAGGAAACTGAGAAATTAACGGACTGTTTCAAACTTTTTTGTTGTGCCATGTGGTCAGGATCTTATCTTCAGCCCCACTAACTCACTATTTTGTTGTAACTCTTGTGTAATGTGTGCACAGTAGCATATAGATCTGTGACTCTTCTCTGGACTATGTGTATGCACTTATTGTTTTTCTACCTCTACCTCTACTTCTGCATTGTGTTAAACCCACATTTGTAGAATTTTTGAAGCAATTTTGCCTGTTCTGTTTCTACTTTAAGGTGCTAGAATGTAATGATGCAATGGCTCTCCAGCAACCTTCCTGCAGGGCTGCATACCTAATTGCCACGTACTTGCATGTTGAAACCTAATTGCCGCAGACTGGGGTGGATATGAAAGAGTATGCAGCAAGGCTGCGGCAAAGTATGCAGCAAGGTTGCCACAGGTCTGCTGCAAGTATGCGGCAAGTATGCACAGCAAGTATGGAGCAGGTCTATATGGGATATGAATATGAAATAATTTTAGATGACACTGAGATTATTAATACAGAAGGCAAATTTTAGCTACAGCAAGTCACGAGCGCATTTGTTTTAAAAGAAATCGAAAACATGAGTGATGATAAAGCAACCGGAGATGATGGAATAAGTTGCCGTCTTTTAAAAATGTCAAAGCATATCATTGTGGACTCCTTAACATGTCTTATCAATAAGTCAATTACAACAGGACATGTACCAAAAGGCTTGAAAAAAGCAAGGGTGATTCCAATTTATAAGACTGGTGATATGGCCACTCCCGGTAATTACAGACCAATTTCGGTATTATCCGTTGTGAGCAAGATTCTAGAGAAAGCTGTGCATTTTCAACTATGTGGTTTTCTAAACAAAAATGAAATATTGTATCCTAATCAGTCAGGCTTTCGTCCTCTTCACTCTACTGCAACAGCTCTAATGAAAATTATAAACCAGTGGGCTTTGAATGTAGATAACAATGAGTTAAGCGGGAGTAATGTCACAGAAGTAGAACAAAAGCTAACCAAAGGTATGGAAAACATATTTTCATGGGTAACAACAAACCGTCTAGTTCTTAATGCGGATAAGACAAATGTGATGTTTATTGGATCACGATCAGTTCTTAACGGAGTAAATGATTTTTCTGGCACACTAAACGGCATGCACAGCTGTTTGAAAAGAGTAAAAGTGGCAAAATGCCTGGGTGTCATGATTGACGAGGAGTTACGTTGGACGGAGCATGTGTAAAAAGTTATTAAAACTGCTCAAAGAAATATAAGTGTTATTAAGCGAGCCAAAAGTTTTGTTCCAACAAGATCTCTAAAACTTCTGTATAATGCCATCGTACTTCCTCATTTTGATTATTGTTCCTCCGTGTGGTCTGAGCGATTTCAAAGACAAACGATTACATTACAAAAGTTCAAAACGAGCTGCACGTGTAGTGCTGGGAGAAGGATTTGAAGTATCTTCAAATGATATGTTTAGTCGCTTAGGATGGATGCCTATTCAGACACGTTTCCAGTTTGGACGTGCAGTGATGATGTATAAATCAATGCATGACATGGCACCAACATACTTAAAACAAGATTTACATCATGTTAGTTCACTACATGATCACAACACAAGACATGCTGTAAGGGATGCATTGTGTGTACCCAAATTTAGGACGGAAACTTATAAAAATAGTCCTCTAATTTCTGGAATTAGAGTATGGAACCAACTTAAAAGTTCTGTCAAAATGTCACCTACTTTGAACAGTTTTAAACACGCTCTAAAAGCCCTGTTATCTGTAGAAGACGTGTAAGTGAACTTTTGGGGGTTTCGTGCGAAGCTAACCATTTTTTCCTATTTGCAAAATTATGAAATTTGGTTGACATGGTTATCGTTATATCATGGATTCATACATGTAATGTATCCATTTTCAGCCATCTTGTAAATATTAGTGTATTAGTTAAGAGCAATTGAATGTAAATATGTATATAACAATTTTTTGTAACCCGTGCGTTAAGCTATATCAGATTATTAAATGAACGTTTGTAAAATTTTTATTTAATTTGAAAATTCCATTCACCTATTTCTTGTAAATGATCAAGGATGATTCTTGAATGATCAGTTATTTCATGGGGATACCAATTAATGTGTATTTTACCTGTTTATATGCTTGTGTATTTATCTATTTTGTTTTTGATGCTGTTATTTGTTTTATTATTACCAAACAGGGCCTCATGGAAGACCACCAAATTGGTGATATGTGCCACCCTGTATAAATATCAGAAATAAATAAATAAATAAATAAATATTCATGATTGATGAAGAGCATGCGGCAAGGTTGCGGCAAGTCTGCGGCAAAACTAAATTGCATGTGAAAAATGATGAGTCTGCGGCAGGTCTGCTGTAGGAGTATGCGGCAGGCACATTTCTTTGCTATGGGTTAATCGCGAATAAATGCAAATATTAAATCGCAAATCTTAATGCAACATCCCTAGGACATCTAAGAATGGCACTATATATTGCCATTGCACAAACAAAACAAACAAAATTGCACTCAGATGTCACAATGCATATAGCTAGAAAACCTGTCAATCGGGAACAAATGAATGGGAAAATTAGTGCAAACAGTAAGATGCAACATTTTCAGCGAATGAAAATGAAAGGGTTTGAAACCCGGAACAAAACTATTTTTTACACGATGAACCATCTCAAAACAAAGAATGTTACTTCTTTTCTGAATATCCTGATATTTAATGATGACATTCAATAAAGTTATTTCCAAATTGTGCTTGACTTAGAGGGAAATCCAACCCAAATAGACAACTACTCTAAATGAAAGCAGAAAAATCGGAGAAGCAAACTGATGAAAGTTTCAATTAAATCTGACTAGATATAAGAAAGTTATGAACTTTTGAAAGTTGTAATCACTATACGTATGGGCACTTCAAATTGGCTGAAGCAGTAATGTCAATGTAATGTATTGCCGGACTACTTTCCCATCTGTTCCAACATATAAAATGAGTAAAATTTAAATTTGTCAAAAATTCATGGCTCACGAGGGTCTATTTTTTAGGGGACATACAATAATATGCTAGCTATAATATATTTTGGGTATTGCCCCAAAAGAGAAGGAACTTATGAGAAAAACAGAAATTAGTGATATTTTTGTACACGGCAAATGGGAGAGTTATCCACGTCCCACGTCACAATCCACTAACCAAACTACCAATTTGAGATTCGCATAGACTTTAGTGATCTCATATTTCAAACAATCATAACTTCCTTACTATTGGTCCGATTCATTTCAAACTTTTGCCATTCTGTTTCTGTTTTTTTTCTTCTGCTTTCATACAAATCAACTTATTACAAGTGTTGGATTACCCTTTAAATCTATAAGGTGCACGAACTTCGTGTCTCCATCATACAATTATTACACGTATGGGAAAGACCATAGGGCTAGCAGCCAACACATAATATTATGTCTATATGTGGGGCATCAATACACCATTATGATATTGTACAAATACGGCTTCTAAATCATGGATATGATATGGTACACTTCATTGAGTGAAATAAGAATATGATTTCACAATATAAACACATTTACATGCTTATTTTATCATTTGTATGGTTATTTTTTATATAAATAAATGTACTTTCTCTTTTGGCGAAGCGAGTCGTTTAAGTTCGATGACCCCCGACTGTACTCATGTTAGCCAACCACACAGCTCAAACTGCCTGACTTGCTTAGGGGAGAAATACTCATCCAATACAAATAGCAACACCATGGACAAATCGACTTCCTGACCCGTGCAAGCAACAAGATACGGAGTAATTAATGGATATTAGTCGGCAGAAAATTAAACAAAGATACGCAAACCACAAAAAATATGAACGTCACGGATATTGCGTTGGTGTTTGGGGTTTGAACAGTCCACTGAATTGTTTTTTTAAACCTTTATCTTATCCGGACCGAAATAACATACTTGTAAAATTTGAAATATAATTTAATTTCTAGTTTAAATGAAATATAATTTTCTCCTCTATAGGATGATGTATATCTTGAACGGATTTGAGTTTACTATAAGACATTAATATCGCGTCGAATAGCAGAGTGCACTGGTTTCATTTAATCAGGAGTGTCGTGGCCGAGTGGTTTAAGGCCCCTGACTGGAGATGCGAAGGTTGAGGTTTCGAATCCCGACACGGCACTAATATCCTTTGGTAAGATGTTAACCTGCATTTGCTACTCTCCACCCAGGTGTTAAATGGGCACCCGGTATAGGATGCGACCGTCATTGTTGGTCAAACAGTTTTTGAGCGTAACGCCTGGCTGGAATGCTCCCCATGGAGTGGAGATTGTGCACACATTGTGTGCAAGCACTGAATCCAATGACCGGGGTAATAGTATATCTGTAAAGCGCTTAGAGACATTGTATTAAGGCTTTATATAAAAGCGGAATATTATTATTATTATTATTCAAATCCACGCAAAAGTACGGAAACCGTGCATACATGTATGTGTACGATAAAATAAAGCCCGAATGCGCACACTGCACCGTGACTGTTATAATTTTAGAGGCAATATCCTTTCTCGAATGATATATTGATGCATGGAGTTACTACAAAACTACAGCCCAGTTAAATTTAATTTATTTCACAACCACTTTGCCTGAGTTCTCATATATTGGTCGACGGAAGACCTCTCAATATTCAGACATTTTAATTCTGATGTGATATATGTTAAGGATATTTTGTAAATTGATGGTTTCATTCAGTGATTTATCTAAACACGGTAACTTTCACATCCTTCACTGCTGTTTTTTTCAGAAAGTCCGTGTGAACTGAATAGAAATATACAAATTATGATACAAAAAAGCCAGTAAAAATAACAAAACAGAAACATATGCAATATAAACGAATCAAATTAAAACAAAGGAAAACATAATTGGGATAAAATAACAATGAAGAATAAGAAGGAAAAAAAATCAAACATGAATTATTATAATGTACAAAAATACAAATTAACAATAGTGAAGCAAAAGTAGATAATTAACAGAAAGTTATATTGTAAACCTAGAGTCTGTAATTGACTCTTCTCCCAAGGGTCAGCCCCCCCCTTCAATCCCGCATCGTGTTATTACCTAGGTGGTAACAAGATCTGTTTTTTTAACATTTCTATTCTCTATGGTTTTCAGTTCCTGTAAAATAATTTTAGATCATTTCTGTTTTTTGAGCACATCCAAAGTCAATGCACTTTCTATCAGGTTCATGTATGTTATTCTATTCAGTTCTTTCCATTGATTGAAGAAATAGGAAGGACAATATTAGACACGCTTTGCTTTACAATGAATATAAAAAAGGAGGATTTAAAATGCCCCATCTGTTATCTTTTAACCGTGGAACGTTATTTGGATAAAGATATACTTTGATGAAGGAAACAAAAGTAAATGGAAAATGTTTTTGCACATTCTCCTAAACATATGGGAGGTGATATTTTTCAGCTGTTATAACCGCTCTGATCATTTAATGTTTTCATTACCTTTGTCTTCACAAACATAACAAGATAAAATGTTGCTTGTAATTTGTATAATTTGTTTATTGAACATAATTATTTGTGTTTTTTCTTGTTGAAAATGGAAACAAAACTTGAACTTGAACATACTTGTCGAGTCTGATTTCTTTTTAAATCTTAAAGAAACCACTTTAAAGTGAAATTTACGCTACTATGTACAAGATACTTTAAGTTTAAGTATAAATTTATCTAAGGAGGCGTATATGACAAAGGGCACAGTTAACATGATGAGAATCACTATCAATATGTCAACAATCAAATACATAAATGACTAGCACCAAAAGCGGAAGCAGGTTGTGAAAACATGTCTTTGTCGTCGACGATGAATCATACCCATGATCGCAAACACATGCTCAACAGATGGTGAGAAGAACAAACGACAGGCACCATCTATGGTAGAGGTGTCGTGGTCGAGTGAATATGTTAACGGACTGCGGATCACAAAGTCCGCGGTTCGAGTCCCGCCGCGGCACTAATGTCCTTTGGCAAGATATTAATCTAGATTTGCCACAATCGACCCAGGTGAGGTAAATGGGTACCTGGCAGGAATTAATTCCTTGAAATTCTAGAGCGCCGCAATGGCAGCACAGCAAAAGCCGGGGTAATAATTTCCAAATTTGGAAGCGCATAGAGACGTTTAAATGTGATATGCGCTATACAAGAACCGAATATTATTATTAGTAGTAGTAGTAGTAATAGTAGTAGGAAGTAAAAGGAAGGACAACATTAGACGCGCTTTGCTTTACAATGAATATAAAGAAGGAGGATTTAAAATGCCCCATCCAGAGGCGGCGGAGCGACTTCCAAAGTGGGGGGGGGCACCAACAAAAAAGGGCACTTTCTGGAAAAAAGGGAACCTACAAAGGGAAATCTCAAAGCGAAAAAATACAATTTTTAGATATTGGTATATACCCTACATTGTGAATACATTATCAGGGAAGAATTCAATATATGTTTCTCTTTATACATCGTACAATATATTGGTTTAGCATCATACTTTGCAGTTGGGTGTGATGGTCTGAAAATTCATTTGCGAGCAAACGAAGCGACCGAGGAAAAATTTAAAGATTTTTTAGGTCGCAGTGCGAAAGATTACATCTTATAGAGAGGAAAAACCCAATCCTGATGTGGTTTTAAGCACATTCTCATAACGGAAGACTGAAAAGGCCTTTGATAAGTAACATAATTATATCATCTATAAATACGAGCGAGCATAACGAGCGAGCTTTGTGGAAAATTGCTTTTTAGTTGCTTTAAATTAGGGGCACGTATAGTGATGAGAGGAAAGGGGACACTTATCGAAACGGATAAAGACACTTATTAGAAAAGAAAAGAAGCACGTATCAAAGTACAAAGGGTAATTATCAGAGATGAAAATGGGGCATTTCTTACACCTGAAAAGAGGCACTCACCAGAGATGAAAATGGGCACTTATGAGAATGAAAAAGGGGCACTTATAATAAAGGAAAATGTGCATTTGTTGAAAGAAAAGGGGCACCGATCAGATTTTAATAGGGGCATTTATTTGAGGTGAAAGGGGGCTTTAATGAGAAGGGGGAAGTGGCTCTTATTAATTTATCTTAAAATAAACGGGGCACATTTCAGAGATGAAAAGGGGTAATTATAAGAAGGGAAGGGGCACTTCTAAGAAGGAAAAAGAGCATTTATTAGAAAGGAAAAGAGGCACTTGTCAAAGTAAAACGAGCATCTCTCTGATTTGAAGAGGGGCAATTATCGGAGGTGAAGGAGGCACTTATCTGAAGTGAAAATGAGTAACTTCTCGTACCTGAAAAGGGTCATTTACGAGAGATGACAAGGGGCACTTATGAGAATGAAAAGGGACACTTTTGAAAGGTGAAAAAGGGCAATTAAGAGAAGGGTGGGGCTCTTTTTTAATAGGATATCTTATCATAAGGAGAAGGGGCACTTATTAGAAAGGAAAGGGGCACATGTGAAAATAAAAGATGCGTTTTCCGAGTTAAAGGGCAATCCAAGCCTTGTAATAAGTTGATTCGTATGAGAGCAGACAAATAACAGATTTGAAACAGAATGGCAAAAGTTTGAAATGAATCGGACCAACAGTAAGGAAGTTACGAATGTTTGAAATATGAGATCACTAAGTCTATGCGAATCTCAAATTGGTAGTTTGGTTAGTGGATTGTGACGTGGGACGTGGATAACTCTCCCATTTGCCGTGTACAAAAATATCACTAATTTCTTTTTTTTCTCGTAAGTTCCTTTTCCCTTGGGCCACTACTCAAAATATATTATAGATAGCATATTATTATAGGTCTTCTAAAAGAAATAGAATCTCGTGAGCCATGAATTTTTGACAAATTTAAATTTTACTCATTTTATATGTTGGAACAGATGGGTAAGTAGTCCGGCACTACATCACATTGACGTTGCCGCTTCTGATCAGCCAATTTGAAGTGCCCATACGTATAGTAATTACAACTTTCAAAAATCCATAACTTTCTTATATCTAGTCAGATTTAATTGAAACTTTCATCAGTTTGCTTCTCCGATTTTTCTGCTTTCATTTAGAGTAGTTGTCTATTGGTTGGATTTCCCTTTAAACATGGGTAGTTATTAAAGGGAAGGGCACTTCTTGCAATGGAAAAGGAGCACCCTCAGATTTGAATAGGGCAATTATCAGAGGTGAATGGGGCACTTATCAAAAGTGAAAAGGGGCAATTATCGTACCTAAAAAGGGGCACTTAATAGAGATTAAAAAGGACACTTATGAGAATGGAAAATGGACACTTATTGCAAAGGAAAATGGGAACTTGTCGAAGGAAAAGGGACACGTGTCAAAAAGGGGCACTATTTAGGGATGAAGGGGAAGGGGCACTTTACAAAGTAATAGGGGCACTTGTTAAAGTAAAAGGGCACTTTTCCTATGTAAAGGGGCACTTTTGGGGTACTTGAAAAATGGGGGCACTGTGCCCCTGCCCCCTCTGAATACTGACAAAAAGTGAAATACATAGGATTGGAAAGACAGGAAACTGACACAGTTATTGATATAACAGGATATGAACAGGGTGTGCTTTCCTGCAGCTATGAACATCTAGGTCAAGTCAATCAGATGTAATGCCATCTCAACAATACTTGACATTATTCAGACATAACAGCACTTAGCAGATAACTTCTATACAAAATATTTCAAGAGCGAATTTTACATGATGGTCTGACACTTCCAAAATTTGCGTGGTCCAATCAAAAGCAGTTCCTGTTCTAGATGCAGTTTTTATCAGATGTGTAGGCAGACACAGATTGCAGTCAAGCATCGTGAGTAATTTTCCTCCTAACCACCAATTAAGCAATAATGTGAAATTGAGAAGTCATACAGGATATAAACAGGGTGTGCTTTCCTGCAGCTATGAACATCTAGGTCAAGTCAATCAGATGTAATGCCATCTCAACAATACTTGACATTATTCATACTTAACATCACTTAAGAGATGACTTCTATACAAAATATTTCAAGAGCACATTTTACATGATGTTCTAACACTTCCGATATTTTGGTGGTCCAATCAAAAAGAACTTCCTGCATGTTCTAGATGCAGTTTTTATCGGATGTGTAGGGCATACACAAGAAGAATGACACAGCTTGCAGTCAAGCATTATGATAAATTTAGAAGTCATACAGAGTGTCCTACCTAAGCTACAAACGTACTTAAAGCCTGTGATGAAAGGTGTTCATACAGTGACTGGCCACTGGACAACATCATACTAAAATGTTTTAAAGACTTCATATCATTTCTAATTCTAGCTGGAAAAAGGAAAAAAATCCGTGTTGCAGAAATCATCTTTACTCACGAATGGGTAAGAGAGAAAATATTTCGAATGATTGACTTTAGAAATATAAATGTATGATGATTTGGAATGTTTTCAAGATACAAAATATTTGAATGATTCTATACAATTTTTGTGTAATTTGTAATTTGACATATTTTTCTGTGTACTTCTTGTTTTAAGGAATACCTGCCTGCATGTGAATCATCATGGAATCCTTGACAACAGCCATAATGGGGAGCACGTTAAATGTTACTACCACTGCAGAACCAACCATACACTTAATCTACCCCAGTCAAACAGATGCTACAATCATTGCCTCTTTGGCGATCACCATAGGAATACTTGGTATGATAGGTAACTTATTGGTGTTCCTGGCCGTCTCTCTCCAAGGACCTCCAGAACTCCACCAATGTTTTTGTGGTGAGTCTCTCTATATCTGATTTCATCTCATCTGTCGCTCTGCCATTCCATGGCATCTCAGTGCTCTCTGAGTCTGGATGGCCTTTCGGGAAAGCGAAAGGGCTGTGTGAGCTGCTGGGAACGATAGTCATCTGGACAAACCCAACCAGCATCCTGACTCTAACTGCAATTGCAGTCAACCGTTACATTATCATCACTAAGGGTAAGAGAGTACAACAGAAGATCTACACACACCGTGGAAATGCCATCATTGTAGCACTGCTGTGGCTGTCTCCAATAGTTATGGTGATGCCTCAGCTGATTCCCGCAACGGGTGGTATAGTGTATGATCCCAGATTCAGAACATGTCTGTGGGATTTGGAACATCGTTTCGCTACGACCTTTCACATTATAGCCTCAGTCATCTTAACTGGTTGTACCTTCATCATATTCTTCTGCTACATTGCAATCTACCGCTTTGTCCGGAGACATGTCATCGAAACAAGCAGCAGGCTGAGAGAATCCAGTGAAAACCTGGCAATCGATGACAGAACCAACGAGCAGTCATCGCGGAACGGCCCAAGTGTCAAACAGATCAATATCACCAAAAATTTGGCTCTGGTTGTGGTAGTCTTCTTCATATGTGTTTTGCCTTTCATACTGACTCTGTTATCACCATTCCCAATTAGCTTACTCACAGCCTATTTAACCATTCTTATGATTCTCCCTAACTGTTTGGACCCTATGATTTTCGCAGCACGGCATCCCAGCTTCAAGGTTGTCTTCAAAAGCATGTTTACATGCAGGTTTCACAATATTCCTCATCCATCTGAATGGCTCAAAGCCCTTCTTCACAAAGCAGGTTAAGTAAACAGAACTACACAACCCAGCTCTACAGTTTGATGCATTTCTAACATGTACCTTCTTGAAAAAACAAGAACAGATATAACCTTTCTGTCAGGGTGTTCGTAGAAATCACACACAAGATGCCTTTGGAAAGGTTTGAAGGCCATCGTACATCAATTAGCAGAGTGGGTTGTATGATATTCTGAAGTCACTGTGTAATGTAATCTACTAGTACTTTGATGCATATGCTACCGTGAAAACTATGCGTTGTGTACTTTGCAAACATGTAGACGTAAGATTGTTTTTTAAATATGTTCATCTCATCAAACTTCCATGTTGCCTTTTCTCGGGTTCTATGTAAAAATATTGCTTTTGATATGCCTAAAAAACACAATTTACATGTAATTCTACGCTTTGTCCTAATAATTGAGGGATGTTTCATTGCATGAATTGGCATTGCAATAAAAGAAATAAAGAGTTAATGGAAAAAGCTACATTATATGAATCTTCATTGCTTTAAGATTAGTCTTTGAATATCCACCTTATGAAATGAATGTATCAAATATTCAAAGAATAATCTTAAAGCAATGAAAATTATATAATGTAGCTTTTTCCATTAACATAAAAAAAGCTACATTATATGAATTTTCATTGCTTTACGATTATTCTTTGAATATTCACCCTATGAAATGAATGTATAAAATACTGTAACAAGTAGTAATAGCTGCCTCCCTCTATGCAATTACAAAGCATCTTAAACTGTACACTTACACTAGATAAGATTGGACAAATTTGTGCAAAAAGATACGAAATCCAACACCAGACTTATATTTTTTTGACTGAAAAGCATAACATTTTCCTATTACATACCGGTATATATTGTAGTAATTGTACCATCATTTACAAAGTCCACATTGGTCTGTGTAGTGCTATAGTGTAACAATACATGTCCTTTCCATTATTTCCACATTAAGTAACTGTTTCTCTTAAGTTTTGTCTTGTCTCTTGTAATTATCAGGCTAATGGACCACTTATATCACAATACCTCTTTTTTTTTTACACCAAACTTACAAATATAATACATTGTTAATCTGATTTAGAGATTTTTGTGTCTATTTCTTAATACCCTTTTCCCACTGAACATCTATTTTCATTTCATTTTATCTTATATGCAATTTTGCTACTGCATGTCGCACTAAAATATATATATATATATATATATATATAATGTATATATTGTATAGTAACCATTTTCATGTTTAAAAAAACAAACTGGAATTCAACTTAAGATTGCAATGAAATAAACAAATTAATATGACTAGTTTGCCTAAATATGTTTTCTATAAATATTTAAACAACACAGATATGTAATTGGATGTTTAAATGTGATCTCATAGATGATATACTGCGACAAACATGTACATTGTCTGCTTATTTTTTCCTTTAGAAATCGTAGCAATCGAACAAGAAGCAGGGAAAATTGCAAATTGAAATTGAAATTGCAATTGAAAGGAAAAACATTCCATCCTACCTGTAGTTCGTTCCACTCATTGGCCACAAAGAATGACCTCCAGGCACTGATGGGTGCTACTGAAGCCTCAGCCCAGAAACTGGCCTATTTAATTTTGATCTCCACCACACTAACGCTACGTACATTCCCCTACTTACTTGCTACCAGCCGAAAGATGGCGTTATCATTAAATTAGGATGCCCGGCGAAAAAGGGGCTGGTGAGCATATTATGAGTTTTTGATAACGCCATCTTTGGCGGCTTGAATCAAGTGTGTAGGTAATATTAAAAAAACGGCCAGATTCTGGACTACCGCGAAGCCTTGGTGTTCGATGCTGAGTTGGCCTGCACTATACGACCTCTTGACCTCTCCCAATCAATCAGAAAGATATCTGTACGACACTGAATTACCAGCAGGTGAATCACGTCAAGTAACTACAGGATCAGAGAAAAATTATAAAGATGATGTTAAAAAGATTTTCATGGATTAAAATAATGTATGTGATGAAATAACATTCATACATGGACCGGTGTGTTGTACCGGTGTGTTGGCTCAGTCAGTAGAGCGTCCGCCTCACAACCGGGAGGTCGTGGGTTCGAACCCCGGCCGCATACCAAAAAGACGTTAAAAGATGGGAGTCGCTGCTACCTTGTTTGGCGTTCAACAATAAGGGGATAGAGCCAATGTCGATCTGGCGCTGCTCAGTGGCTGCCGGGCTCACGATCAATTGGGCACACAGAATTTCCATTTTCGGTTTAATAAAATTTGGAGTGGACTTTAAAAGATTATTATTATTATTATATGACATGTTTGGCTCAAATTTTTTGTAGGTATTGGGCGCAGAAAAAATCACCACCAATAAAATTTGTAATGAGCATCTAATCCTAAGATTTCATAAACTATTACTAATAATCACATCAGTAAAACAATAATAATTCATACAAAAAACATAATAAAAAGAAAGCGTTCAGGCTAGATTCAATTATAGTGAGAACCTTAAATTATCAATTGAATTAAATATATTGATTCATCTGTAATTATAACAGAAAGCTTCTTCCATTGGTCTCAGAATAACAAAGGACATTTCACAACAGAATTATAACTAACAATAAAGTGTACAATCATTTTTCTCAATATGTATACAGGTATAATGTATATTATAAGGACCAACTGTATATTTGTGACACCTTTCTATCACTTCTCAAGAGAAAGTATGTACTCTCCTAATGGAGGGGAGTAAAAAATGTACGCTTTTAGGAGTCAAATTAGAGTTTATTCTGCAGGAATGAGAGACAGGGGACAAAATTGAGAGATCATTTGTTTTTGAGTAAATCCATTTAAAATTTATAGCGGAATCGATCATATACAGGGTAAATGTTTTTAATAACTTGAGAGTGGATTCCCACTCTAAAAGATGTGATACCTAACATAACCCCTCAAAGAGTGGATTATCATTCTCCTGTACTTTTAATATAGTATTAATGACTGCTTTGAAAATAGTTGTTTTTATACACTCAAGGGAAGGTTACAATTGTGTTATTGCCCGAGGCGTGCCGAGGGCAATAGCCCAATTGTAACCTTCCCGAGAGCGTATAAAAACAACTATTTCTTGAATATTAAAGCAGTCATTAATACTTTTATATGCCGAAAAAATATTCAACTTGCCAATCAACTGGTAGAACAGGAAGAGCAGAAATAAATACTAAATACACATAGGGGTCTAGAATCTAGTTAGTGTTATATCTAATAATAATATACTAGCAGGGCCCGTGGAAAATCCACGGGATTCTAGGGAGGGTGGGAGGGGGTTGTAAATACTTTAAAATAGATATGTGCTATCGATTTTTTTTTTTTTTTTTTTGATAATAATTTTTTAATTATAATTTTTATTATATTAAAAAAAAAAGATATTTCTGTGCTAGATGATATTATTTTTCTTCATTGTATATGCCTACTTTTTATCATTTTATATTTTTCTTCTTCTTTTCATTAATATTTTACTCGTTAGAATACCAACCTTTTGTTTGCTGTCCCATCATGTATCGTTTTGAATTTTTAATTTTTATCAGAATTATGTAATAAAACTTGAAAACTGGAAGAAAACAGTGAAATCAATTATTTGTAATCAAAATTGATGCAGTTATTTTAGACTTTACCTTCGTTTTAATTTTCGTTATTTACGATTATTATTGTCGTCACTTCGTTCCTATTATTCTCACTATCCCTTTCCCGGATCCTCACTCTCGTTATCTATACGAATCAAGGGCGTCATTGCAATCCGAGTTTGAGCATGGGGGGACACAATTACATGTCACTCTCTCTCTAGTTACGCTGTTTCACGGCATGTACTTTCATTGGTGACCGGTTCATTTATTGTCTTTTTCATCTTTGACGTTTCATTACATTTTTAGAGAAAGAAGACGATTGGTTGTACGGTTCTCGACTCTTAATCTTTGTCTGAATTCAGTTTCCCACCTCCCGCGCGTAAGTTTTGACGTTTCATAATTATTAGAGAAAGAAGACGATTCGTTGTACCGTTCTCGACTCTTAATTCTTGTCTGAATTCAGTTTCCACCCTCTCGCGCGTATAGCTCGGAAGCTTTGACGTTTCATTAAATTATTAGAGAAAGAAGACGATTCGTTATACCGTTCTGGACTCTTAATCCTTGTCTGAATTCAGTTTCCACCCTCTCGCGCGTAGCGCGGAAGCTTTGACGTTTCATTAAATTATAAGAGAAAGAAGACGATTCGTTCTACCGTTCTGGACTCTTAATCCTTGTCGGAATTCAGTTTCCACCCTCTCGCGCGTAGCGCGGAAGCTGTGACGTTTCATTCAATTATTAGAGTAAGAAGACGATTCGTAATTGTACCGTTCTCGATCGACTCTTAATCCTTGCCTGAATTCAGTTTCCACCCTCTCGCGCGTAGCGGAAGCTTGACGTTTCATTAAAATATTAGAGAACGAAGACGATTCGTTGTACCGTTCTCGACTCTTAATCCCTGTTTCATTAAATTTTTAGAGAAAGAAGACGTTTCATAGTACCGTTCTCGACTGTTTGAATAAAGTTCCCCCTCCCGCGCGAAGTCAACAGAGAGAGAAAGAGAGAAAGAAAGAAAAAGGAAAGATTTTAACCCCAAATCGTGGGGGACATTTCACCACCTGAAAATTGTGGGGGGACGTGTCCCCGTCCCCCAGGATAATGGATTGACGCCCCTGATAGGCCTACGGTTCTCAGCATGCACTTCACTCCCATTATCATTTTGGTTTTTTCACACATTACTAAGTTAATTTAGTCCTACAATGAAAATAATATACAAATATACAAATATACAATGACACTCGAAGTGACTCGAGGATCTAGCTAAAACTATTCGCATCGAAGGAACATCAAATCGTATTATATTATCCCGAGGGCCATCGATCGCGGCCCCAGAGAGAACAGTACTGTTCCCGAGTGCGAATAGTTTTAGCTTGTTCCGAGAATGAGTCATTGTATAATTGTTTTATATCCCTTCCACCTGTAGGCCTATCATTCCTTGGACACTTCTGTAATAGCATGTACCGTACTCACATTCACATCACATTCAATAAAGAAATAAAAGAAAACAACAATTCATTGCACGGCTCAAACACGAAACATTGAAGAGTCTAAAGACACGCTATACAGCCAGTATTACAGGTACAGCAGTAGAGTGCTGCAGTTACCGCACAGGGTACAGTAAATTGCATGGCGTGAGCGCCGTGACTGGCACCGCGGGAGTTGCCCGTGCGGAGGCATTTGATATTACGTGAGCTCGCTGAATTTACCTTCTCGTCAGTTATATGGTCTCGATAATTACAATCTATTTGCGTTATTGTTGTTGTGATTTTAATGTAGTTTTCATGAAAAGACCAATAAAGCAGAAGCTTGGACTATGATTATGTTGACATGGTTCACAGAATATGTATAAATATTTTCAAAGTAAAGATTTTACGCGAAAAATCGGACGATTTGTGCCAATATATCGCAGCTGTCGCACGAATTGTCTCAACTGTGTGTGTGTGTGGCCTGGGCGTAGAACCAACATAATACGTTCTCGTCAGTTTGGCTGCTGCAAAGGCCTATATATAGCAAGATGCCTAACACCGGACAGGCCCAACCCGTTGCGCCTTGTACTTGCTACGCCACATGACTTGAGTGGATTGTCGTATGCTGTGTATTTCTCTGGCATGCCCGTAAAGTGCCTACAAAGCATATCATAAGCAAGATGCCTAACACGGGTAGGCCCGCTCTGTTGCAGCGTGTATCTGCTACAACACATTATAGAGTGGATCGTCTCTAAAAGTGTATCTCCTTGATTAGACAGAGGGCGGGTGCACGCCTTGCTGCCTCACTCGCGCGGGTTCGTCGCCTTCTTGCACGGACAACGACGGCCGTGCTCGTCCGCTCGTCCTCCCGGGACCCCGAAACCACCTTTAACGACATCGACGGCGACCGCGGGGTCGACGTGGCACGCGGGGTACGGGAGACATGCCTCGTATAATTGTGTCGCCGTTCCCGCGCCACGGCGAAGGGGGGCGCGGTCGAGGAAAGACGTTTTTCATGAACCGTTTTTACCCCCCGCGACGATTTTGCGTATTAATATATAGATTCAAATCTGTTGTTGAGAGGCACTGGAAAACCCATCCACTCAAGTTTTCACCCTATCAGAGACTACCCAACGTGACGAGGGGCAAATAAGCTACAAGCTTTACGTCTCTACATCCAAGTAAAGTAAGTAGTCTAGACTACGTCTACCGCGGTGCGGTAATGTTTAATACTCACTCAGTACAATATGTCAATGACAGTAGATCTCTAGACCCTCTACACAACAATTAATGTGTGGGACTCCACTGACTGGATTTGACTATCATATTAGACCTTACATTGGTGTGCTTGCTGTCAGCAGAATTAATCAAGTCTTGCATTTGATCATCATTAAGAAGTTGAAATCTTGGGAGAGTTTCTTCAGCCATTTTTGCCTTGTTTGGAATTCAGTACGATCGAGATTGCCGTACGGTCGTCTGCGCTACGATGTATTAAAAAAATGATAAATTAAGCTAGCGACCGATTATTCGCACACTTATGGTGTCCGCCCTCGCACAAACCAGTTTTAACACGTAAACCAATGGGTATTTCAGCAAGACTGAACCAATTTCCCGGTAATTGGAATTTTGCCGGGATTTTACCCTCGAACTATTACATGGCTTTGGCATTTTTCGGGAATAGTTAAAACAACGACTGACCAATCAGATGGCTGGATTTCTGAAGTGAGGTATATAAAGAGTTTTAAAGCATGTTATATACCTCACTTAAGAAATCCAGCCATCTGATTGGTCGAAATTGCAGTCATTGTTTTAACCATTCCCGTAAATAAACAAAAAATGCCAAACCCATGTAATAGTTCTAGGGTAAAATCCCGGCAAAATTCCAGTTACCGGGAAAATAGTTCAGTCTTGCTGAAATACCCATTGGGTTCAGTGTTAAAAACTGGTTTGAGCGATCGCGGATACCATACATGTGCGAAGAATTGGTCGCTAGCTTAATTTACCAATTTTAATACAGCGCAGCGCAGACGACCGTACGGCAATCTCGATTGTATTGAATTCCAAACAAGGCAAAAATGGCTGAAGAAACTCTCCCAAGATTTCAACTTCTTGATGATGATCAAATGCAAGACTTGATTAATTCTGCTGACATCAAGAACACCAAAATTCCGTGAAATTCTCCATGAAAATATTCGAAAACTTCCTGCAAGTTATCAACACAGACCTCGATAGCGTAAACAAACTTTCAAATTCGGAGCTGGACAATGTACTCCAAAACTACATCTGGAGGAAACTGTTTGTGATATTAATTAGTAAGTTAGTAATTAGTAATACTTGATGTGTTTATGGTGTCTGTTTGAATGGTACAAATGATACGGATTTAGAAATGTAAGGTCTAATATGATTGTCAAATCCAGTCAGTGGAGTCCCACACATTAATTGTTGTGTACTGAGTATTAAACTTTACCGCACCGCGGTAGACGTAGTCTAGACTAGATTCTATGTGTATTTAGTATTTATTTCTGCTCTTCCTGTTCTACCAGTTGATTGGTAAGTTGACTCTTTGTTCGGCATATAAAAGTATTAATGACTGCTTTAATATTCGAGAAATAGTTGTTTTTATACGCTTTACCATTGATAGACTTAACATCAGATGAAAGAATGATTTCCATGCTTTGTGATAATATCTTAATTAAGTTATCATGTGATGATATGGAAATAAAGTAAAAATGAATTGAAAGAGAGAGAGAGATAAGGAGGGAGAGGGGAGACAACATTGAGCGAGAGAGGGAAGAGAGATAGAGACACACAGAGATATAGAGAGAGGCAGAGATAGAGAAGGGAGAGAGAGAGAGGGGGGGAGAGGTGGGGGCGGTAGTATTTTCAGAGCCAAAGGGGATCTGTTTGCATAGAAAAAACAAGTAAAAATCTTAAAATACAAACACACAGATTACTGTAAATTTATAATAAACGCTTAAAATATGTCTGCATGTCTGCAAAGAACTTATAAGTTGATCCTGAGAAAAGTGTTCTAATATTTACAAACATTTTAAAGAATGCACTTTGGCGATTTTACATTATCTGAAACAGCTTCAGATGTAATAATAAAATTGTAATTTTTATTTAATTTATATTAGTTTAGATCTACTTTTGGTCAATTGTGTCAATTTCCTTTACTTTCCCTTGTAGAGCTCACGAAGAAAGGGGGAAGAAAGATAATACAGAAAATCTACCACAAATAAACAAAAGTGGATTACATGTTAACTATGTCTTCGCTCTTGACCCTATTTTAGACATGCATATTCCGGTTATTTCCGTCTGTTTGTATTGTATTTCATTTGTATTGTATTTATTTAATCAAGGTAAAAACTCACAGTCATTCAAAACAGACTGCTTTTCAGCGAGTCCATGCGCATCGTTAAAAAAAAATTGAAATTAAACACAATAACATTGACAAACAGATATAGAACAGATTTAAATATCTACAAACAAATATTTGAAACAAAAATGAAAATCACAAAAAGAGAATCAAATTATACTCATCAAATTTTCGATACAATGTGTACCCAGCCCCAACCCCAACCCGACCCCCCATTCCGTTTCCTGTTTCAGCTAAACTGTAACAAATAAACATGTACATCGAATATCATTCCTTCCAAATATGTATTTGTGCTGTGTAAACATGCACCTTATGCATGGTTGCCTGTCGATTTTGCAGATTCACCCACAAGATTTATTTCAAAAAACACCATCAGTGTGCTCTCTATATACAAATATAAAAGCGAAACCTACATAATATATGGGAGCACAGTAGGAAGTATTGATATTTAATGTAAATATTTATTTGTTACAGTTTAGCTGAAACAGGAAACGCCCTGGATGAGGCTTCTTTTTCTTTGTACATAATCATGTCGAAACTCCCTCAGTACAACTTATATAAAGAGACCTCAACGAGGGCGTTTTTTGTATAAGCTAAACTGCAAAAACATTACTACACCAAAGTAGATATCCTGTAAACTCTTTCATTTTCATACCAAAATTATTGCGCAATTCTATATTTAACTGGATTTGATAAAAATTCGTATAGTCGACCATATATCATGATTTCCTTGATTTGTCCACAGGCAACAATACGGAAAAGACGTACTTTTGATTGCTCCTGCCATCGATTATAATAACGTCAATAATATTTTGAATCTTTTAGCAAATTTGCTCAGTGGAAGGATGAATACGAATACAAAAAACAGAATTTTGCTTCATTTTTTAATGATCATTTCGACTTTTATCCAGAGTTCTCACCAACTTCATTACGGTAAGATTGAATAAATTTTAGATATTAAATATTTTTCCACGTATCATAAGCACATGCATCATGTGAAACGTTACTAGACACTTAACTTCGTCAGTTTAACAATAGGGTATGGATTATATCTCGAGGGAAGTTATCACTTAAAAACGTAAGCAATAATGTCAATTTCGCCCTAGGCATGTCCAGTGTAAAATAATGAGCAAGAAATATAATTTGGTCAGGTTGTTGTTTTTTTGTTGCTTAAAACACTAGGAAAGGATATTTGTTAAAACATGAGGAAATACAATAATAGAGTCTATGTTTAAGTTACAATACCAATTCATTAATTTATTAGTAAACACGTTTTCGAAACATTTAAAAGTATCATACCTTCTTCTTTTAGACTCTTAAAAAATACGATACATCTTACAAATTCATTATGTGCATACCCTCTAAATCATGTATAAAAACATAAAAAAATATTTAAAAACGTATCCCGGCCTAGCTCACCTACCATTGAAATTGCATCGAAGCAAGCAATCAAGAAAAGAAAAAGAATAATGAAAAGGGTTTAAAGTGCCATTGTTATAGCTTAAAGTTTTTCATTAAAAAAAAAACACCATCAGCCCCTGTAATATCGGGGAGCACTCGTTTTTCCGAAGGTTCGTTTTTCCGAAGGTTCGTATTTCCGAAGGTTCATAATTCCGAAACACAAAATTCCCATGCCTAGGGGTTCATAATTCCGAAATGAAAAAGGGTTCATAATTCCGAACATTTGTTGCATTATTCCGAAGGTTCGTTATTCATAAGGTTCGTTTATCCGAAGGTTCATAATTCCGAAAATGAATTAGGGTTCATATTTCCGAAGGTTTATAATTCCGAAAATGAAAAAGGGTTCATAATTCCGAAAATGAAATAGGGTTCATAATTCCGAAGGTTCGTATTTCCGAGAATGAAAAAGGGTTCATAATTCCGAAGGTTCGTATTTCCGAAAACGAAAAAGGGTTCATAATTCCGAAAGTTCGTATTTTCGAAAACGAAAAAGAGTTCATAATTCCGAAAATGTCTAAGTCAGCGACATTCTGTCACGCACTTATAATTTTTAAAAGGGTGCGTCCATGTGAGTGAATTGACCAGTGACGCTCACTTATAAATAAATAGCGCTCACTTAGGACGCGTACTTAGTATTTGACGACTGGGACTTAGTAATCCGTCTCTCCCCTCCTTCTCTCTCTCTCTCTCTCTCTCTTGGGTGGGGGGCAAGGTCCGGTCGGCCACGCCCCGCGGAAAAAAAAATATCGCAACTTAACTTTTTCCCTTTTCCCTTTCTACTTCCAGGCTTGTCTTATCCCTCTTTTTTCTATCACTTTTCTCTCGTTTTTTATTTCTTTTTTCACTTTCCTTTTCTTTCCGTTCCCTCCCTTTTGTAAGTGGCGAGGGGGGTAATGCCTACTTTTTCAGAATTACGAACCTTATTTCATTTTCGGAATTACGAACCCTATTTCATTTTCGGAATTACGAACCTTCGGAATAACGGACCTTCGGAGTAACGAGCCTTCGGAATTACGAACCTTCGGAATTACGGACCTTCCAAAATACGAACCTTTGGAAAAACGACATGTAACCGTAATATCGGAGGTATGCGTCTCCACTCTCCTGTTAACTGCAGTCGAAGCCCAACATTGCGCCATGTGAGTGGTAAATCTACTTATCCTTGTACATGGCAAGCATAACTGTTAGGTTCAACAAATTGCACCATTTGAACTGACGCTTCCAGTTTTAGTACCTAAGCTCCAGGACCAATTGGTACCGTGATGATCCCAAGTCCTATGAGTAGCATGAAAGCCCATGAAAGCCAAAACCTTAAACTATAAACTTAACACTAACACTATCCCTAACATAAATGGGACATACTATGAACAACTGGAAGTAGGAACAATCGAACCAAAGATGAAAGATATCACAGGACCCTCTATGATCTACGGTTTAGGATGTACACGAGTATGACAATCTATTCGATTCCCATCACCAGAACTAAAAGGAAAGCCCGGGATCGTTTAGAGACACTTTAAATATGTTCATTTGGTTATCATGTGTATAATACTTAAGACTGACAACAAAACCAATTCTTTTAAAAGAGTATGGCCTTTGATACATGTAATTTTTAGTAGTTTGACAAAATGTTGCCGAGTGTTGTTCCATTCGGATGAGATGAGAAAGGAAAAGGAACAAAATAGAAAGAGGCAAGAGTCCATTGTGGTGTTCGAATGCTATGCGCATTGAAATTCATTTTATAAGACTTAATAAGGCACACACAGATTTGTATATTGTTTTGTTATTATTTGTTTGTTGTTTTAGGAGATTGATGTTGTTTAGAGTTTATTGCACTCATGTGCATGCAAGCATGGAGCAGTTGTGTTTGCTCCTTGTTGCAAGTATGGACTCTTTAAACCTCTGTTGGAATGATCATGATTGAATGACTTTACAAAGAGTACAAATATTTAGAGTTGGTCGTGATTAAACGGGTCTTTCGTTCTCGTTCTTTAAAAAAGAAATTCTTCCAACAACATTCTTGAATTTTTATCTGATGATGATGATGTTTTATCTGTTTTATTTTCAATAAGGGCGTAATGCGATCATGTCTAAGCAGGCTTGATGACTAGATTGGATTTTTTTTTTACATGAATGAATGACATTATGTAACAAGTTTATAACTTTAAAACGAGTGCAAATATTCAAAGCTGGTCGTGACTGGACGGGTTCTTTGGTTCTTCATTTATTGTAACATTCTGACTGATATTGAATGGAATAAGAAATTGGGCGGAAATTCTCTTGACAACAAATTTGAATATCTTCTTTAAATGTTCTGGTTTAGAGGACAAAAAAGGCAAATGGAAGGGGAAATAAAAAAATGCCTGCGTTGCTTTGAAACAGATGAAATAATCTCATTTGGTTTTTCTTGCGCACCGTAGATTGACAACAAAGTGATTCTTTGAAGAGTTTAGGCCCTTTTGATTAGATGGAATTTTTAGTAGTTTTAAACCGTTTCTGCCAAGTATTGTTCCATTCAGTTGAGAAAAGAAAAAGCAAGAGTATTGTGATATTAAACGAAGCGCAATTATAGAATTGTTTAGGTCACACAAAGTTTCGCTTGATTGTTTTGAGTCTTTTTTTAGTTGATGAAGGAGCTTTAATGCTTGTTTATAATTATGTTCATGAAAGCTTGTTTTAATTAAGGTGTATATTTTGCATCCATGTGGCACAAGTATGGTGGGGGCAGATGGGAGGAGCGGACGGGAAATTGTTGAAACTTTTTTTTGACTCAGTGAGCAAATCTTTTCTAGATATGTTTTACTGTTTGTATAGCATGTTAAGTCATTTGTTTAGTGTATTCTTTTTGTCTTTGGGGACAGTCTGTGGCAGCCTTTCGATCTGGTTGGTGGTATATATTTTATCATAATTAACATGGAAGTAAACAGCGGCCCTTCCATTCCTCATCCATCTATATTATCTTCTCTACACGCTTATGATGTGTGAGAATTAATCTTCCGTCTGTAAATTTTATATCATTAAATGTAAAAGGTATTCGGGAGAAAAACAAAAGAAGAAGCATTTTTAGATGGTGCAAAGAGAAAGGTGGGAATATTGTTTTTCTACAGGAAACCTTTAGTACACAAGATATAGTTAATACTTGGAATTCGTTGTGGGAAGGTGATTGTATATACAGCCATGGTACTAACCACAGTAAAGGGGTTATGATACTATTTGACAATGGATTAAATATTAAACTTCGCCATACAATTATTGACGCAGAAGGCAGATACATTTTTACAGTTGGTTTGTTGCAAAATAAAGAGGTAATAATCGGAAATGTTTACTTCCCAGTTGGGAGCAAAGAGTTTGAACAATTAGAGTTTTGGGGCACGGTTATAAGTATCCTGAAAAGGATGAATTAAAAAATAAGCCTTTCACAATAGGAGGAGATTTTAATATGGTTAGAAATGTACATCTAGACTACATTGGACATAATATTAATTAAAAAAACAGTCTACGCTTAGCTATGAATTCGTGAATGGGTTACAATTTTACTTACCTACCAATGCCCAAAGTTGTGTTTTTAATGGAGGTAAATCAACTGGTTATTTTAAAGTACAAAGAGGTGTGAGACAAGGAGATCCGCTGTCTCCATATTTATTTATATTATGTATTGTATGCTTAATTCACTGCATTAGGAATGATAAGTTGGTAAAGGGTATTTGTTTTGGTGAAACAGAAATAAAACAAATCCTATATGCAGATTTCATGACAATTTTTGTACGAGATATAAACTCAATTCATAGACTGGAGGTAATTTTAGAAAGTTTCAGGAAAATATCAGGATTAAAGATGAATGGAAACAAAACATTCATTTTGTCCTTAGGGTCTTCTGTCGGCTCTGCGACTACGTTTCCATTTGGAAAGAGGGTAAACATTTGTACAATGTTAGGTATATATTTCTCATTAGATCCGAACGTGGCTCAAGAGATGAATTATAAAGAAATTTTGAGCAAAATAAAGAAATTGTTAAATTGGTGGAAACAAAGAGATTTTACTTTAATTGGAAAAATTCACATATTGAAAACATACGCCTATTCAAAACAAATTTATGTAAGCTCTTTGACTCCTGTACCTAATTGGGTTTTAACAGAAATTGATGAGATTTGCTTTAATTTTCTATGGCGAGGTAAAGACAAAATAAAAAGAAGCACGATGTATCTTGATTACAAGCAAGGAGGATTAAAAATGCTTAACTTTCAACTTTTTGTGAATGTACAAAAGGTGATGTGGATTAAAAGACTTGTAACAGGAGATCAGAAAGTAAAATGGAAAAAAATCAAATATTTAATGAGACCATTTGGAGGAAATCTAATTTTGTATTGTAACTATTTACCTAACATGATCGATATACAAATACCAAAATACTATCAGGAATTGTTAAACATTTGGCTCGATATGAATCAGTTCATTAAAAGCGTTACAACTAATAAAGGAAATGAAATCTTTTTTAATAATATGTTTATTCATAATAAGAGAGGAAAGACATACTTTAATGAAAACCTTTTCTTAAAAGATACTTACAAGCTCTATCATATTATAGATGGAAAAGGATTATTAAAGTCGGACACTTATTTCAGATGTATGGGACTAGAGGAAGAGGAAATTTCAATTCTTGAAGAAATCTACTCTAATACAACTGTAGAATGGAAAATCGATTTAACGAAGAGGCAAAATTCATTTGATAGTTTAAAAATAGAATTTATGTATACAAAGAACACTATCCAATTTGAATCAGTCTGTTCAAAGAATTTGTACAGGGCGTGCTTACAAAAAATACCTGACCTCCCCGTTAGTTTTCATAATTTGCATTCATCATATAATCTGTCGGTTAAAGAAATTAAAAAGGTTTTTGTCCGTCCGAGATTCAGCATATTAGATAATAAACTAAGAGAATTTCAGTTCAAACTGCTTTATAAAAATTGTATAAATTATGTTAATCGCTATTTATACAGGTTTAAATTCATTTCAAATGATAAATGCTCATTCTGTGCAAAAGAGGAGGAAACATGTATGCACACATTTTTATGAATGCGTTATTGTGAGAAGCTTATGGGAACAATGTAGTGATATTCTGGATCAGATATGAGCTGGAAGGATGTTCACATTGGGTTGGATTAAGTAAATGAAGATAGGCAAATAATTAATCACGTTGTTTTATTAATAGAATATCTTTTATTTTTAAGTAGGGAAAAAAAAGGCTCCATGCATTGAGGAAATAAAAGAAAATTTATGTAAAAGCGAACAAGAAGAAAGAAAGACTGCTACTGAACGAAGTAAATTGAAACTCCATTATAAAAAATGGGGACATCTTAAGGTGTACATTGACAATAAACAAGAGAATTAAATGGATGAAGACCGGAGGGGTCCGCTCAGTGCGCATTTACGCGTGATTGACCGCTCTCAACTGCCATAGACTGCCCAGGTTTTTTTTTTTGGGGTTCATAGTGTTTTTTGTTTTTGTTTTTTGTTTTGTTAGGCATCGTCAAACTGTTTTGTGTTTTTACTTGGGGAGGGAGGTTATTACGATAAAATTATTCATTCATTCATAATTTGAGTTGTGTATATTGTGTACTTTATAAGTTATATTATAATTTAAAATGAGTTGTATTTAGTACATGTATTGAATCAATTTTGAATGAGTACAATAAAGAATATTACCAAAAAAGAAGAAAAGAAACATGATCAATCAGCCAATAAATATAAATTATATTTCAAATCGTGGAAGGATACGACTCTGACACATTAATTTCTTAATTGAGATTAATGACAAACATAATCTCATCTTATCTGATTCCCTTTTTTAATAGTTATAGGCTCTACTGGAAATGTGAACAGAACAGTCTTCGGATGGACAGTGCCTCTCTCCCCGTTAACGGCTTTCTGCAGTGATGGGGACAATCCTATCTCATGTGGACAGACCTATCCGGACGCTTATCATGCATGTCATTGTGATCCTCGCTGTGTCTTCTACAACGATTGTTGCCTTGATTACGCACTATCTTGCACTTCTAATGGTATCCTTGATTACCCTGTTCCTGAAACTATCGTTGGAATCAGCCATAAGCAAGTAACCTGCATCAGGGCACCAGGATCACCATCATGCGGGTACTACCAATTCGTCAGTAGTTGTCCGAAATCTTGGACTCGAGATGACGTTAGGTTTGAATGTGAAAGAGATGCCGACCTTCAAAGTCCCCATCAGTTCATACCAGTTGACTTCATGGGTGAAATAACCTTTAAGAATGTGTATTGTGCCATATGCAATGGTAAAGACACACAGGACCTCATTCCTTGGGTCTTAAGAGCCAGGTGCAGTGCCGAGTTACTTAGCCTCGCTGAGGAATTTACGTTCGAAAAGAAAGTAGCATTCATAATCGAACAATGCAAAAAGTGGTTTTTGAGGGCTCCAGGTCTAGAAGTAGGGAGCAGTATTGCAAGATCCTGCATTGTTACTCCTATTGCAGATCGATGCCACAATACTACAATGGCATCAGCAACAGGTTCACTTTTCGATGCTTGTTTATTATACCAAGCCGAAATAACGATGAGATCTGATAAATACAAAACCCACACTGTCTTCAGTGTTCCAATGGAGGTTTGGGTGAATTTAGTGAAGTGAGTTCGGTTCTTAGGGGTTCCCCCTGCCTTCATAGTACCAGTGACGTTGGAAATGTCATCTCAATATCTTTATTGCTTGATTTTACGTCACCAGTGTCATGTAGAGCTGATCAACGTTTTGACTCAGAAACCCTCACATGTGTGAATCTGACTTGTCCTAAGGGTCTTATACTGGACGAACAACATTCTTGCATCAGAGCCGATCCCCTTCATATCACTGACAAAAATTGTCGTGGTGCAACTAATCTCCTAACTAACATCAGCATTGAATGCATTGACTGGCTTTCCAAACTGAATGATCAATGTCCTCCGTCTTTTCTACTTGCAGATGAACTGCATTCTGCTTTAGATGAGATTCTTAATTTGACCCAGGAATTGACAGTAGATCGGATACAAGTGATGACTCCATATGTCGATGGTAATAAAACAAAGTGTACTCGAAGAGTCAATATCTCAGGATATCTGGAAGGCAATTTCTTTGCAAAACTCAATTGGTTTTTCTCTACTAATAAACCTTTTGGTATTTCTTTATCGTCGTTCTATAATTGTCAGATTTCTAGATTTCAAGTAACCTATGGCTGCTTGTCTGAAATCGATTACTGTCCAAATCAAGCCACAGTTTCAAACCTCAAACCCTATTTTGACAATATGACGAGCGGTATAAATTTTGAAAATTCCGATTTCTCTCTTCATAATTCAACCTACTATCTTACGCACACACTTGACATGTCAACAAAGTCTTACACCAAAGATGAGTACATCTACGTGTGCAACTTTACCAATTTTGAGTCATGTCCACTGCTCACGCTCAATGCATCGTTATTTAAAGAATTGCATGATGGATCCTTGCTATACATTATTGAAAACATCAGTTTCCCATCTGGCGAATTCACCAAAATAGGCGATCATAGCGTCCAAGTTTGTAATTTTATCGAAACGGAAGTGCAAAGGTTTCTAATCTATTCTGAAACACAGGCTGTTCTTAGTGCTACTGGATCTTGCTTATCGATTATAGCCCTGTTGCTGACTATAGCTACGTATGGCTGGTTCAAGAACATGCGGAAGACAACCTTCAGTGTACTCATCATGAGTCTTTCTGTTTCCTTGGTACTTGCCCATACCTTTCTCTTGGTAAGCGGCGTGTCTGATACGATTCCCGGTACATGCATTGCAGTGGCCATCATTGGACACTACATGTGGCTCGTCGTCTTCTCTCATACATCTGCCCTTGCTGTTGATCTCCACAGACGCTTTGGTGTTACTGTGAATGTTGGTCAAGCTAATGAGGGCTCTGCAATTCTGTCGTATTTCCTAGTCTTCGCTTGGATGTGCCCTCTACTCATAATGATCCCCTGTATGTGTATATTCTTTACTGGCTTCAATGCTCTTAATTTCAATTTGTCCTATGGGCAAGGGAGTTGTTGGATCGGTGGTGGATTAGCGAATATGTATGTGTTTGGGATTCCAATAGCATTCTTTCTTCTGATTAATCTTATTATTTTTGCATCGATCATCGCGGGAATTTGCACCAAGTCAGCCCCAAAGGCACAAGGACAATCCAATACATATTCGAAGCAACTCTGTGACCTTTGGATTTTTGTAAAGGTAATTATAGACCATATTTTCTTATTGACACTCCCCTAGAAAGTATCGAGGCTCGAGGAGACACGCGCTTATTCACAATATTGATCAATTTCCTTATAAATATCACCCCCTTCAGATTTTATATTAGCCTACACTTTGGCGTGAGCCTCTTTAATATCCAAATAAGCCGAGGATGCCCAAAATTAGATAGACAGGTCAATGTAGAGCAACATTGATATACGCAAAATAATAATGATATTAATTTTCATTAATGTATAAGCCCTTTAATTTACAATTTGAAAAGGAACAAAATTACTGAAGATCTACAATTGAATCACAAATTAATTCATTGTACAACCAGAGAGAGATAGGGGAGGGGCAATTGATTCCATCATGGAGACCCGGTGAGTTATATTGTTCAGGATATTTTAATGTGAGTCTATCATTCCTGTTCAATTTGACAGCACAATGACTTTAGCTTTCTCTTCTTTTAAAAATTCGCTGAAATCATTGATATTAAATCATGCCTTTGAAGTAAGAGATATGATTATTATTAAAATATTATAGATACAAAATAATACTAGATATCTGCCACATTTCTATAAAAAGCTTAGAGAGCGTCTAAATATTTTGCACCTTATGCAGATGTCTACTCTACTTGGTTTCACATGGATCTTTGGTTTCGTCGCTGCCTTCACTGACATCACAGCTCTTTGGTATATCTTCATCATCCTCAACTCTCTCCAGGAGTCTACATCTTCATTGCCTTCATCTGCAACAAGCGTGTCTTGAAGCTCTGGTGTGACTCATGTTCGTGTTCGTCCTGCGTGACATGTTCCACATTACGTTCCTGTGTTACAGGACATGTTCCCCAAATATCTTCGCAATCGGCAACCTTATCGGGTCCCCTAAAGGAGGCGAGTTGTGCTGTAACAACGTCGAAATTTTAAAGTCGCCTTTGTCGAAGATGAATAAAGTAGATTCTGAAGATGGTGAAATGAAAAATTATAGGATAGAATGCACCTGTAAAAAAAATCATTTCATTTGATCGAATCCATAATTTAGGGTTTCTCATACTGTTATCAAGAAGGCAACCCACTGACTATCAGTCCGGATACTACTACTGAGAACAACCCCAAGACCAATTATCCTGGACTACTAGACTGAACAGAATCATTTTCACGAATTCAATTATGTTCTGCAATGTTTGATTTTTAATGTCAAAGCATCGTTATCTACATACAATTTTAAGAAATTACAAGAGTCTAGGAAACCCAAGTTCATGACGTTCGGTCCTCGACTGCTGTCATTTTTACCTCCGAAGTTTTACACCGAACCACCCCAAGTGCCCTCAGAGAACTAGGGGTAATCAAAGGCAGGGGTAGTTGTAGGGGTTATATTGTCCAAGGCAGGGGCGGATCCAGCCGGCGGCAGGAGGGGGCCCAATTCATGAGAAAATATTTAGCGGCGAATCGGCCAGCCGGTGATTAAGCAGGGGGGGGGGAGTAAGTCCTTACCACTTTGTTTCTTTCTTCCAATAACAATTATTGTTGAGGAAATATTTAGCGGCGCCTCGGCCAGCCGGTGAATAAGCGGCAGGGGCGGATCTAGCTTTTTGCCAGGGGGGGTTGACCAGATGACGATGCGGAGCATCGTCCACGAGCCGCAAAGCGGTGAGGCAATTTTTTTTTGGGGGGGTGGTGCTATTTTGATGTTTTCCTGGCATTTACTAACACAATGAAGACCATAAAAGCAGTGCAAGATAACGTCTTTTTAAATCTAGTAACAGTTTCAAAAGTTTGACCCAATGACGATGCGGAACATCGTACACGAGCCGCGTAGCGGCGAGGCGATTTTTTTTTGTGTGGCTATTTTGAATCCCTGTATAAGTGATGTTTACCTGGCAACTACTAACACAATTGAGACCATAAAAAGCAGTGCACGATAACGTCTTTTTAAAATCAAGTAACAGTTTAAACAGTTTGACCCAATGACGATGCGGAGCCGCGTAACTGCGAGGCGATTTTTTTTGATTTTTTTTTTTGATTTTTTTTTTTTTTTTTTTGGGGGGGGGCTACAATGTATTTCTAACCCCCGTCAGTGATGTTTTCCTGGCATCTACTAACACAATGGTGACCATAAAAGCATTGCATGATAACGTCTTTTAAAATCAAGTAACAGTTTCAATTACAGTTTGACCCAATGTCGATGCAGAGCATCGTCCACGAGCCGCATAGCGGCGAGGCGATTTTTTTGTGGCTATTTTGAATCCCCGTAAGTGATGTTTTCCTGGCATCTACTAACACAATGGAGACCATAAAAAGCAGTGCATGATAACGTCTTTTTAAAATCAGGTAACAGTTTCAATTACAGTTTGACCCAATGTCGATGCAGAGCATCGTCCACGAGCCGCATAGCGGCGAGGCGATTTTTGTGTGGCTATTTTGAATCCCCGTAAGTGATGTTTTCCTGGCATCTACTAACACAATGGAGACCATAAAAAGCAATGCATGATAACGTCTTTTTAAATCAAGTAACAGTTTAATACACAGTTATATCCAGAGTTATCATGTGTTTGGTTAAGTTACCAGATGAGTCGAATATCTTGCACTTGAAAGGTTTCTCTCCAGTGTGCGTTCTTTTTCTTGTTTTTGGCGGCGGCGGCGGCTAAGGGGTTAAACCCCCCCTCGTAGATCCGCGCCTGAGCGGGGATAAGAGCACTATTTTGGGGGGCACAATTCGTGAGAAAATTCTGTTTTTTATTATTATTATTTTTTTGCCAGGAGGGGGCCGGGCCGGCCCCCCGTGGATCCGCGCCTGGTCCAAGGGGTAGTTGTCGGCTTTGCTATTTTCTACATCAGTATATGCGGTTATGGTTGTCGTGAAGTCGGTGATTACCTATTGTTGCTACTATTATTACGAGTATTATGTATTGTGTTTTTTTGTCAGCAGTACCTTCATCTTCCCTTCTCCCGTGTCCCCATCTCCCCCCCCCCCCCTCTCTCTCTCTCTCTCTCTCCAAATGTCTCTCTTTCTTTCTATTATTCCGCTTGCAGCCTCGATCTTCATCCCCACATTGCTCTTTTTGTATCTCTCGCTCAATTTCCTATCTCAATTCCCTCTTTAAGTATATTTCTCAATCCCTGTTTCTCTCCTTCAAAGGCTGCGCTCCCGGGGGTAGGGAGGCACAATGCTCCCTACTTTTTAAAGTACCCCCAAAGTGCCCCTTCCCCTTTTCCATTCTCTTTTCCTTCTCCATTTTCCATTCTCATAAGTGCCCTTTTTAATCTTTAGTAAATGCCCCTTTTCAGGTACGAGAAGTGCCCTATTTCACTTTTGATAAGTGCCTTCTTCATCTCCAATAATTGCCCCTTTTCAAACCTGAGAGATGCTTGTTCTACTTGGACAAGTGCCCCTTCCCCTCCTTATAAGTGCTCTTTACATCTCTGATGAGTGCACCTTTTCACCTCTAATAACTGCTTCTTTTATTTTGACACGTGCCCACTTCCTTTCTAGTAAATGCTCTTTTTCTTTCTTATAAGTGCCCCTTCCCCTTCTCATAATTACCCCTTTTCATCTCCGATAAGCACTCCGTTTATTTGAACATGTGCCTCTTTTTCTTTGTTAATAAGAGCGAATTCCCCCATCTCATAAAAGTCCCCTTTTACCTCCAATAAATGCCCCTATTAAAATCTGATCGGTGCCCCTTTTCTTTCAACTAATACATATTTTCCTTTATTATAAGTGCCCCTTTTTCATTCTCATTAGTGCCCCGTTTCATATCTGGTCAGTGCCCCTTTTAAGGTGCGATAAGTTCCCCTTTTCACCCCAGATAATTTCACTTTTAACAATGATACGTGCCCCTTTTCCTTTCTAAAATGGGACCTATCCCCTTTCTTATAAATACCCGTTTTCACCTCTTATAAAAGCCCCTATCAAAGTCTGATGGGTGCCCCTTTTCGGTCGACTAATGCCCATTTCCCATTCTCATAGGTGCCTTTTTTCATCCCTGGTGAGTGCTTCTTTAAGGGGTGTAAGAAGCAGTGGCGGATCCAGGGGCCGGGGCCCGGGCCCTCCCTAGGAAAAAACAGGTAAAAACACCCTTTAAAAAAAGAAGAAGATGGGCACCCTCCCCTGGCGACCAAGGTGGCGGTGGAAAAAAATCACCCTTCCCGTAGGGAAAAATTTTTGGGTGCCAAAAAAATTCGTGCTCACTACCCCTGGCGCCCAAGGGGGGGATGGCGATGGAAAAAAAAGTTACCCTTCCTGGATGGAAATTTTTTTTTTCGGGTGCCCAAATTATTTTTTTTTGCTCACTATAAAAAACATGGATAATTAGTCCATTTTCAGTGAATAACCCTATAATATATTATGAAGATTGTGTTTCTATCCATTTTTAACCAATTCATGCAGTGAAATAAACTATCAGGAATATGTGAGAGCAATTTCATATCAATAGCTTAAAAACTCCATGTTAAATTGAAAGATTTATACAAAATAAATAAGTCACTTTTGCACTATACTGTGAATATATAAGATTTTGCTGTTTGAATGAGTAAATTTATACCCTTATTGTGCATACCGGAATAAACTATTTTACTGAGGTTTTCTTCAATGTATTATCTCTCAACTGGGCAAGAAAAAAAAGAAGAAAAAAAATCACCAAAAATGAGTTTTGGCGCACTTTGGCTCCTCTCTGGCCCACTGTGCGCTGGCTCGCATTTGTAGCTGATAAAATTCTGGTACTAATCAAAGGTCTTTTCAGTCTTCCGTTATGAGAATGGGCTTATAACCCTATCAGAATTGGGTTTTTCCTCTCTATAATTTTTCGCACTGCGACCTCACAAACCATAAAATTTTCCTCGCTCGCTCGCAAATAAATATTCAGACCATCACATCCAACTGCAAAGAATGATGCTTAAGCATTATCTTGTATGATGTATAACGAGAAACAAATATTGAAATCATCCCTGATAATGTAATCACAATGTAGAGGTATATATATATACCAATGTCTACGAAATTGTATATTTTCGCTATGAGATTGCCCTTTGTATGTGCCCTTTTTTGTTGGTGCCCCCCCCCCACTTTGAAAGACGCTCCGCCGCCCCTGCTCTCCTTCCCCTCTCCTTTCGAAACTTTATGACATCGTTCTGTATGTGACGGAATTTTTCCTTTTATTTTATGAATTACCCTGTTGTAACCTACTCAATATATGTTGTTTCATATTTTGCACTAGTGCTCCTTGAGCATTTGATTTTAAGTGCATTTGGCGCCTTAAAAATCTTATATATTATTATCATTATTGTCATCATTATCACTAAGATTATTACTATTTTATCATCATTAATATTATCATTATTATTATTTATTACTTAATTAAACAACGTAAGGGTTAAAAGTATACTTTACATTATAAGGTTCATAGTATCTTAAGATAAAAATGTGTCCGTCTCGATTCAAGAGAGCTTGATAAATCGTTCACATGTAGCACGCATCTTTATCCTTTTATGTTCGCTACTGATCCCTTTTCCCTCCCCAATGTCTCTATTCCGAAACATGTGTTCATTATAAGGTAATCATTTACAATACATAGACACACTAATAATTTTACTTATTGATCTGATCAAATGATTCCATGTGAAATGATCACAACTGTTGGTTACAGTATTTGAATGATTTTTATCATTAAATCCCATGGAATACTCATCGATTTGGTTGGAAGCTAATTTAATCTGCATATTCCAAATGATGACTAATTATCAAGGTTTGTCGGATCGAACTTAAAATGAATTTAGGGTTAAGACAAAAGGCTGTGTATAGACTAAGTACATTTTCCAGTAGGGTTTGTTTCATAACAGTGAATGTATGGCACTTTCATTTGGTGTGTAGTAGGTCCATGGTGGAAGTGTGCATTAGTTGAAACAAAGGAGTTACTCTTGCCTCTTGTTTGCTTAAAGGGCAATCCAATCCTTGTAATAACTTGATTTGTATGAAAGCAGAAAAATAACAGAAACAGAATGGCAAAAGTTTGAAATGAATCGGACCAATGGTAAGGAAGTTATGAATGTTTCAAATATGAGATCTATGCGAATCTCAAATCGGTAGTTTGGTCAGTGGATTGTGACGTAGGATCTGGATAACTCTCCCATTTGCCGTGTACAAAAATATCATTAATTTATGTTTTTCTCGTAAGTTCCTTCTCCCTTGGGGCACTACTCACAATATATAATAGATAGCATATTATAATAGGTCCTCTAAAAAGAATAGACCCTCCTGAGCCATGATTTTTTGAAAAATTTAAATTTTAGTCATTTTATATGTTGAAACAGATAGGAAAGTAGTCCAAGACTACATCACATTGACATTACCGCTTCAGCCAATTTGAAGTGCCCATACGTATAGTAATTACAACTTTCAAAAATGCATAACTTTCTTACATCTAGTCAGATTTAATTGAAACTTTCATCAGTTTGCTTCTCTGATTTTTCTGCTTTCTATTAGAGTAGTTGTCTATTTGGGTTTGGATTTCCTTTAATGAGCTGTAATATATGCAAAAGGGTGTAGAAGCCCGAATTTGGGGAAACCTGCTCTGGGATTATGTGGTGCTAGTGTACAGTGTATATAATGTTATATAGGGCCGGGTAGAGGGAAGGCATATTTTCTTTCAACTAGTGTTAAAATAGGGTATAGTGATAAAGTATTATGAGACTGAGTAGAAAACATATAGACTTGGATAATTTAGTTTTGTCTTGGGAGTACAGTAATGTTTTCTAATTGTTATGGCTTACGCCTATACAGATGTTAGAGAAAATATATTAAATTCTCAAATATTAATTATTGATTTTGTATAAAGAGTAAACAAAGAATAATACGAACAGTATAAAACTGTTATCATAACCAAAATAATTCATGGTTTCATATGGTATATATTATTAGTTATTGGTTTACTGATAATCATTATTGTTAAGCTAAACTATAGATTCCAGTTTAGTTAGATCGTCATAATACATGTGCATGTATATATACCAGAAACAAAGTAGATAAGATAAATGTGTTAGATGAAATTAACTGATATAAGGGTATGATCGCAGTTGGTCATAAATATGGTTTTGATATTAAAAGTATTTTAATTGAGAACAATAGAAGATAAGATTATAAGGATTCAAAGTCAGATGCCAAATATATATATTCCAGTGTCAAAATAAAACAGACCAAAGTATTGAAAATGCCCTTTTGAAATTGTCATACGTGTACGTGTATATTGTAAACCTTGTTCATTACATTGTTAAATTCACATATTGGTTTGTTGTTGAACTATCATATTTTTAATAAAGATCACATTGTTTTTGCTGATGCTACATACAACAGTCTACTGACTTTGCTCTCATTTCAATTTGTCTATTTTTAGAATAAGCCCTGGAACCCCGTCGCATATGTACATAATAGATGCCATGAACCTCATGAATGAGATGTGTAGAAGCATGCGAAACCGACTCTCCTAAACGAACCCGGGACGAAGGGCTCAGAATCGTTTTATAGCAATACATATATGTATGTATATTGGATTGATATAATAAAAGATACTCGATGATTTCAAACCATCTATTATCTTCCTTAAACGGTAAAACCGTTCATATTTCATCTTAGTCGTCTGGATTTAACTTTGCATGTAGCCATGTAAATTGTATTGGTTGTATATAATGCTTAATTTTTATCAATGTTATAAACCTTTCGCATTGCAGCCATTGGCTACGACGAAATGATAATGAAATAAATAGATTCAGTTCAATTCAATTCAAATAGTTAATACAAACGTGTGTGAATTTAATATGAATGAATTTGATTATGAAACGCTGTTCGGGTGTGATCATAACAATGTAGGTCTGCAGGTGGGCCCTCGAGACCTACCCCTTGTATGCCTGGAGCACTAATAATTATAATACAGCATCCACGTATGTTTTGCGCCCGTTCCTACCTCCCCTCCTCCCTCAAAATATGTCCAGGCTTCCTAACAGTCATAATTAATTCATTCGCGCGTTGATGGCTTATACATTGGAAATGTTAGCCTCCTTGCATAAGTGAAATAGATAGGCTGATTGTTGAACATTATGACAATAACTATAAAGATAAACAAAGACAAGATTGGAGGTTGCTAGGCCTCCTCTTTTCCAACCCTACCTATATAAGGCCAGCCTCCTCTGCTTTCCAAACATAGGGCCGGCATCCATTCCTTCCCAACCCTACTTAGGGGCGGCGTCCTCTCCTTTCCAATCCTACTTAGGGCCGGTGTCCTCTCCTTTCCAATCCCATGCACTTAGGGCCGGCGTCCTCTCCTTTCCAATCCTACTTAGGGCCTGGCGTCCTCTCCTTTCATATCCTAATTAGAGCCGGCGTCCTCTCCTTTCCAATCCCACTTAGGGCCGGCGTCCTCTCCTTCCCTATCCTACTTAGGGCCGGCGTCCTCTCCTTTACAATCCCACTTAGGGCCGGCGTCCTCTACTTTCCAATCCTACTTACAGCCAACGTCCTCTCCTTTCCAATCCTACTTAGAGCCTCTGGCGTCCTCTCCTTTCCAATCCCACTATAGGTCCTCTGGCGTCCTCTCCTTTCCAATCCAACTTAGGGCCGGCGTCCTCTCCTTTCCAATCTCACTTAGAGCTGGCGTCGTCTCCTTTCCAATCCCACTTAGGGCCTCTGGCGTCCTCTCCTTCCCTATCCTACTTAGGGCCGGCGTCCTCTCCTTTCCAATCCCACTTAGGGAGATTCTACATCGAAGCGGGGAAGCGGGAGGAAGAGCATGGTGGCGGGAGTCTCCCGATTCGAGCTGGTGGGACGGCAGGAGAATGAGCGTGGTGTCTTGAGACAGCCCTGCTTATATTAGAAAATGAAAATCAATATGAATTTAAGATGCATCGTTTTCAACAAATGTTCCCAACTTTAACTTATAAAACTTCATAAATTAAATAGCTTTCTGTATCTTACACTCCTCTATTATTTGCCTCCATTCCCGGCTCTGTTTCTCTAGCTCTGTTTCTCTCCCTCTTTAGCTCTCCCCTTTTAGACCCTGGCCCTTAGCCACCCCCTCCCGGCATGTTGCAAACAAAGATTATAGAAAATAAATATAATAACGAAAAAAGTGCGTATCGGTACACATTGATTTGGAATCTATGTTTCTTATAGCCATAAAACTATTTAGAAATTAAGCAAATGATTTGAACTATACATTCTGATATTTGTGAAACAATTAAGCTTCGTTTTTAATTAATTTGCATCAAATTGGCACATCGATGGATGTAGCTTGCTACCCTTATAATGTACTATTGAAATATCAATTATGTCTCGAAAGAAATACGGATATACAACGACCTCTAAACAAAACCTTTATTTAAGGGCGATGCAACCATTATTTATTTATTTTTTAATTGAAAGAAAATGATTATGAATTCATTCCCTACAAACTGTCTTTAAATAAGAAATATCAGTAACATGGATAAATGCTTGTCTCTCTGTCTCCCTCTCTCTCTCTCTCTCTCTGACCCCATTCTCACTAATTACTTCGTGATGTGGTCTTCCGGACCGGTTCGCTTCCTAGACCGCTCCAGACCGATCTAGCGTGCAGTGTGAATCCAAACCGTGCCATGAAGCGTACTTCAACCGGAAGTGAGTGTGTTTTGGCGGGAAAGTAATGGAAAGGGAAAAGGGAATACAGTACAAGAATAAAAACAGAGAATAATATAAGGAAATATAAAGAGAGAAAAACGATAGGATGATAAAAATAAAGAATAACATAAGAGAAGGTGATAGGAGGAAGAAACAAAGAATAATTATAAGGAATGGTAGGAAAAAATGATAGAATGATAGAAACAAAGAATTACACAAGAGATGATAGAAGGAAAAACAAGGAATAACATAAAGAAAGGTAGAAAGGGAAAATGATAAAGAATAGATAATGGAAAGATAAAAGAGAAGATGAAGGATGGAAAAACAAAGAATAACATAAGAGATGAAAGAAGGAAAAACAAAGAATAACATAAGGAAAGATAGAAAGAGAAGGTGATAGAATGGGAAAGATAAAGAATAAGAAAGGGAAAAATAATGATAAAAAATATTTGTAATCTTGTGATGACTACAAAAGAAACCCTGACTTACAGGCCGCCGTACATAGGCCTACATTTGGATTACGCGCGAAAATGACCCGTGCCATCATAGCCACAGGAACCGTTCCTGTTGCTATGGAATAACGTGTCTCATCAGGGTAAAAATTACAATGAGTGTGAACCCAAACGAAACGTACCTCTTGAGCTTTCCAGCAAAGTGAGTGAGAATGGGGTCTCTGTACGTCTCGCTCTCAATTTTGTCCCTCTCTCTCATTCCTGCAGAATAAATTTCCTACATGTATTTCCTTTTATCTTTCCTTCCCCCACCCATCTCCCATCTCCCATCTCCATCTCTCTCTCTCTCTCTCTCTCTCCAGCCCTCTGTCTCATCACAACTTTTGTGCTTAAAGAAAGAAAAAAAACATTAGAAAAACACGAGATAAGTTCTTCTTTTCTTTTGTAAGAAATGAACAATGAAATATGAACATCACATTAACAATATATGGTAGTACAATCACACTCAACTGCAAAAACCATCATTATGGAACCATTAAACATATTGAATATAGAAATTGAACTTCATGACTCGATTCAATGCACATCTTAAACACTATGTAGATTAATGTTTTGCCAGAGGATGTTGGTGCAATGGCAAGCAGTAAATGTACAGGCAAATGATAATCCACTCTTTGAGGGCTTATTTCACGGATCACAGCTTTTAGAGTGGGAATCCACTCTCAAGTTATTAATAACCATTACTTTGGAGTAGATTCCACTGTAATTTTGGAATGGATTTACTCGAAAACAAAATGATTTTTACTCTACTACGACTCCTAAAAGCATAGATTGTTTTACTTCCCTTTATTAGGGGTGTACTACTTTGATATAGAAAGGTGTCACAAATATACAGACATGGTCTTTATAATATACATTATATACACATTGAAAAACTTGAATATTGTTTGTACACTTTATTGTTATGTATAATTATGTTGTGAAATGTCCTTTGTTATTCTGAGACCAATGGAAGAAGTTTTCTGTTATAATGACAGATGAATCAATAAATTTAATTCAATTAAAAAGTTAAAGGTTCCCACTATAATTGAATCTAGCCTGATTGTTTTGTTTTTTTAATTTGTGTATTTAAAATCACCAATGAAAATCGGTCTCACCTCATCTCCATTTTTACACACATAAAAGTTAGGTATATTAACATTTGTACAATTTCGGAACTTAGGATTACTTTTCTCAAAGAAAAAAAAATCTTGGAAAGTTCCTCAAGTCTAAAATACAAATGAGGACTAGATCTAGAGCATTTCAGAGAAAAGTTAACTTCTTCACATTTAATTAGTACATACAAATTATTTTGTACAGCATCTGTTTTATTTCATTCTGACACATAATATAAGAACCGTCTAAGAAAATGCTTCAACCAAAAACACAATAAACATTGCACACACAAATGATTTAAATTACAATAATACAAATGTAGAAAATCAAGGTTTCATTCCTTCAAAAGATGAAGTTCAAGGTAATCAATTGGATTTCAATCCGAGACAGTACCAATTCTGTAGAGAATTATAGCTGATATACCACTCATTATTATCATTCAATGTTTAAAGGTCAATTAGAATAGCAATGCAATGTATTATTATCATTATTATTATTACTTTAATACATACTGTTGAAAATTTAAGCATTCATTTCGAACTTCAAACAAAGAGGATGTGCTATTCAATAACAGCATCTACTTTAAAAAATTATTTAATTTTTGACAACACGAGTTGAAAAATAAGACCAAGAGGTTATATGGGAAGCATGATTATAAGATTATATAGTATGTTTGGAGCCAGAAGAGCACTAACACATATACTCTAACACAGAGTTAATGCCCTTCTGGCTCTGAACCAATGAAAAAGTGTTGCTGATGGTATCATGGAATCAATCTAAAATCACACCCCTACTTAACATAATAATCATTATATAACATATAGGTATTTGATACATATCAAACTCTTATCATACTTTACTGAAAAGAGTTATCGATTTTACTTTCTTCATTTGATAAAATCCTCCCTGATGAAAAATCTTCAGAAACAGTATTGGGTTTGGAATTCGTCACAAGATCCAATAAATACATTGTAAATGAAAAGATACTGATTGTTAAATTGTCCAACATTTTGATGAATACAAGATGGATATCCTTCAAATAATATCATATGGACAAATTACTTGTGGTGATGAACGGAACATATCTGACAATACTCCCTTTGAATTTTTCACCCGCTTCATAATTCAAATCAAATAGAGGGCATGAAAACTAACATGAATAAATTAACAGTACTGAAATGTGGCAGGAAGTTGATATCTTCACGTTATAGGCTAGACGGCATTGCGGCAAGGATTAGATTAAGAAGCGTTCATCAACCAAAGTCTTTCTTGCCACGTTACTCCTTCCGAAACTGTCCCGAATCTTGATTATAATCTGTATTAAAAAATACGAGGGAAACAAGAAAGTGTATTGTGTCAAAGTATGTTTATGTGTTCCTGTTCGTATTTAGAATACAGACAAAAAACCTAAAATCTACTATGTAATGTAAAAACTAGTTCCATTGAATGTAACCCCCCAAAAAGAAAGAAAATAATTTTTCTTCCTTTTGTCTATATTTGTTCTTCCGATAACTTGCTTGCGTTGAGACAGAACTGAGTTTTTTAAAGAAAATAAAAGAAGTAGAAACAATCAAATCCTAAAAACTGTCAATCATGACTATTGATACATCAGGGTAAAAAGGTTTGTTGGTCAACTTTTCAAAGAAAAACTATAAGATTTTTTCTGTTGAGAGGTAGAATGGCATTAACTGAGAGTTAAAGAATATGAGTTAGAACGCTTGTGGCTCTCAATATATGACTTGTTCTATTCTTATCCTTTCACTTTTCACTATGAGGTTGAGAATGTGTAAATCTTCATGCAAACTGGATGTTACACAGATGGAGACCGATAGTAAATAGATTGTTGATATAGAAAGCTGTCAATCTTACCATACTCATGATGTAGGTGATAGCTCCAGCTAAGACATAGTTGGTAAAGATGAGATCTACGATACAGAAGAGAAGGAGCTCAAAGACCAGTAGAGTAGCTTCATGGCCGTAGAAGATAGCTTTCTGGAAAGCATGACCGTCATCTAGGGGATATATCAGAAAACTCCTTTAGCCAATTGACTACTGAATTTAGTCAACCCCATAGGCTTAATACATGAACCACTCAACTCCCATAGGGTTAGGGTTAGGGTTAGTCAGGTAATGGGTTAGTCAGCTTGAAAACCACAAATTGATCCTTAAAGACCAATATGTGACCTATGACCTCATCACTCCATTATCTCCTAATGATAATGCAAACTAGCACCATACCTCATCCTTTCAAAACCAAAGGTGATTTAAAGAACCAATATTTCTGATACTCTATATAAACTTCTTGGACAAAAAGAAAAGCTTTTCTTTCTTCTTACAATTCAAAACAGATTCAATAATGGGAAGGTTGATATCACAAAACAATGTTTGCATCAGTATTAAAAATGGAAAATGGCACAACGAAAAAATTGTCTCACTAAAATGTATTTGTAATACATAAGGGTAATCTTGGTGGCCCCACATTCAAACAAATTGATAAGAAGGTACTGCAATGAGGTCACTGAAAATCTTGATTTTTATTGTAACTTGACCTTTCTGACCTTTGACCTAATTAGCAGAAAATTTAATCAGTTCATAATTGTATAGGAATACTTGTGATTCTTCATGTAGTATGAAGTCTGAAGCTCTCACTTCAAACCAAACAGACAACCCTAATAAACAATGATTGTCATATCACCTCTATTGGCGGAAGCATACAAATGAAAGTCATTACTTACCATTAAAAAAAAATCCTTTATCAGTGGGGTCGTAGAATTCCATGTCCAGGATTTTCTCTAACAGAAGCTTATCCTTTACAACATAGTCAACATCTGACATACCCTGAGAGAGTTGAATGAGGAGCAAGAAAAAGTAAAATCAAGGATAATGGTCATTGTCTGCCATACTGCAACCTCTTCTGTGCCTTGGGTGGCAAATTCTCCCCAAGGATATCAATAACTCTTTATTTGCTACATTATCTTTCTGAAAGAACATTTCCAGCAAATATTTTCTACATATTTTGAAATTGTGTTTATTTCAAGCATTCATTAACACCAGAAATGGCTCATGGCAATGAGGTATAGCTTAGAATCTAAGACTGAATCAGGTTCCTTAGAATAGAGCAGATAGTGAAGGGGAAAGGGATTGAGAGAGAGTTAGTCTTGAAAGCCAGAGACTCAAGTCAACACTTTCTGCAGAGCAAAAGACTCATACAGTCTAAAATCTAGCATACCAATTGTGTTCTATTCATTTGTTTTTATGAATGTACCAAAGTACTCACATGATCAATGAATGTAGACAGGAACTTATTAAGAGAAACGTAAGCTTCACTTATCTTATCATCATTATTACCAGCTCCAGCTCCTGTTTGCAAAGAGAAGTCAGGTAAACATTACTAACCACTCAATATTCAAATGGCCAAATGTAGGTGCTTGTTTTGTTCATGTAGATACAGGAATTTCATGTAGCAGAATGAACATTTGCTGTATCTAGAAACATATTTTAAAATGAAATGTATCCTACCCTGAAATATTTCCTAATAAGATATCACCAAACCATATTCTAATGATATTCTAATTGCATTCCCTTTGAAATGTACTTCTTCTTAAATGTAAAATGTGTGTTTGGAAAATAGAATACCTCTTGAAAAGATGGCTAGAAGAAATACTTTTATCATCCTAACAATGTGCAGCTTTAACAAAAAAAATACACTTACTTTTCAATGATAAAACATTATAGTATTAGCACTCTCTACACATATATCAATTTGAATTGACAATCACTAGAGCCAACATTCTAGCACAGTTAAGAGAATAAAATCTGGAAAGATATGACATACCTCTTGCTACTCCTGGTGCTCTCTATACAGTAGAGAAAGAGAGAAAACAAATATTACCATTAATACAGATAATATGAAGTGAAATCTCATGAAACAAAATGTACAAATAAACAAGCACACACAAACCAAACTAACCACTTGATTAGTGATATGTTTTTTGCAGAGACAAAATGCAACTTCTTTGCATTCAATTTCTAGGGCAGAAGTACAACAACTTTGACAAAAAGCAGAGGAGGAAAAGACTAACTGAGACAACTACGATTAAAAAAAAGAAGAAGATTATATTGGAATAAATGAAATGATAGAATGAAGAGGATCAAATTTATGCCAAAAGTGGGTAAACTGAAGAAAAAAAGGACAAGAAAAGAAGACACACGCAACAAAAATCTTGAATAACAAAGTAAAAAGTCAATCAAGAAACAAGGAAACATATAACCTGAATGTCTGACTATGTATTGTATAATATCTTACCAAGGGAGCACAATGGAGTTATATCTCTCTCTAAATGTTGTACTAAGAAGCATTTCAAAGGTTTGCTGATCTGTGTTTGGTTCCAACCCTCTCTGTCCAACTAGGTTGTCCTAAAATCACAGATTGAAACAAACATATACACATGATTATCTTGATGACTTGATTTTCATCATGATAAGGAAAAAACGATGGTCTGCATGCATCTTTTTTCTTTCTTCCAAAACTTCTTCTACACAAGGTATTGCAAAGGTTTGGCATTATTTTGAGCAATATCAGAATCTGCCGTTCTACTGTTTAGAATTACACATACAGGACAAATATGAATACCTCTACTTTTTTCTAGCTATGACTTAATAACATGTCCTTGTTATTTAAATATAAAAGAACTAAAGCATAAAATACGAGTTGTATTCAATCAAGACACACTGCTTCTGTACAATTACATTAAATATCACTCATTTAATTTCAACTCCATTATTTTGTTATCAATGGATGAAAACTTTTGGGCAATCTGTTTTCTTTAGAGAAATGTAATCTTACTTCTTCTCTCTTGAATTGGGTCTTGATTTCTTTCATATTGGTGTCAGCAAAGCCATGGACAGAGCGACCATGGATGTAGAAACCATAGTTGTTTTGAGACAGTACAAATACACTGATCTATGAGGCAAAGAAAGGTGGATAAAGAATATTGAGAGTTAAGCCATTGCCTAAGGGAACTTGGTGGTTCATATATCAAGCCTATAGGAAATGTGAAAATTCAGTAGTAAGTAAGTCATATCAATAATTTAAGCCCAAAAAATTGGGACTTGTATAGCAGAAAACATTTTTCTTTTCTTATTTAAGTATTTATTTATCAAAATCAAAGAACAATCACAGTGAAATAGATAAGAACAAGATATAGCAGACAACGTGCCTGGCCAAGGCACTCTTCATGCAGAGCATATTATACATCAATATGACCACGAAAAATAACAAATGTTACAATTGGAAAAATAAAATGAAAATAAAGTAAAAAGGCATCGTAATGGAGTTTTCACTAAATATGTTCATTGCTCACATGAAATGTTGTATATTGATGATCTGCTAAATTAGTGTTAAATTAGTGTAAACTTTTATACATATTCCTGATCCTTAACCTATACATCTCTACAGTATCTAATAACCTGATGATTTGTTGTAATAATTTGAACTGATTTAATAGCTATGCTAATGATTCAAGAAACATAAACTGAACCTTTTTCATATATTGCAATTAGAAAACTTTTAATGAATACACAAAATTAAGCTGGCCATTTACTTACGTTTGCCATGGAACAGAGATCCACAAAGTTCCTGAGCGCATCTTCTACAAATCTCTCATAGATGAGTGTGTAGAATAGCCACTGTCAACAAAGAAAGAAACTTAAGTTACTTATCTAATGATTTTAGCTTTCAGTATGAAACTAAATATGGTTCAACTTATATAGAACATAATAAATACGATACTAAAGCAATGTTTAGATTACTACACATACAGAAGAAAAATCTTGACTTGCTAGTCAAAGAGGGGCAATCAAAATAATCTTGAAGAATAAAGTACACTATCTGTGAAAGTGAATATACAATATGGATTACCTCAATATTCTATTTTGGGGATGTACACTATTGAGAGTAAAAGTCTCAACCCCAAAAAAAAAAAAAAATCTCCCCTACACCTTCTGTTTGAAGACCTAAGAAAAGTAATCAGTGCATCATAAAGGGCTACCAGTTCTCAAATATATCACACTATAGCATCCATGTACTAAAGTGGATGATTCAGCCCCTCCCCCTAACCCCTCTCCTTTTGCCTCTCTTTCCCCATCCTCCTCTCTCTTTCCCCTTCCCCTCCTCCCTCCTCCATCTCCCTCTCCCTCTCCCTATCCCTCTCTCTCTACTCCCCTTCCCCTCCCCTCTCCCCTTACAGACTTCTTCAATCTTTACATCATTTACCTGAATAACTCCAACAAGGATGTACAATCCTGATGCCATTCCAAACCTCAAGATATCTGAATACTCTCCGATGTATTCATCGTTGGTCGGGTTCAAACCGCTCTGAGGATCCGTGGTAGTCAGGTTCTTCAGACCCACAACCTGTGGTATGAACACAGCTTATTCACTGAATAATGAGCATTATTCATTTGGCTTTAAGAACTATCAAAGGGAATTGGTAACTAATGGCACACCTATTACAGCTACTAGTGTATCAACATTTTTTTTCAGCTCGGGTAGTAGACAGTAGTCATAGACTTTATTAGATAACTTACAAGTTCCGCACAAGGCTAATCTTGAACAAGTTCCATAAAACCACAAGAACACTGCTTTTTATCCACTATAGCTACAGCACCTTAGCCATTGTTTCTCCTCAAATGTGAGCCTACCTTAAACAATCCAGTTACATTCATTCATTTATGTTTCTATAGCAAGCAATAAAAGTATTTGTAGATATTTAATTTTAACCAATAATTTGTGATGCAAACCAAATACATTTGTCAGAAAGGTAAATGTTTGGTATGCAACATTCAACCATGAAACAGATGGAGAACCTTGTATAATACAAGGGTTAAAGGAGGTAATTTTATGAAATTGATTCACAGACAAATTACACAGTAACCCTTTCATTACATTTATAGACAATTCTGCATACAGCTGACTGGATTCTACCCCTGATAAGAAAACTAAAAATAATTATATTTTAGACTACTCATTTGAAATAAAGTATCTAATTTTTTCATGGAACAAAGAAAATTGATATACATAAATGACACAATAGGCGGTGTCAGACAGAGGCCAATTATCCGGAAAATAGTTATCCAGATTTTAGTTATCCGCATAATTGGCTGTCTAGCTGTCATCATTATCCCTTCAAAAATCCCTTTAAAAATCCCTGGCAAAAATCCTCTAACAAAACAAGAAAATTCTCCCTTGAAAATATTTTTTACAGGATTTTTCTGTCCGTCACGAATGTTGAAAAAAAATGCTGTTAAAGTTCAGTGTAAGGTCAACTTTTAACTTAATGATTGGCAGGCATATGGATTTTATCACGCTATCATAACCTGCGCACAATTATATTAATGCGCATTTAATGAGACGCGTTAATTGCACATTACTTTTGATTGACCGTGTGATGTCACAATGCTTATCTACCTGAACAGTGCATGCGCAATGGCCCATCAATAATCCAGATAATAGTTATCCAGATTATTTGTAACCTGTCTGTCACCTGCCTGACACCAACGTAAATAAATTATCTAGATTTCTAAAATCTATTTAATTCAAGATGGGTAGGGAAAATTGTGTCTGACACCGCCTAATATGTAAGTGATACGTACATAAATCCAAAGACAATGGACTTAAGAATAGGTTTTATGTTTTTATGGGGTTATTTGCCGGTATCTCACTAGCATCATGTTACAACCACATTCATGCAATTGTTATCTTGATATTTTTATGACGTTCTCATAATGCTGAGGAGTTTTTTGCTGGTAATCGCAATACCATGGCACAATCACATGCCTTCTATCTTTATTTTGACTATTATATTATTTTCTTGCAGAATGATCTGGGGAAAAAAATCTCACATGAGTCCCATGATTATATGAGAGCATTTGTTACCATTAGGATTGTTCACATTGTGACAAAGGCGTAAAATGCTTCAGATTTCTCTATCTCAAAACACAGAGATAAGTGAGTATTATGTAGAACCTTTGTTCCGCCGGGCACAGCTACTTTATTCACTCCTACCTGCCATTCATTTTACACATAAAATACTAAACAAACAAAAACAGAAAAGCAATGAAATGCCCAGTTTCTTGCACCATGTGAAAGCGAGCCTTTTAAAGCCTCTCTAAAGTGTTTGGAGCTCCAAAAATTTGATGGCAAAATTTCACCTAAATTGTACAATGATGTGAAAGAGGATGTCATTTAACACGCACTTCTGCAAGGATTTTCAAAACAAATGTGTTTGAAGACAAATATTGATGAAAGAATACAAAATTGAGGTTTTCTGCATACAACAGTACACCGAAATATTGCATTCTGTCATCACGCAAAAGTGCGTGTTAAATGACATACCCTTTCACATCATTGTTTAATAAGTTAATTTTTGCCCAACAAATTTGGGCAAATTTTGGGATATTTCCGCTTAAATTGCTGTAACTCACCTCCAGAAAGAAGAGCACCGCCATGATCTGAAAAACAGGATTGGATCTCCTCATTTCCTAGGATGAAAAAGATGAAAAGAAGAGTTTGTGACAACTTGCCAAAAAGACAAACAAGAAAACCACCAAACTTACCTGCCAACAATTTTACAGAAAAAGTCGTTTAATCAACTTCATTTGTTACATGTGGGTAAATAGATACAATAATTTTCTGTGATACACAAAACTGATAAACAATAGTTTCTCATCCAGTCAAGGATTTGTATTACCCATACTTGCACCTGCTAGCACAGAGCATGTGTAAAACAGTAATATTTGTAAAGTTTCTCTCAAAATAAAAATGTGTTTCCCTAGCCTCCCTTCATTTGTACCAGCTACTGTGTTACATTTCTATGTCTGTTTATCAGTTATCATCTATGTAGTATTCTTTAGAGTTCACAAGGCACTAGCACGTGGGGCTAACTTGTAGCTCCAGATATACCCATGGTTTAGATTATTTCCCATATGCAGTTTTACAAATCCAATTGTTGCTAATTAAGACACTATTCTAATGAATACATGGAATGAAAATTTAGCAAGATAAAATCACTTGTGTATTCAACTATACATACACTTTAAATGTATTTTATGTGCTTGTATTGAAGGAAAACCGATCTACAGAATTGTACTATAGAATTACAATTCATGCCCTTTACTGTCCAAATTGCTTATAACAAAGTGAAATACATAGGATTTGAAAGACAGGAAACTGACACAGTAATTGATATAACAGGATGTGAACAGGGTGTGCTTTCCTGCAGCTATGAACATCTAGGTCAAGTCAATCAGATGTAATGCCATCTCAACAATACTTGACATTATTCAGACATAACAGCGCTTAACAGATAACTTCTATACAAAATATTTCAAGAGCGAATTTTACATGATGGTCTGACACTTCCAAAATTTGCGTGGTCCAATCAAAAAGCAGTTCCTGTTCTAGATGCAGTTTTTTATCAGATGTGTAGGACATACACAGGAAGAATGACACAGATTGCAGTCAAGCATCGTGAGTAATTTTCCTCCTAACCACCAATTAAGCAATAATGAGAAATTCAGAAGTCATAAAGAGGGTCCTACCTAAGCTACTAATGTACTTAAAGCCTGTGATGAAAGGTATTCATATAGTGACTAGCCACTGGACAACATCATCCTAAAATGTTTTAAAGACTCCAAATCATTTCTAATTCTAGCTGGAAAAAAGGAAAATAGATCTGTGTTGCAGAAAGCATCGTTACTCAGGAATGGGTAAGAGAGAAAACATTTCGATCGATTGACTTAAAGGTCCCCTTCAATCAAGACAGGCTTAAAATTTTTAAAAGGCATGTAGGAGTTTTTGACGGAGATTTGACGAATATGAAGATGATTTTTCTTAGAAATCATTAATAATTCTGGAATCTAGCTTTAAAAATGACGACTCGGACCGCTCAGAAAAAAGCCCAGTTTTGGAGCTTTATTACGCAGTAGAATATGATGTCACTGCAGGAGAGAACATTGCAGGTACGCGCCGCTCAACGCATCAAAAGTATACAGATAAGATTTGTGTCCGGAGAATTCTTTCTTCGGTTATGAAAGAATTTCATCATGAAAGACAAGGAAAAATGACTGAAGAAGAAAATGAGGGCAACAAAGAGGTTGCAAGTGATTTCAATGATCAATCGGACAGTGAAGGACTTCAGGAAGAATTTGGAGAAGTAACTTTCACTGCACTTGTCGTAAATAAGAAAATTGACCACAGTAACATTAAAACCTATCAGTTCGAGCCAGAGCCCAGGCCAGAGCTCCACGGGGCGCCTGAGGCAGAGGCAGAAGCAGACTGGTAGATCTAGACCTTATGTAAATTGTCAACTGACTGATACTAATGAAATATAGACCAGATCTAACGTTAGTCTAAACCACTTATCCAATGTACGAGGTTATAATAAATATAACCTCTTACTTCAGTTCAGGCGCACGTACGGTGAAATTGAAAGTACATATCGGAGTGACAACGAGTGGTCTAAATTGAAACTCTCTTACAGTTAGTAAGAGAGTGGAAAATTACCCTCAATGTTTTCCTTTTCTCATAACGAAAGGACTGTGGTACGAGTCTATATAGGCATTAAAATGTCTAAAAAAAGGCAAACTATGATATTAATTGAGAAAAAAAGAGACATTTAACCGAAAAAATATATGTACCCGGTACTTGATAATCCCAGAACGTTTCTGGACATTTCTTAATTCCTAATTATGAATTACAATGAGGTTGTAAGATCCTTAGTTGTAGGACAAATACAAGGAAATTCCTGCAATGACGTAAAATGCGTCATCAAGCCATGTGACTGTATTTACCTTTTTTCGAGGGATGGAGCTAAGCAAGCATGAGATCTGTGAAAAATGGATGGTTATCATTTTTGGGTCAATATAGAGATTTTCTGAAAAATCTCAGGCTTGAAAATTTGTTTTGCAAGGCTGAGTTAGTTGTGTTGGAGGACCCCTTTAAGAAACATAAATGTATGATTTGGAATGTTTTCGATATACAAAATATTTGAATGATTCTTTACAATTTTTGTGTAATTTGTAGTTTGACATTTTTTTCTGTGTACTTTTTTTTCTTAAGGAATACCTGCCTGCATGTGAGTCATCATGGAATCCTTGACAACAGACATAATGGAGAGCATGTTGAATGTTACTACCACTGCAGAAACAACCATATCCCCCATCTACACCAGTCAAACACGTTACAATCATCGCCTCTTTGGGGATCACCATAGGAATACTTGGTATGATAGGTAACTTATTGGTGTTCCTTGCCGTCTCTCTCTCTCTCCAAGGACCTCCAGAACTCCACCAATGTTTTTGTGGTGAGTCTCTCTATATCTGATTTCATCTCATCTGTCGCTCTGCCATTCCAAGGCATCTCAGTGCTATCTGAGTCTGGATGGCCTTTCGGGAAAGGGCTGTGTGATCTAGTGGGAACGATATTCATCTGGTCAAACCCAACCAGCATCCTGACTCTCACTGCAATTGCAGTCAACCGTTACATTATTATCACTAAGGGTAAGAGAGTACAACAGAAGATCTACACACACCGTGGAAATGCCTTCATGGTAGCGCTGCTGTGGCTGTTTCCATTCCTAGTTCTGGTGATGCCTCAGCTGATTCCCGCAGCGGGTGGTATAGTGTATGATCCCAACTTCAGATCCTGTCTGTGGGATTTGGAACATCCTTTAGCTATCATCTTTCAAAGTATAGCCTCGGTCATCTTTACCGGTTGTATCTTTATCATATTCTTCTGCTACATTGCAATCTACTGCTTTGTACGAGGACATGTCATCAAAACAAGTGGCAGGCTGAGAGAATCGAGGGACAACCGTGCAATCGATGACAGAACCAACCAGCAGTCATCGCGGAAGGGTCCAAGCGTCAAACAGATCAATATCACCAAAAATTTGGCTCTTGTTGTGGTAGTCTGCTTCATCTGTGTTTTACCTTACACACTGAATCTGTTTTCAACATTCTATGGCTTACACACAGCCTATCTAGCCGTTCTTGCGGTTCTCCCTAACTGTTTGAACCCTATGATTTACGCAGCACGGCATCCCACCTTCAAGGTAGTCTTCAAAAGCATGTTTACATGCAGGTTTCACAATATTCCTCATCCATCGAAATGGCTCAATTAAGCCCTTCTTCACAACGCAGGTTCCGCAGTAAACAGAACTACACAATCAAGCTCTACAGTTTGACGTATGTTCAATGTGTTCCTTCTTGAAAAAATAAGAACAGATATAACCTTTCTCTCAGGGTGTTTGTAGAAATCACACACAAGATGTCTTTGGAACAGTTTGAAGCCCAAAGTACATTAGCAGAGTGGGTTGTATGATATTCTGAAGTCACTGTGTAAGTGTAATCTACTAGTACTTTGATGCATACGCTACTGTGAAAACTATGCGTTGTGTATTTCGTTAACATGTAGATGTAAGGTTGTTTTTTAATATGTTCATCGATCTTATCAAACTTCCATGCTACTTTTTCCCAGGTTCTATGTTTTAAAAAAATTGCTTTTGATATGCCTTAAATACACAATTCACACGTAATTCTACACTTTGTCACATTGAGGGATGTTTCATTAGATAATCATTGCCATGGAAAAATTGGCAAATGTTGCAATAACCAAAATAAAGAGTTTAATAGGTCAACCGATGAAATGTTATTGGAAAAGCTACATTATATGAATTGTCATTGCTTTAAGATTATTCTTTGAATATTCACTCTATGAAATAAATGTATAAAATACTGTAACAAGTAGTTATAGCTACCTCCCTCTATGCAATTAAATTGTTCTATTACATACTGTACCATCATTTACAAAGTCTATATTGGTCTTTGTAGTGCTATATTAATGTAACCATGCATGCCCTTTTCATTATTTGGTTATTCAGTAACTGTTTCTTTTAATTTTGGTCTTGTCTCTTGTAGGCTAATGAACTTCTTATATCACAATACCTCTTTTTTTTACACCAAACTTACAAATACCCACTACACAATAAATGCTGATAAATTCCATCATTGGAATGCTTCTTCCAATATATTGAACAATTCTCTGTTATGTTGGTCCTAAAATGTGGAATTCCCTACCTGCTTTTTTACAGTCTGTCAGATTTAATAATTCATTTAAAAGACTTTACAAGAAACATCTTCTCTCTTTATAATAATTAATTAATTTTAAGACCACATCTTTCATACTAAAATGAAATTCTCTTTTTTTTTTCTTTTTTTTTCATCTTTTTTTCCTAAGTATATGTTATTATTACTTCTGCGCCTGGTGCATTCAATTGTCAAGCCTTATTAGCTTTTACGGATGCACCATTTTCCATTTGTACTATGGTTTATACTTTCATATTTTCTTTATATTTTGAATGCTATTGCATCAATTTATATGTAATTTTGATATTGTTATCTGTTATGATATTCATATTTCATCTTTGTATATATTGTCATGATGATGGAAATAAATGTCTATTCAATTCAAATCAACATTGTTAATCTGATTTAGAGATTTATGTGTCTATTTCTTAATATCCTTTTCCCACTGAACATCTATTTTCATTTCATTTTATCTTATATGCAATTTTGCTACTGCATGTTGCACTAAAATCTTCATGTATAATGTAAATTCTGTATATATTGTATAGTAACCATTTTCACGTTTTAAAAAGAAACTGAAATTCAACTCAAGATTGCAATGTAGAGGTGCCGTGGTCGAGTGGTTAAGTCGCCGGACTGTCGATCACAAGGTCCGCGGTTCGAGACCCGCCGCGGCACTAATGTCCTTTGGCAAGACATTGATTTACATTTGCCACACTCAACCCAGGTGATGTAAATGGGTACCTGGCAGGAATTTATTCTTTGAAATGCTAGAGCCCCGTAATGGCTTCACAGCTAAATTAAGCCGGGGTAATAATCTCCAAGTTTGGAAGTGCTTAGTGATTGTAATAAGTGCTATATAAAAACTGAGTATTATTATTATTAGTAGTAAAATAAACAAATGAATATGACTACCGGTAGTTAAGTTTGCCTCAATATGTTTTCTATAAATATTTAAACAACACAGATCTGTAATTGGATGTTTAAATGTGATCTCATAGATGATATGCTGCCACAAACATGTACATTGTCTGCTTATTTCTCCTTTATAAATCATACCGATCGAACAAGAAGCGGAGAAAATTGCAACCTTAAAGTAACCAAATCAAAACTCTGGGGTAACGGTCTATTTCCATATTCCACTGACAGGACAGCTGGGATCCCTGAAAGGAAAAACATTCCATCCTTACCTGTAGTTCGTTCCACTCATTGGCCACAAAGAATGACCTCCAGGCACTGATGGGTGCTACCGAAGCCTTGGTGTTGGATGCTGAGTTGGCCTGCACCATACGACCTCTTGACCTCTCCCAATCAATCAGAAAGATATCTGTACGACACTGAATTACCAGCAGGTGAATCATGTCTAGTAACTACAGGATCAGAGAAAAAATATAAAGATGATGTTGGCAAGATTGTCATGGATTAAAATAATGTATATGATGAAAATAACATTCATACATAGACATATGACATGTCTGGTTCAAATTTTTTATGTAGAAAAAAATCACCACTAATAAAATTTGTATTGAGCATCTAATCCTAAGATTTCATAAACTATTACTAATAACCACATCATTATAACAATAATAATTCATACAAAAAACATAATTGGCCAGCTTTACGGAGAAAAGCTATGTAATTATTTCACCTTTCTTTACAATACACAGAAAGATAAGAGAGTTGGGTGTCTATCTGAATTGCACCAATTAGTGACTGCTTTGGAAAATTTCCTCTTCATGAACATGCATTTTCCCTCTTCTTTCATTTCATGAACTTTCTTGACTAAATTGAATTAAAATTTCTTAAAAGTAATACTGAAACATGTACACATACATGATTTCCACTAATCATTTAACAATTAATGCACTGTTACAGTACTTATGCACCCGTCAATCTTGAACCTACCCCCTCAAGACTTCACTCTTATTCACCTTTGCTCTTTAAACGTCTGACACAAAGATTCACCTTTCATTCACCTTGCTTTGTAAAAAATAAGGTCAAGATTCACTTTTTCAAATCATTTATAAGGTGCAGATTCACCCATCTCCAGGAAAAATAGGGTGCAGATTTACCTCGCCGCTAAAAATATTAGGAGCAGATTTATCACACGTCTTCACCTGCCAAGTTAGGTCAAGAGTTCACTGGCCTTTCACCAGCACCGCAGTAATATGGTAGATAGAGTAATTATAGTATAAGAAACATAGAATTGATCACGACTACTTGTGGAAACTAGCCTTAAGGGCTAAGTGATAATGTAAAATATAATATTGATACGCGGAGACGCAGGTAAACAAAACATAAAACCAGATTGATATGCATGCTACATACAGCGCATGCACGCACTTACTTGACTCACGATAACTAGTGGCGCATGCGCAGGCTATAAGTAAACAAAACGTCACAGCTGTAAACAAATTTCCCCACGTCTGCATAGCCGGGTTATATACGATGATTTACCTAAAATGTGGCCAGTTGACAAGCAAAATAAGCATTTAAAATCGTGTATATATATATATATATTCGCAGGATTTAATTTCGCGGACACCTGCACCGACTTAGCGCAAAATCCGCGAATATTACGTTTACAGTACTCGTAGCTAAACGACACTGTTTATCAAAATCTTGAACTCTGGAGTCAAAGACATTCAATACTCGTTCACACACGAGAATATTTTCACTCGACGCTCATTCACTTCTATGTGAAAAATATTCATTCAAGATTCACAACATCCAGTAAAAAATGAGGCAAGGATTCACCTTCTCCTACACAAAATAAGGTGAAGATTCACTCTGGCCAAACAAAAATACGTCAAAGATTCATCATGCTCTGATTTTGGCGACACCAAGATTCGACGTTGAGTTGACGTTGAATGCTTGGCGACCCTTTAGGGGGGTAGGTTCAAGATTCCGGTTGACGGGTGCATTAATAGCAAGAAACACCATTTTCATAGCGATTATGAACTTACTTTCAAAATGAATGCTACAATAACATAGGTATTGAATGAATTAGCCTGGCCTGATGTGGGAAGCAGGAGGTATACTTTATCTTGACGCTGTATCAAAAGAGATTTAAAAAAAAACATGCATGGATTCATTACTATACTAGTGGCTGATAAACAAAATCAAGTCTATACATACAGAATTCATATCTACAAGGAACAATATTATGTCTTGTCAAATAGTCATCTAGAATTCCTGCAATATATGACAACTTCTCTTGATATATATATATATGATGTATAAAATGCCAACTGTACTATTTAACAAATTGTATAAAAATTGATCAAGTACAATTGACAAAGCATACTGGAAAGTTCAGGGCTGAAATATGATTTTTTTTTTTTAAAGTTAAAAGAACAGAAAGGCTCTTTTGCTTTACTTTCTTTTGCTTTCTGAAGTGCATTTTCTTTTATTTGCCTTCTGAGTGGGTATATGTAGCATAAAAAATACATGGAGAAAAATGCAGAGATGCTGAAACCCATCAATACAATTATCATTTTGAACAATATCTCATCCAGTATATATTGTTTTTTGTTTATGTTGATATATATATACAAATTGGACGGATATTTAATCAAAGCACCCCAAATATTGTTACAGTAGGTCTTCCTATTTCAGAGGGATAAATGGTAAATAAGCCTCAACAATATTGTTTTGTCTGATTGATAGACCCTAGAATTCATAGTTACTTCTGTCACATATCGTTTAAATACAGGTTGTAGTGTATGGATACTGCTATTGAAAAGATAGAATCGGGCCTTAAGATGCTAGAGAACCATATTTATAATACTGCCATACATTCTATCATACATTATATATTCTCCTAGATATTAACTCACCTTAAAGAATAGAGTCCAGTACAATGACGCTCCCACAGTGACAATTAAGAAGGCATCAGCAATAAGACCACAGGCAAACAAGATGAACTTGAACATAGACTGAGAAATAAGAACATCATAACTATCTCATGAATACACCTTTCACATCATTATTGTAACCGTATACCAAGAGAATAATAAATAATGCATTTACATTGCCTCGTATAAATACCATGTGAAACTATTCTGAGGTGCATTGTGGAATAAAAAGAAAGAAAGAAAAATACAACATTACAAATTTGTGGTGAATTACATTATAGGTACAGTATGCTTCTGAAACAAAAGGGCAGTCATCCGATTAAACTTCAAGGAATTAAAAGTTTCAAAGGAATGGATATGAGCTGGTAATTGATTCCATAAACATGGTTTAACAGCTGGGAAAGCTAATTGATAGCAAGAAAAATGTCAAAATAAAATGGGCCATTAAAACTGAAACTGGAGTTCTGCCAATACTGCAATGGCAGGAACAACATCTTTTTAAGAACTACTTGATCTTGGAATTAATGCCTAAAAACTAACTACAGTATATGTATTTTGAATAGGTTAAATTGTCAGTACTTTCATACCTTAACAAAATTTATCAAGATATCTCTCTATCACAGATATGAGAGTTCATGAAATAAAGGACGCTACATAAAATCATTATTTTTTATCATTACAGATAGGAATGTTAGCCCAATCTCACCACCTTAATGAAAATGTGACTAAAATGATATTTGCAGTGATTAGAAAGAGACCAGATACTCACGGCTATATCAATGACAATGAGTCCAGCTCTCCTACGCCAGGCATTGGTCTTAGCCATGGCATAGAGGATAAAGATGGCACAGAACACACCTATGCAGATAGACATAGCTTGGAATGCAGAGGACTGGTCTTGTGAATAGATCACAGCAAAGGAAACCTAGCAGGAAACAAGGAGTACATCATTACTCAATACCATAGAATAAATCTCACAATTAGTGTGACTGTTGTAGCACACTGCAAATTACTGGTAGATGTCTTTTGAATTTTGTTTTGTTTTGTTTGTTTGTTTGCTTGCTTTTACCCTTGACAAAAAAGTACAAATATCAAAGAGACAACTAATGCTGGATAGAAACTCCATAAAAAGTATTAACTGCTGGATAGAAAGTTCCTGGGACAGCTAATCCCTAAATAGTTACCTCTCATAGCTAGGATATTCATCCTTCTTGGACAAGTATTTTCCCTGAACTCAACTAAAACTGTTTGTCTAAAGTGATATTTTTGTGCAATAAGCCTAATATTCCTGAACATGCTGAATTGAATTTATCCTTGAATATTATTTAATGACATTGCCTTAATTATTTTGATAAGTACTTATCCACACCTTCATTACATTTGTCTAAAGCTGTTATAATAGTGTTGTGTGATGTTACCATTGTTATTTTGTTATATTGCTTTTGTATTTTGATGTTTGCATTATAATGTTAATATCTGACTACTTTGTAAAACAGATAATATCAACCTTGAGCTGCATGTCTTTTTCTTCTTTTTTAAATACACCAATTCAACAACTCCCTTCCCATCCTACCCTCCTAGACAATTAGCTCTCAAGGACAGAGAACATCCCTGGAAGTAGTAAAGTACACTTTTAGTTGTCAATGCATAGTAGTTCTAAGGGATGTGCGATGAGATGATACTCACTGTTCTACTTGTCTCCTCCGTGTAATCAGTCTCTCTTGAAAGCTCAGAGTATGTCAATCTCATGTATGGAGGGTAAATCAGACCAGCTGACGTACCTTCACGCAGGGACACTCTACAGAAAATGAACAAAGTAATGGTTGGTTTCTCAAAATAATCGCTTGAGCGGCACATTGACTTAATACCCTGTCTCACTTTAATAGCAAGTCTTATGACTGAATTAGAATACATAGTCTTGAACAGATCAAGCTGTCGTTCTATCAATATTACAAAGTATTTGATTTGTTTAAATAATATGCATACATGTACCTGGATACTCAATAAGATCACATCATTCAGTTTGAACAAAAGGGCAGCAAGTAATTATGATTTCATCTCTATATCTTGACACCTCTATGTGTATGTTCCAAATAGCGTAAAAAAGATGTTACACAAATATGGAAGTTTCCATGTCTTTTATGCATTAGTCTCTTCACTAAAAAAAATCACAATACCAAAGAATTTGAACATAAATAGGGCCATCATCATCAATGCACAAGGTATTTTGACATGCCCCACAATAAAACAGGGCAGGTATTCAATTCAATACTTAAGTAAGAAATATGAGCATTTTACTCAGTTTTCGGCTTAGATAAAATACTTAGCCAACTTCGGTATTCAGGTCAAACTGAATCAAATTGAATTGGGTTTTCTGCATTGACCTTCCCACTTACATTGCATGTCCACAAGGTAGAATCAGGATCTCAATCCTGCATGCCAACACTCACCTAATCTCAATACTTGATGCATAACGTAAAGCACTAGCTGGGTCTTCTGCATTGACCTTCCCACTCACATTGTCCACAAGGTAGAATCGACGGGTCAGTTGCCATAGAAGCTGATTATCTCCTATACCCAAACATACAAGTTCAAGGAAGTTTTAATAATTTGAAGGAGATTTCTAACTGCCTTTCATTAGCGATCATATTAAAATGTTTATGTGTTCATGTGACCACACAATATCTATTAAATTTTCATAACATCACAGGCAAATACCGCTGAAAGTGTGGAGAAAAAATGATTTGCTAAATGGAGATTCTAAGTCCAATTTAATTTCCAAAGTTTTAGTGGGCACTTCCTTAGACGTTGTAAGTTTCAAGAGAGCGTATACATTTTTAACTCCTTTCAAATAGCAGGTGTAATTAGACCTCACATTAAATCAATAACTAACAAATTCATTAAAACCTCTACATACTGGAAACCAAAAGATTAAATCAAAGGAATATACTCTTCATACCATAAGACATGAGATAAATACTCTATGGAGCTGAATAGCTTTTCAAGCAAAATTTAAAAGTATAACCAATAATTTTATTTCAAAAAATTATTTTTCTGTTTCTCAAATTTTCGGTCTACTCACCTTGATTATCTGGGCCAAAGTTTGAATTGAGAACAGGAACAGGATACAGGACACTGTCTCCATTTTCATCTTGGGTTATCATGTCTGTTTTGCCACCATTAAGTAAATACACTTTAAATACATGTAGTTTGAATCCAATTCATTCAATACGGGAAAGGTAGGGAGAAGACGGGTCACGTCAGGTCAGGTCAGGTCAGGTCTGATCAGTTCAATTCAACTCGGTTAAATTCAGACAATTAAATTGAAACCATCACACAGTTACAACCAATCGCTTACTATAGGATTGATTTACTGCAGTTGTATTCTGAGAAGAATCTAGCTCTTGTCTTTTCTGGAAAACATTTACAGTTTCTATTTAACATGAAAAAGAATTGCTCTACAAAAAAAGTTTTCATCTATGATTTTTTTTGGAGAACATTATGACAGGCTATCCCATTATTTCATGTGTCCCATGAGTGCAACAATTCAGCAAAACATAATTATCAGAGAGTGAATTTTCTTTACTAAACATCATAATGATTGCCTTAATGTGTAAACAAATATAATAATAAAAACAAGAAACAAACATACATGTATGTATTGAATTAGTCTTCTATCAGAACCTTCAACAAGGTCTTGCATATATATCCTCTTAAGAAAATATAATAAACATATGGAAAGAACATCCTTTGTATAACTGTATATCTCCGAGGCATAAAAGGATACACATGTCATAAAACACTGTTTCGTATTCATCCCAGAAGTCCCTTGATGGTATGACACACTGTGAAAACAAGAAGAAAAACATACTTTTATCCCCATTTCATTCTTATTAATTTGAAGAAAAATTACTTTGAAAAGTATAAAAGCAGATGTTTTTTTTTAATGTGGCTAAACTAGCAACAACTTTTTGCAGATCATTTAAAAGAATTATGCTTAATGCACAGATTTTGCCTTTGCAAAAGCACTTGTTGATTGAAGAAAAAAATATGAGAAAATATAAGAAGCTTGTCTCATTTCAGGAATTACATTTACTTCAAAAAGCTTGGCCCATTTTTTGGGTAATAGCAACTGATAGAAACTTCAATCTACTTGCTGAGACTGCATAACTGTTTGTAAATAAGTGCAATATAGATCTATGCATATTACAAGTTATAGAGTTACTAGGCAGTAAAACCCTAGGGATTTTAACTGTTTGACAGCATCTGCAACAATATGAACACTTTGTCCTGAAGGATTATCTTGAGGTGGTATAGAAGGCTGTAGTAAAGAAGAAAAAAAATTAAATTAAAAACAATTGTAAAAGCTCTTTAATGAACTTACACTGCTCCTGTATGTTGTAGCGAACGCATACGCAGCATCCATTTTTTCTTCTGTATTCTTGCAAAACTGTTGGATTTAAATAACAATGTTGAATTGTGACTTCACGTTCATCAATATTACTGAAGTAATTGACGTAACTGCACACGGTCTCAAGATTTGGTTCATACCATGAGAATTAGATGCAGGTTGATGACATGATAGTGTTTGATGCTGTTAGCCCATTGACTACTGAGTTCTCTCATATTCCAATAGGCTTTACTACAGGAACCGTCCATTTCTGTAGGCAATGGGTTACTTCTTTAATGACACTGACAGTTGGAGAGGGGGGATATAGGGGTAGTTGTCAAGACTCAAGTAGATCAACTATTTAGTCACTATTGATCAAAACCGAGACCGCCCCATTGTTTGGAGTCTAAAGCACATGTACAGTGTACAAGTGACAAAGTTTGACTGTTCAAAGCAGTCTCCTGTTTGTTCCATTAGTTGACCAAAACAAAGAGTAACTTTCGCAAAAGTGTCCCATTGAACAGACCCTTAGAACTCTAAACTGAATGATACAACCTAATGCTAAGCAGCAAATGTGTAAACTGGTAGACTGCCCACAAACCAACCAACCAACTCATAAACAAGGACAGAAAACAATGGTTGATAAACACATAAACTCAATGGTAATGGATTACCTGTAGTTTGCCTCCTGTGACAGGTACTAATCCAAGAAACTTTCCTGTTTGTGTATACTGTGCTACTACTAGCCTCAGTTGACTATCCTGTTATATAAGAAAGAATAATAATCTAATATAAGTATGACTCAAACTCAGAGATGGATCTTACTTTTACTTTTTACTTTTAGTCACTTCTTTCATGAATATCTATTTTGGTGCATAAACAGGTAAAATAATGTATAGATACAGTAACATTTCTGAAAGAAGTCATTCTTTCAAGATTCAAAGTTTAGTTATATAAATTTTAAGTTTTACATCATCCCAAAGATTTGGAAATCAAGGCTTAAAAAAAAAAAGACTATGTATTCTCAGAAAAAAAAGGATAATCTCAAAATGAGAAAGATCGAGATACATGTACATGTAATCTAAACTCTTAAAGATACTATGTCCCTTTTGCAGCCAACATCAAATTCTGTAGAACTTTGCAGGAATTATGAATATGTCATGTATGTCCTATCTGTGAAATTTAAACTTTAGCAGTGTCCTAATATTCAAATTATGCAAGGAAACCCGTTTACTTTCAAGACTTCACTGTCAGACACTATTGAGTGACTGACTGGCTTTTTCATCTTTGGTAATAACATACATAAAATGAGCTGTAAAGGGTACATGAGCATTTGTCTACATCAATAACCCACTTCTTGTAATGGCCCAAATTAAACTGATTGAATCTTTGCGCAGCATAAAACGTATGACCATTCGGTACAATGGTCTGAAAAATCAGACTATTACTTACTGGCTCTATAGCTCCTAAGTCGATTCGACAACTAATAGTTGTTATTTTCCCACTTAAAGACATTTTCAAGCCCCCTTTTTTAGGGAAGTTCTAAATTAGTATTGTCTTTCAAATGCCGTTGGAATTTAACCTTTTCATTTTGGGGCCTGCAAATGGGACATATAGTACCTTTAAAGGGACTTGGTAACATTGTTCAGATGAGAGAAAATGGTGCTAAGGTAGTGACTTCAATGCTAGATGTAAAATTAAAGATAATCTGAAAGTTTGAGTGAAAACAGACCATTATTATTAAGGATAAAAATTGGGAAAAAACTGATCTGATCGATTCCTTAATTCTCCCAACTATATTATTACAATTTAATTACATTTTAGGTGAATGTAAATCGTAACAAAGCTATGAATTGGGTCTTTATATCATTCCAGACATTTAAGTGTTGAAAGATTTTTAAAATCCTGTCTTATGTCTTATTTTCATGGAAAAACGGTTGGGAAAATTCAAAAATGGTTGGGAGAATTTACTGTTAGAAGGTGTTGACCAGTGACGCCATAAATATCTTTGTGATTTGAGAATTTTTTCAGAATTTTTTGCATGCTAGAGGGTAAGTACAGTAGAAGGAATATAATAAGTACCATTTCATACAAAAATTATGCAGTTTTTTCATTAACCTTCAACAATTTTACTGAGTCACTTTAAGCATCAATATTTTTGCAATGAGATAATTATGCTCAAAATGAAAAAAGAAAAAAGAACTTACATCAGAAGATCTATCAAAGGTGAAGACTGTTAAAATGTCTCTGCTTGAAAGAATCATATCAGCTTCATCAGATTGATAATACAGCCAGGGCATATTAGCTGGCCTACAGTAATTAACAAGAAAGAAATTTAGTTGATGACATCCATAGTTATCTCTACAGGCTAAATAAATATTTTTCTTCAACTGGTAACACTGATATTTTTGAAATCTTATGTTGTTTCAAAATTACAAAAGGGCATGTATTTGAGATTGAAATTAACAATACTGAGCACTCTTTGAAGAATGAACTTAAAGGCACTCTAAGTAATTTAGAATTGACTAGCACTACTCTTAAAGATTGTTTTACACAGAGAGAAAAGTGTAAAAATTATCTTGAATGATGATGACAGGAGTGTCGTGGCGAGTGGTTTAAGGCGCTTGACTGGAGATGTGAAGGTCGAGGTTCGAATCCCGACACGGCACTAATATCCTTTGGCAAGATATTAACCTGCACTTTACTCTCCACCCAGGTGTTAAATGGGTACCCGGTAGGACGCGACCGTCATTGTTGGTCAAACAATTTTTGAGCGTCAAGTAATACCTGGCTGGAATGCTCCCAGGAGTGGAGATTGTGCACACAGTGTGTGCGGGCAAGTATTGAATCCAATGACCAGGGTAATAGTATATCTGTATAGCGCTTACAGACATCATAGATGTATTAAGCGCTATATAAAAGCGGAATATTATTATTATTATTATTATTATTATGATTTTCCTATGAGCTAATCTCCCCTACAGTTTGCAGGTTTATGGTGTTTTATATGATGTAATAATGTAGGTAGGCCCTCTTGAAAAGCATTATTCAACCATTGATGAGGCAACCTTGAAATAACACTGAATGAATTAGTGAATAAACCTACCATTCATCAATACCATTGGCTGTCTCTGTGATGGTATTCACATAATTCCTGTAATCTTGACATGCTTGTTGATCTGTCCGAGTCAGTACCATAGTACATAGGTTACCCCAGGTTTGACATCCAGTGAAGTTACGATAATTCTGCAATCAATCATGCAAACAAAACATATTGATCATTGTTATGATAATATTAAGGTGATACAAATTAAATAGTCATTCAAAACTGCTTTAATGATCACCTGCATACGAACCTGTCTATGTAGACCACGATTTCTGAAAATTGTTTCTAATAAAAACATATTGAAGAAATTATTTTTCGTAAAGACCGTTTACAAATAAAATCACCTTTCCATCTCTCTTGAGAGGTCTCTGTACCGTGGGAGTCAAAAAAAAGTTTACACCTAGAAAATTGCTGATTATTTTAAATATCATCTATGAACAGTAAATTATTATATGTCTTATGAAAGAGTGTTTTATCCCAAATCATTTAGTATCATTTTTGTGTGGTATGTGTTCACGCTTGGATAAACAGGAGGCATTGTTTGCGAGAGTGCAAAGATCGACTTGCGCCAAAGTGATGCCTACAGTATGTGATATGTTGGGATTAAAGTGAGAGAATGAATTGAATGTATCAAATGAGATGCATTGCATATGCTTTTTGCAGCCGAGAAGCAAAGTCACACACACGTGCGCACAAATGTTCGTTGATATTTGATATTTGATATGTGTGGCATGATTAATTTTGTTAGGGATGTTATGTTAGCAATGACCGAATCAATAACCAAATCCCAAATGTTTTATTCAAACATCACATAAGCAACTTTGGCGCAAGTCGATTTTTGCACTCTCGCAAACAATGCCTCCTGTTCATCCAAGCGTGAACACATACCACACAAAAATGATACTAAATGATTCGGGATAAAACACTCTTTCATAGGATGTATAACAATTTACTGTTCATAGATGATTTATAAAATAATTAGCAATTTTCTAGGTGTAAACTTTTTTTGACTCACACTGTACACAGGTTTCCATGTATTGATGAATTTAGTGAATCACAATGCACCTCACTCTGTATAAATCCTGATAAGTGTCCTGGTCGAGTGGATACGTCACTGGACTGTGGATCACAAGGTCTGCGGTTTGAGTCCCGCCGAGGCAATGTCCTCTGGCAAGACAATTGATATGCATTTGCCACACTCAACCCAGGTGATGTAAATGGGTACCTGGCAGGAATTAATTCCTTGAAATGCTAGAGCGCCGTACAGGCAGTCATGCTAATGCCAGGGTAATAATCAGAGGTGCCAGGAGTGTCAAGTCTGACAGATATGAGCCCTATACAAGAACCCAATATTATTATTATTATAAAGGAGAAGGATCAGCATGCTACTTACTTGACATGTGCCAAGAACTTCCACAAAGTTTTCCTGAAAGAACCACGAGGTGAGTTGGTCTTGATCAAGGACCTGCACAGGAGAAATAGACATATGAAAGCGTATTAGAAATAGAGTGAGGTAGAGCGACAGAAAAGGCATTATAATAAAGACAGTATGAATCATAATTGTAGTTGTTTATTGAGATAGAGAATGAACTCTTGAACAATAAGTGCACATTTTCATATGTGCTCTTTCATATTTGTTCCTAATACTCAGTGGCCATAAATAGTGATGTTGCATCTTTGATCAAGATATTCAACTTTGGTAAATGTCGTTTAGATGATGTGAAGGGCATGGACATGACATGAAAATATTATACTTTTGTTGTTTTACGCATCTTAGATACTACTGCTTTGATTTTTTTTTCATAAAGAGATCATTACTCACACTGTATGGTACATTGAAGGCTCCTGAGCTTGGGTTTGGAAGGATAATTGACGCTGGGAAACATACATCAACGTTCTGTTGGTCATAAGAAACAGTACAATAAGAGAGAAAGATATAGAGAGAGAGAGAGAGAGAGATGAATGATCAATTGCAAATTTTAAATAATACTTTAAAGCATGAGGTAAAATGAAGCTAAAAAAAATCAACCAATGACGACCCTTTTTGTCAGTAAACACAAGGAATTTCAAAAGACCTAACTTAATTTAATGAAATAACACCTTCCTGCATCCTATGATAGCATAATTTAATATAGTTTGCTACTAACCTTCAAACATACTACAAAGACAAAGATACACACTTTTGAACAATAAAATATATCCATTAGATTAATATACCAGGTAGGACAATAAATCATGTTTGTTTGTTTTTCTTACAGACAATGGGATAACATAGAGCAATATCTTTATATTTGATATGACTTTACAGGTAAACTATATCATTGTTTATTTCCTACATTTAAAGGGGCATGTGGGAAATAATTAAATTATTTGTTATTTTGTTTATTATTGTGCACAATATATTTCTTTTCTTTTCCACTGAAACATTAATGTTCTGTTTCTTCGTACCGCTGGACTAATAGTAGGACAATCACAGCTTCCTGTCAGACTCTCTGCAATGTAACTCTGAGGGCATCTTTCACATCTACAAGGTGGGGACAAAATAGTGATACTATTACTATTAGCTTTCCTATTCAGATGATTTAGTTTGGTATGCATAAATTGAGACTTCCTTACATTTGAGTTAAAGGCTATGATAAATATCCCATCCAAACATTTATATATTGGTACATAAGTAGAGTATCAAAAATATTGAACATTACATTACAACCCAGGCATATAAAATTACATATTTTTGTCAATTTCAGGAAGTGACTTATTAGGTATTTAAAACATGGAATATGATCATATTTAGAACTGGTTTTAATTTACAAAATAAACTAATCTGTTTTTAAGAACTTTTTAAGCAGATAATTTAACCAGTCCATAGACTCTACATGTATAATACAGTATTTAAGCTGTCACACATAAAAGCCCCAAATGCAATCATTTTATAAGCTCTTTGTGTACATAGAAGTTGTTGAAAATTTCTGTTAGTTTTCTATTCATTAAAAAAAATCAATTCAAGTTTGGTTTTGAATTTGATTTTAATTTGATTAAGTGAATGCAGTTTGACAGTAATGAAAAAAATTGGACAATGCTTAGCAGATTTGTCTCCTCAAGCCTCTGCCTCCTAGAACCAGGTAGTTTCTGTATTAAACCTATGAGAAATATGAGAACTCAGTAGTCAACAGGTAAGAGTTAAACTCACTCAAGAGCTGAACCATTGGGTTGTGATGTGCTGGAACAAGGCATACAGGTCCTGTTGCTTAATAACTCCCTGGTGATTGAATACTCAACTATTTCAAAATTGCAAAATGAAAGAAAAAAATTGGAACAATGGGTTAAGCATGTTCAAAAGAAGTTCATTACATGTACTTCAAAAGTTCAAATATATAACAGATGCAGAAATGCAGAAAAGCAGAGGGATAAATTTACCGGTATGACAACAACACAAGGTACTACAGGTGATCCCAAACTTACTCCTACATCACTTGCTTGAAGCTTCATGTTATAAAGCAATGTCCCTGTTTTATGTTATCAAAGATAATGAGTGAGAATGGGGGCTGCCATTGGGTTCGAGGTTAGATTAGGTCAAGCTACATATAAAGTAGAGTCAAGGGTTGAAATCAGGACTTTGAATAGTGTAGGAAATCGACCATGAAAAAGGCATGAAGCAATTGTCACTAGAGTATGTGTCATACAATCAAGATATACAATTGTTTTTACCCTCAATTTAACATGATGTAAAGCAGGCCTTAAATTTCAATATTTTTAGGGCAAGGCCACTTTTCTGTAGGGCACATTCCTATATTACAGCACAAATAGGAAGAATTGGAAAGGGCACAAAAAATCTCCAAGGCTGATGAGAGGGGCATTGAGGCCAATCAAAAGGGCATCCAAGGCCATGGCCTTGGTGGCCTTGGATTAATTTAAGCCCTGGTAAAGTTATAACTTACCACCAATTTGACCCTCTGGGCAAGCCTGACATTCTTCTGTTAGCTGATTAATGTCACATGCAATACAGTTCCACCCATCCAGGGTTGCTCTCTGAAGAAAAAAAGAAAGAGATTCACAACAGGTGATTGAAACCCTGTAAAGGAATGATAGTCACACCTGTCAAAACACATACAAAGGAGATCTATCACCTTGGTACACATCCAACACATTATACCCTGGATAGATCAAATATAGTATGAACAACATATGCTACAGTGACTTCGCTATTTTGAAAAAGTAAATTGTAACTGCTCCCAACTAGCATATCTCCTTATGACTTGATCTCTTTATGAATTTATCATACACTGCATAACTACATATTTTCACAAATTTATGAGGTTACTCATTGTGAATATCTATAAAACCATTCCAATTCAATTCCATCCAACCATTTGAATGATTTGATCACCATCTGCAAGAGGATACCTAAATTTCAGCCTACTTTCTAGACCCTTTTTCATGATAACTTACCTGACCAAGTGGACATGCTGTGCACTGTATTTCAGGACCTCCTTGGTTCAGAGTCATTTTGAAGTAGGGAGTGCAAATGCATGATAATCCTGAGAGGGAGATAGAGTTGATATTGATAATAACTAACTCTTCAATAGTCACAAATTTAAGTCCTTCTGTGCCATGGGCTACTAAACTCACCCAAGAATTTGTTCTACTATAATTATGTTTGGATGAAAAATAGCTATTACCGTAATGTTTCTTGACTTAGAAACAGGTGCATAATGTATACATCAAGGTTGTTCATTCATACATACATGTATTTACAGTCAAATGAAATAACAAATAAAAAAATATAATATCTAATATTTGACTCTTGAAAGTTAACTAAGGATAAATGTTTGCAAAGAAGTGGATAATCAGGCCGGCATAAATCAGAGTTGGTGAAAAGGTGCTTTCATTTAGTTTTTTATCTTTATTTTTATTATCATCTATTTTCTCGAAATAACTACTGTATTTGGAAAACAAAAATTGTAACATTCACTTCTTATCAACATAAAAACAAAGAATTATATTCCTTGTAATGGCATTTATTTTTGGCATAACATAAACAGAAAAATAAAAAAGATAAAACATCTGATCTGTTGAAAAACAAAAACAGAACTAGAAACTTTGTGAATTCAACTGATAGATCTAGACTAGTGATATAAAGAAAAAAATAAGGAATTCAACGTTAGGATTGATATTTAAAGAAAACACAAAAAAGTGAATTCACTGTTGTTTTGCTAAATATATTACTCATTGCGGATGTAGTATCGAAAATATTATCGCTAGTGATATTCATTTGTCTCGCAATGTGGTCAATAAGGGATCTAAAAGATCACGACGTTTCGGTCACCGCTGCAACACTTCGTCAGCTGATAAAACTAATTTTTATCACCTGACGAAGTGTTGCAGCGGCGCAGGGATCTAAAAGATCACGACGTTTCGGTCACCGCTGCAACACTTCGTCAGCTGATAAAACTAATTTTTATCACCTGACGAAGTGTTGCAGCGGCACTAAACGTCATGATCTTTTAGATCCCTTATTGACCACATTGCGAGACAAACGAATATCACTAGCGATATTATTTTCGACACCGTTGTTTTGATGGGATGATCTGATCATTTGTAATTTTGTATGTAGTCTAGGCCTAGACTACATATAATTTATAATTAGTATTTAGTATTAGTATTAGTATTAGTATTAGTATTAGTATTAGTATTAGTATTAGTATTAGTAGTCTAGACCTATTTAGTATTAGTATTTTAGTATTAGTATTTATATTTCTATATAATTTATATTTAGTTTAGACACTGAAATTTTCTAATCAAAGAAGTTCAGGTCATAAAAGTCTAGCCTCTAGCCGTCTTGGGCATCAATTTTTTAGCGCTTTTTATCCATATCATGCATCCAATTGCAATCATCATTAAATATGTGAGAATTATGACCGGTCAATTTTGAGTTTTGACTGACAAAAATTTCACATGGAAAATTTGAAATCAATTTAACAAAACAATTAACCCAACAAATCATTGAATTTGAAAAAAAGACACATGAACTAATAAATAAGACTGTTGACATTTGAAAAGAGAGTGCATCACTCTTGGTACTCCATATTACAATCAGTAAAAGTGAAAATGGAGGAAGTATAATTTACTGTAATTTACCAGCAGAAAATTATACATGTCGGACTAGTCTACAAACTTCTTAGTCTTACCATCAGCTGCGGGTTGTTGGTTGTCTCCACAACGACTACACTTTAATTCTGCCACATTGTAGTATTCTCTAATTTCTATACATTGTTGTACAGTCGCGTATGAGAATGGATTGGTTGATTTCACCTCCGTAATCACGAAGAAAGCCAGAAAGAATTTCGCAAAGTAATTACTCGGCGACATTTTTGCGCTTCACGTATCCATGGAGCGCAAAATATGCAACTGCAGTGCGATCGCGATGTAGCCGCGCCGATCGACGTACGTACGCGAGCGGCGCCGCGGCACGGCTTGCGCCAATGGTTGGCCGCCGCATATCATGCAGACAGGTATACCAAAAGAAATGAGCATGCAGGTACAGTATACTGTACAATATGGGAGGAAATGTCCATTTCTTGGGACTTCTCTCAATTCTCCCCTAAAACAAATCCCAATTCAATACTACTATTGTACTAACTATAAATAAACGATACAAAAATACAGGTGTTCTAATAAGCTGAAAAAATCAGGCATATTACCCATGCAGCATTATCATTCCAGGGCATTAATTGCGATCATATTCCCATTTCACTCTAGCTCTTACACATTTCTCTACTTCCCTGCTCAATTTAAAACTCTCTCATATATTAGGCCTATATATAGGCCTAGGCACATTCTATATCTCTCTCCTTTTTGTTTTAATCTATCATCTACCTACTTCCTATCTACATCGCTCTTTCATTATTTCTCTATATCCCCCCTTCCCTTTTTGCCATATCTCGAACCTCCTTTTTTCTTAAGTCAATCTCTCATATGTTTCTGTTTCACTCTCTCATCCATTTTCTATCTCCCTCCTCTCTCTATATTTCTCTCCATTTCTCTACCTCTCTCCTCTCTAACCCTATCTAGTTCTCGATCTCTATTTTTCTATCCCGTCTTATATTTACCATATTTCACTATATCTCCCTCCTTTCATTTCATTCTCTCATACTATTTCTCTTCCTCTTTGTCTGCCTCTATATAGGTCTCTACTCTGTCTCATGCAGGCACGTAGCCACAGGGGACGTGCCAAAAAAACTTCCAAGCTAGATCAGACACCCCTCCTCTTAGACCCCTCCCCAGGCAGGACGTCAATCAATTACATGTATGTGCCCCCCCCCCAAACATCAAACTCTGGCTACGGCCCTGGTCTCATGGACTCATGTCTTGTTGGTAATGAAATTATTATAATTATGATAATAATCATAGTAAGATCTTGTATACTAAATCACATGTAGATTCTTAGTACAGGATCTTATTTTCAAAGTGCATAATTAAGTAGTAAAATTGCTTTTCGAAAATTGCTGGTGAACTTAATTGCCTTTGTGTCCCATGCATTCCCATTAATTGCCTCCTTCCATCCAATAAACAGTAGGATTTAAAATTTCTACTACCCTTGAACTCCAGTATCCAAGAAACAAAATGTAACCAACAACATAATATTTTCATGTAGACACTATTTGGAAAGAAAATAGCAATACCATAGATTACTTTATGGCTTGTATTAACTTTTAATCACATTTTCAAAATGCAAAATGTCATGCAATTCATATATTTTAGAGGTAAGCTAGATCAGACACTCCAATGATATTCTTTCCAAAGCAGATGGTTTTTGCAAGTACCATATCAAAATCTTGTTATGCCAGGGGATAAACAATAGAATACAAAAGAATGGGGCCAGCAAAATACCTTGTCAGTTAAGACAACAGTTTGTTACAACATTGTTCTTAATCACCGGAATCACTGTATATTATGTAAAATACAAAATACTTCAAGAAAGTTATACTTTAGAAAAAAGGGAAATAATCATATATATAATGTTGTGCCATCCAATATTAACCACTATTTTATTGCTGGATGTAGCAATGTTTCACATGAATACAGGACCTCTTGAAAAATCATGTCTGATCACCGATTGGGCTACCCTGTGTAAAAGACTACAAGTACATATACATGTATATGAAGAAATAAATGAATAAATAAATCACCAGAGACATGCTTACATCAATCATGATAAACAGATATATTGCATGGTCAGCATGGACTGCTTCCAACAAACTATGTATTTATCCAAAGCAGAGTATATCTTTTCACTAATATGCAAAGTAATTGTTGTTTTATAAACAGATCACAAGAACACCCTTTGCTACAATGATTTATCATTTCTTTGGATATTGGTGATACCATATTGTAATAGATAGTGGTAATGCAAGATCTATTCTAAGGGTACAATTTTGAGGAGATTATATGAACCCTACAGTTTTCAATTATTCTGAGAAAACATTTCTTATTTGCCATTATTTGATATCATATTATTTCTTATAGTCAAGTACAAAACTTAATGCTTTGATTTTAAAAAAAACAATCACATTACATGTGATGAGATAATAATGTTCTATAAACCATTTTGACAATGATTACAATGGGTTTGAAAACAAATATGGGACTTATCTAGTTATCGTAATGTACCGGTAAGTAATAAGGATGAAGGATGGAGACTATAAATGACAAATTCAAATTCATTTTCGGCACAGGTTATAATCCATACCGAGAATTACGTAATTGTATATATTAAAAAGGTCACATCTTTTTATAGTTTTAAAATCTCACAGAGTTTTTAAAACATGGCAGAGTAATTTCATATCGTTACACAATATATTGCCTTCCTTCTCTCAAGTAATATACTGACCAGTGTATAAGAAACAAGAGATACATAACATAACAGAACATGACCACTAGCTGTAATAGGTCATGTTAAAGCTGGCATTCTCAAAAGCAGAATACCTTTAAGCCAGGATAAAATCCCTGAAGAAATGAGTGATTTATTTTAGTATGCTCATTTATAAAGCACCAATTGTCAATATGTCTCAGTCTTCATTCTGTACTAATGACCAAGAAAATAAACAAAATGAATGAATACATAATGAAGTTAATTTTGTATTTCCATCTCCGACCAAAACAGAATTCCATTTTCTTTCCTGAACAAGATTATAGAAATATGCCCAGAATGGAAAGGTTGACACTTAAGGCTCTATAAATGAAACAAGTTAAGCCAGGTATACATGCACCTTTGTCTGCTTTCAACAAATACAAATAATAGGCCATTTTCGTTATATCATCAAATTTAACGCACAAATCTTTAAGTGCCTCGTTACAAATTATTTCATTCACCTGTTATGATTAATTGTTATCTCAATAGTCAGAATGCGTATAGTATACATTAATTGTTGCCATGTAGGACAAACATTATGGATTGTTCTACCTAGCAACATGTAATGTATGCAATTTGCATTCTGACTATTGAAATACAATTATTTGTAACAGGTGAATGAAATAATTTGTTACAAGGCACTTAACAAAGATTTGTGCATTAGATTTGATTACATAACGAAAATGGTCTATTGAGTGATATCCGTGCAAGAAAGAGAGTCTTTATCTCTTTATCATGCATAATTGTATCTCATAATGTGACAAATTAGGGCAAGGATTGACTCTAGCACTGAACATGGACATGTACATGTAGGCCAGGTGACAAGTTCTTTAGAAAAATGCCTAGGAGCCCTAACATAGAAGTTACTGTCAAGCCATTTTAACACACAGCACACTACTGCCTGCTTTTTCTGGATTCACTTTTCATTCCATTGAGGCCACTGGAGATCAGCAAAGGTCCGAGTGTCCATGCGATCAATGTATAAGGTTCCATGAAGATGGTCATATTCATGCTGTAAGATCCTTGCAGGGTATCCACAGACACGCCAAGTCACTGGCTCTCCCTTCTCATTTAGCCCTGCAATTCACAATGGAAGAAAATCTAGAGTGGTAACATGGAATCAATGATGATAAGATAAATGAATGAGTTTCCACTTTCTGTTATTTAGTCCATCAAAATTGTGTGCATGATCCATAAAATAAAATTTGGGATACTTACTGATATCATATATGATACATGTATTAGGAAAGCTCAATAGTGCAAAATACCGGTACTTAGTTATAACATAATCTGGTTTGCAACTGTAGCTGAGCACTTTGAAGTTCCCTTGAGTGCAATTGCATTATAAGGACATCAGGAATGCTAAACAAATTTTGAATAATGTACTGCAATTGTTACTGACTTCTATAATTTAGTAAAACATCTTTTGTTATGGTTTTTGAAGCCTTAAATTATTGGAGATGGAGGGGATAGCATTCTTAATCTAATCATGTAATCATTAAGAGTTCATTTATAAAAATTAACATAATTGTATCAATGCACTCTTTCAGTAATTGGATGTTGACATATGTTTACCTGTGATTTCCACCTCATGTGCTCTCGGTGTGGCAGCAGTAAATCCTGTAAGACTGAGACATCCCTCTGTAAGAACAACCTGGTTATCTGATAAGATCTTCAGAGAGGGGTTGACAAACACCTTGAGGGGTACCACTTCCATCTCTAGCTTTCTGGATCTCTTCAGAAAATCCCTTGAAATGTTTCTCAGTGAACTCCATGACGAACACCTGCTGGGCCACGCCTATCTGTGGGGCGGCTAACCCGACCCCACCCGTCTTCCTCATAACATCCACCATCTTCTGAATGATGTCTTGGAACCCTTTAGTCCTGATATCTTTAGGGTGCACAGGATCACTCTTACCACGAAGGACAGGATCACCAACCTGTGTCACATGATTATATGGAGGTGTGGCCATCTTGATTCTCCAGATAGCCTTTTTCAGAAGAAAGGCGGCTGATAAATAGAAGGGTTGTTTGACGATGACCCTGGTAAGATTCTGCTGGGCGGATGTGATGTGTACAAATCGACTTGAGGAGCTCCACAGCACTGCTACACCAACGGCACGAACACAACCTTGACGCAACATCTGAGAGCTGTTTGTGACGCTGGGCTCTCTATCTGCCAAAAATTATCCTCTCAGTCTTACAACTCCCAGCTGGTAATCAAGTAGTTGCTAATGCCTCCAGTCACCTGTCCTGAAGATGAATGAAGTAAATACATAATATTATAGAAAATTATATTTCAATAATCTGCGAGAACATTAGTATTTGGTAAAGACATGTTTTGTGCTATACAATTACTTCTCTTTGATTAATATGCACACACAAAATAAATACATAGGCTGAACTTATTGGAATAAAAAGCCACAGCTCGACACTAACAATGTTAGGTCTACGACATACAGACCCCCATTATGTAAAAATGTAACAGGAACATAATGCTCAGGGATTCCAGAGAAAATTAAATGTGAATCCGTGCGAAATTAATATGACATGTTCTGATGAGAATAGTTTAAACATGACTTGTGTTATATTAATGTTAAGTTATGTAAAACATTTGATTCATGTTAAAACATGTTAAATTCATGATTCCGATCCAACTATAGTTAAATCGAAGCGTAAGGATGTAATAACATGTTAAGATTCATGGTAATGGATGTATATACGGTAATGCCATACAAAATATTACATATTTCTCCTGTAAAACTTAGCAAAGACTATAAGCAATGCAATTCCAAGCAACTTACATGCAATGTTACTACCTTGGCCAACATGGCAAAGTGCATGTATCTTAGTCTGATTGATCACAAGTACTAAAGATAATATAAATGACTAAAATAACAACCACTTCCTTGTGATATATCCCTGTCCAGTAGTTTTGTCATCAAGCTTCTGTATTACTTTCAAAAATCCCAAATTTGATTTATTTGTTCTTATTAAAGGCATAGTCTAACAATGTAAAATCTGAGATGCACAGCCCTATGTGTTATCAGTGTCTATGATATGGTGTAATATTGAAGCCCTAAAAAAAAATCGCGCTTCAAAATGATCAAGAAGTGCCTCAAAACAGTAAAAATCTTTGAGTGATCGGTTTTACCGTACTCGTTTTCCCCAAATAGACTGTAGTGTTATGAAAACCGATAGGAAAAAGCAAAATTTGGTTTCGATTTCCAATCATAAATATCTTGATAATCAGACAGGCAATCGGCTTGTAAAAGTCATGGGGTTCCTGACTGACCTAAAGGTTTATAATTATCATTGCAGCATGAGCTAAATCCAGGATTTTGTTTCAGAATCTGAGACAAAGTTACCGGATCCCTTTAAGGCCATTTAAAAATAAACTTGTTTAGCGACCTGCCTTTTTGAAAAATAGGAAGGAGGAGGCCCTTTTTTTTTCTTTTCTATTTTCAGAATGGCTGCTCGGTACATTTCCCCTGACGTCCAGCCAGTCGGGCTATTTTTCAAGATGGCCGCCAGCATTTATGTCTTATTTTAAAGAAAATTCAGAAAAAGGTCATTTTAGCAGTATTTTTTCATGTTTTTTCATTGATTTAAAAAAAAAAATTTAAGCAGGCAGCCTCAAAAAAGGAAGTGGGCGGGGATGCTAAACATGAATTTTCTTTCAAATGGCCTAAGATGTTTTGATTATTACCAAAAACTGCCAGAAATATATCTGTTTTTTCACCATATTATGAAATTAAAATATAGGTATTGATTTATTGGCATACCGGGTAATAATTTATGTATGAAACCATAAAGTGATAAATATTTCCCAATTATATATATTCAATATTGGCTTTAGTCTCTCAAATCTCACTCTTATTAGTCTCAGACCGAGTCAAGCCAGGTCTCATTTACTGATTTAGCTATGACTCAGAAAGAATTAACTTGTTTAAAGTTGAGTTCTGGTCATGCGATTGCATTGTGAAAGAAAAGGTGTGGAATCGATCAGAAAAAGTTTATCATGTAGCATATAAGATATATAGTATTGGTGTGTACTCCAGTCCAAGGTTCTGGAATCATCAAAATGATGGCCCTGTCTAGTGTCTTGGTCACTCCAGCAAAGCATAGAGAGTCAATGCTAATGCGTATTGACCTCTAGCGCTGCACTACATGTACGTGTTAATAAGCAGCATTTGCACACATGAATAGTCAATACACTTATAATTAATACACAAATGCACACAATTTAATGCCGATGTGGCTAATCGGCAAGTTTGACAGTAGACTCACGATTCTGATTTTTAAAATTATTCTTTCTAACATCAGTAAGTTGAAAAAATTGTATTTTACTGCTATTTAGGTGTCATCAATTGTCACTAAAGTACCGATTTTTAGTGAAATCAGTTGAGTTTTGTACAGTGGTGTTTAAAAGGTTGAGAGTCAAAAGAACAGCTTTTAATACACAGCCAGGACAGTAATGCAGCTATTATGTGTGGTCTTGGTAAAGTAACAAGCAAAGTACATATATACACAGAAAAGTGTATATGGGACCACACAAACATGTGGCATAAAACTGTTGGCCTCATTGTAAATCTGCCATGAGAGCCATGCTTTTCAGGGAACATTTTTTTGTTGATGTTCTTCCACACTTGCAGTTGAATTGCAGTTGTATATTTAACAATGTCATGACATGATAACGGATTATTAAACGCTCACAAGCCTCACAGTCACACATTATTTTTCACCTTTCCCCAGTCTCAGAACTCAGAATTAAGCCAGGATGTTTCTTAACAAAGAAACAACTGGAAATCGACTAAAAATAGTTACCTTGTTATAACTTATACATCAAGACTCTACCAGTCCCTCACTTTGTCTTGTAGGCCAGATGTGGCTCCCAGGCCAGGCTAGGTCGATTGAGCTGGAACTAATCGAAGGGGAATTCCCTTTCGACAATCATTTGCCTTTTGTGTGGTTAACTTCAAATTTCTTTTATTTATTTCAAATAGTCATTTTATGCCATCAAATAATATGAAATAATCAAATGATTTAAAATTAGAAACTTTTACGAGGAATTAGCTCAGTAAATATATGTTTTTCTTTTACGAATTAATTTCAAATTGGCAATATTTTTTCGTAAATCGGTCAACAAACTTTCAGATGCGATATGAAAGTTTGTTGACCTTCAATCAACACAAATGCAGAGCCAACGCGACGTAGTACCTGACGGTTTCTTTAAAATGGAGGCGTCTTTATTCTTGATCGTGACAATTTCTCTAATTGTTGGGTTTTTGTTTTTAATCTACATATTGTCACCGCTTATTACACCGAAAAGAATGAAGCTGACCAAGGCACACGTCGTGGTAAGATCACTGTCCGGTCTGTGCGGGCTGTGGCTGTACGTGCATATTTATTCCTGCATGCTCCTAGTGCTAGTGGGAGTGCTACGGCTCAGCTCCGAGAGCTCGCGCTCGGGCGCTCACTCACCATGCTCACTGCCTGCTAGCTGTCCTATAGTATGGCTATGCCACCCATTCCTGTGTGCCACGCCCTAAGGCATGAAGGGGGTCATCAAATAGGGTCCTCCCATCCACCCCTGGATCCATTTGTGCATAATTTACATGTATAGCACTGCCACTACTAGGATATTGTAGGACTTTAATTTGGGCCCTCGGCAGTCAGCATGAAGGCGTAGCTCGCGCTCGTAGACGAGATTTCTGCAGCTGCAGTTGCGACTCGCATAGGTCAAACTCAAAGTCCATCACTACCACTGGCACTAGTTCACAAGTGTGCTGCGCCCAAAGTCCAAAGATAGACTCTCTGTATTATTATAGAGGGATCTTTTATTTTTAGATTGTCTATGATGAGTATGAGGAATGAGATGTGAAGGTTTATTTTGTGCAAGCCTTATCACATGTTATTGGCTGTTCACTTCCCTACCTGAAGAACCACAGGAATGTGGCAGTATAGGAAGCCTATTGTGCAGGTTTGGCTCTTGCTGTCATTGTCTCTAAAATCTGAATGGTTATTTTCCTTTGTGACATTGTATGAGAAGATGTGATGGGAAGAAGAAAACAAGAAAGTACAAAACTTAAGGAAATGGAGAAACACAAATTAAAGAGGTGAATGATGGAGAGTACAAATGTAAACATAAAATTAGGAAATGAGAGGGGGAAATTAATCTAGTAAGGAAATTGCATAAGAAAAGACTGCAAGTATTTTCAGGTTCAAAGTGGATATATCTAGTTGTACCAAAATCAAAAGCAGAAGGAAGAGGAAAAGAGGAACCACAATGCATCATTATAGACGGATTGAGAGGGAAGATGAAATGAGATCGAATAATTTAAAAAAATTAAGAGGTAAAAAAAGGAGAGCTAGGAAGAAGGAAGAAAAAAATAATAAGGAAGAATAACAAAAATTAGAAGTAAACCAAGTGACCAGGAGTAAGTAACAACATCTCAATGTGCATTTAAATATTGTCATAATGCACCATCTAAATGTTAAGTATTATTATATCGTCGCGCGGGTGGCAGAAGGGCGTTAGCTCGAATTTCAGGTAAAAAATTATGCTCTAAGCAGAAGGGCGTTGGCACTAAATCGCCTCAAACTTTTATAAAACTGACTTATTTCCGAGAAAAAAATTGTGGCCGTGTTCTACTATAACATTTCTATTAGTCTCTTAAGTTTTAAACCAATTTTCGGCATGGAAAGTAGTTTAAATATAAAACAAATATTTAAATGCGAATAATTCGAAAAGTAGATTCGAGTCGCTCGCACGCTTACGCCCTTCTGCCACCCGCGGCGATATATTCATTCAATGGGAGATAGAGAGAGCAACAAATAAATACAAATGAGAATCGGCAAAAAGGTAATAGAAGAACAATTCAGATTATATTGAGTGACAGATTTTTTAATTGAACAGGACTATTCAATCTGACCTCTTCAGATGGCTTCGTGCGAGAGTTCTGGGATGTGTGATTTGAAAAAAATATATAATGGCCATCTCACAAAGTTTGGTTAAACCAAAATCGTTTATGAGTGCATTGTAGCCATAACAGTGTCTTAACCCTTTCCTGGCTTTGGTCGAGTCAAAGAACATGCAATGCACTGCCAGAGTCAACTTTTGGCGCACACATTTTTTTTTCTATATATTATATTAGCTAAACAATGTGAAAGTGTAGGGTTTTGATCCATAGCAAATAGAGATTTTAATAAGCTTCTGATGGCTCACTTAAATATATCTCTCCTATTTGTTCCAGATCACAGGAGGTTCCAGTGGTATTGGTAAAGCTGTTGCTATGGAGGTCCTCAGGCAAGGAGCTAGTGTAACACTCTTGGCAAGAAATCAGGTACAGCTCTGCACCCAATGTAATATTCTCTTACAAGCAATACATATTACATAACTGCTCTAAATTGGGTTCCATATTAAATACAGGGGTGAATGTTTAACAAACAACAACAAAAAGAAAACTGTTTCGAGATGCCTTTTGTTAAATTTCCAAGAATGATACAGACTTTTTTCATTTCTTTTATTCATGATGAAAAAAATGGAGAAAAAAAACGGGGCTGCTTTTTGCCATTGTTACTGGGAAGAAATAGTTTTTAAAAAGAGATTTCTTTTTCACCCTGGTGTATGTATTTACCCTTCATTTATGTGCAAAATGTTTCCAAATATTTCCAAATTGCATTTTTCTTTTCTATATTTTTGCACTTGGCAGTATGTTATTTTGAACTCTATATATCTGTCTTATCTGCTAAGGCTTTGTTCATGTAATTGCTATCTTTTTTCCATAAAACAATGAATCGGGAATCAAATTTTGCAATTACATAAATATGTTTAGGTTTTCAATCTCGCTGTGAAAAATAAACTCAACGTTTCTTTTTGTGTGTTTTGCTTTGCTGCCCTCTACAGGAAAGGCTGAAGCATGCCAAGCTTGAACTTGAGAAGTTCATTATTGACAAAGGATATCAGGTAATAATTCCCTTTGACCATTGAAAGAAAAATCCTTTGTGTGTGTGTGTGTGTTTGCCTATTTGATTGATTGGAACTTATTTGTCTTCACATATTTATGAATAATGCATTGCAAATGTAGAAGAGAAATCATTCACAAATGCAAATAGAGAAATTATTTGCCATATATATGTTACAATTTACATCAGAATATTTCTGAAATCGTAAGTAAATTACTTTCCAAAGGAACATAATCATTGACAAATATTAGATATACCATGTGTGTAGATCCTTTGTGCAATTTTGATGTATTGTTATGTGTTCTTGTATTGAATATCATAGTAATAGTTCCATTTTTAAAGTAATAAATTTACTAATTTTAATGTTGTTATACTTCACCTAAACTAACATGAAATATTTTAATTTCCGTTGAACATTTCAACTGAGAAATTATTATTAAAATAATCCTTTAACAGGGAAGGCAATCACGAGATGGAAGACAAAATTTCTAACAACATTGAGCGATTTTCAATAATGATTTCCATTTGGGATTTTTGTTTGCTTTATATTATAAATAGTTTGGCCATATTAGAGCTTGCTTTAAATTTTGTGTCTTGAGTAATGTGTCATAGACCTCTACGTATCTGATTCTGATTTTAAGTGTTCATTAGTTTAATCTCATCTTTTTATTGGTATCTTAACAGAAAATTCTCTGCATATCAGTGGATTTAGCCAAGGATTATGGATCTGTGGAACAGGCCATTCAAAAGGTAATATGTAAATTCTGTTCTTGATTTGCTTCTAATATTCTTGAGCTTTTGTTCTGAGACACTATTCATATTATTGATAATAAAACCAGATCCATAAGATATGTGTAGAATTCCTTTTGATATTAATAATTCGTGGTTGTAACTTTGATAGAGTGGTAATTTGACTGTGTGAATGTATTTACAATGTATTTGTGTGTGTGTTGTCCTATGTATGGACTCTAAATCTTTTACATTTTCATAAAGAATCAATGAATAGAGCTACACAGATGTAGTGCTGAGTATTTAATTTGTCCAAACTTCTAGTTATGCTATAAATGTTTTTATGTAATGATTTGTTTTATGATTATTTCATTTTTTTCCTGACCTATTGGTTACGTATCTCTATTTCTTTTTTTCTGATCTAATCACAGTCAGTGGAAGTCATCGGGCCATGCGATATGCTGATAAACAGTGCAGGAAAGTCTAGTGCGCTAGCCTTTGAAGAGCTGGAGATATCTGAATTTAAGGTAATATGATAGCTGTACACAGTTGATATTTTCAAACAATAATTTGTTTTTGATTGCTCTACATAAAATGTATGCGCTTTCACATTCCCATGGCTTTTGTGTCAGATGTGTATAAGTTTTGTATGGATTACAGGTCTAAAAATAATATATGTACATAATAGTTTCATGAAAGTCAAATTCACAACATGACACAAAAGCAGGCAGTTAACTAGCTATGTGCAACCAATATCTTTGATGTAAAATTATATATGCATTGTGCAGTTTGTATCATTAATCTACAGGATTTGAGTAAAAGCATGCAAGATAACCCTCATTCATATACCGGTATATTATAGGCATACTCTAATTTAATTATAGTAATTTGAGGATTTCTATTATGGTGCTAACTAAATCCATAGACATTGTTTCCTTCTATGCCTCGTCATTTATTTTCATCCAGTAAAATTTATTACAGTGATTAAAAGGTAGGTCAAATACTAACAAAATTTGCTATGTTGGATGTTGGGTAAACTTCAGATCATCTGGCAAATCGTTGATAACGGAATGGATGGGAAATTCTGGTGAAACTGTCAGTTCTAAAGTGTGCCAATCGCCTTAAAAAATAATTTGTGTACAGCTAGAATGTATCAAATCAACCTCAAAAGACTTTACTCTGCTTTCTACTTGCTAATAGATGGGGAGTATGAAGAAAGTAAAGACTAAAGAGTAACATAAAACTTGTGCATATGGAACCCAAGTCGGACTTGGGTTCCGTGCAGGCCCTATCTTAAGCGAACGCGTATGGTTACGTCGAGTAGTCTACTCAAAAGCTAAAATTTTTGATATAGCAATAAGGCATGGAACTCATAACATATGAAACAAAATGACAAAGAGGTTGAACTCTTTTTCCACAATTACAGAAAGACATGGAGGTGAATTACCTGGGCTCAGTGTATGCTACACGAGCTGTGTTGCCTTACATGAAGAAGAGATCACAGGGCCGCATCATCTTCATCTCATCTCAGGCTGGTCAGCTTGGTCTCTATGGTTACTCCTCTTACAGCGGATCAAAGTTTGCTCTCAGAGGATTTGCAGAAGCTCTTCAAATGGAGGTGATAGAAAAATACTTCATAAATAACATTCTGAAGCATTTTGTTTTTGTCATTTACATATTTTGTGAAATATAGGCACTATTCATATAACATATTGCCCTGAGTATATTAAAAGATGAAATGTACTCACTTGGTCCCTCAATGTACTCACTTACTCAAGTGGTCTAAAAACTCTAAATGCCCATTAGATAGATTGGAATCGGAGGAAACATAGGATATTTAAGTAATATTGACTGCCTTCAGGACAATACAACATATATCGCCCGAACCGAAGGTGAGGGTGATATGTGACAAGTCGTATTGCCCTGAATTAGGCAGTCAATATAACTATTATTAACAACATCAGACATCTAGAGCAAACAAAACTCTTACTATCTTATACTCTTAAATTACGTCAAATACAGTAGCCTACACTGCACAGGGTTTCCTAGCATGAAAAGTTGCATAAACATCGTCAAACCGGCACTGTTCATCTAGTGTTTGACGAAATTTTCGATACACTGCAAACAGTGTGCCTTAGGTGTGATTATTACGTCACAATAGAGTGCGCGCAAAGTGCGCAGGTTCTCATACGCGTAATAGATGTGCAAAGAAAATTACAAAAACCCGGATGTTGGCTTTACATTATTGCCCACTAGTTTTAACATGCATTTTGCCATTGCCTTTCCAGAATGTGCAATAATATTTGTTCATTGGTTTACTGTGTAATAATATTGACCGGCAAATTACACACAAGATCCCATTGACTTTTCTTAGCGGTCAATATTTGTTTTTCGCGCATAGTTTTGTTGGCTTATCAATTAAACTTAGAGGGCAATACAATTAAAAAATTGCCCTGCTCAGATGTCTGATACGGTTAAAATTTATCTTGTGTTACTTATGCTGTATTACTTTGAAGAATTTTGACCATTACTCTCATCTTCAGGCAGCATGTTAGATTTTTGCTTTGCCCATGTCTTCAAATTGTAAATTATTTTCAGACAGGTCTAAAGTAAACAAAGAATTGAGTTTTGATCATTTGGAATCATAATGTGTTTTTATGACAATACATACCTATTTATTATTATATTTTTTTCTTCTTTCTTTTTCTTGCTTCTTTCTTTTTCTTCATTCAGGTAAAGCCATATAACATCTATGTGACCCTCAACTTTCCTCCTGATACCGACACCCCTATGCTTCAAGCTGAGTTAGAGACTCAGGTAAGACTATGATAACAATCATATGAGAGAAACTTGAATATTTGTAATGATTAATCAATGTTTGGCTAGTTCAGAAACCAGGATTACTGCTCACATTAGAGTGTTTTGGCCCTTGTTACACACTTTAGTTAGAATTTCAGAGATTTGCTTTGTTCATCCATTCATATCGTAAATTCTTGTCTAAGAATAAGAAAATATGCATAGAGTTCATTGTAAACTTTTACATCTAGTGAAACTGAAACTTATAAAATATTACCCCATTTACACTTGCACACGTTTTAGACCACACTGCCCTGCAGTATTGCGTACCAATGCGACATTGAGCGGTCATCTCCAACTTTTTGGTCAAGTCTGATTTACGAACAGTTCACGCAGTGCATCATGCCATGTTTCAAAAAATTAATCATTGTTGTCAATGTCATTCATGTCATGACGCACTTAAATTATTTTTTCCTCCCTTTTTGTCACAAGACCACATGTTTGATCACACGTTCCACATACGTAGACTATGCGCAAGTTATGCGCAGATTTGAGCAACTTATTTGTGAACTAGTCCAGAATAAACATGCCACTTTGCCGATGGACATGAATTGGCATGCATTTACACGCACTGGCACAGGTAGGTTGTGACTAGGTTGCGTAAAAGTTCACAGGACATTCACAAAGGTTGCCCAAAAAAATTGTTGTGCCAAAAAAGTAAACATGTTTAAAATTCTGTCATGCATTTCAAGCTTTGGCTTTGAATACTTTCCACATTAACTTGCAAGATGCACAAACCATGCACAAACCATGCGCAGGCAAACCAACATGTGTAGAAGTGTAAATGGGGCATATTATGCATGGAAGATATGGCCTACTTATCATTATGATGAGTTATTATTATAAGTGAAAGATGTTGTTGACATTGACAATTTGTTTACACCATCATGTGAGACAGTGTGATATGATTTTTATTGAATCATGAAACCAAGAGTTCAAAAGAGGAAATCAACCCCTTTCGAAAGAGCAAATTGAACAAAACATAACAGACGAAGGAGTTTTAATAAAAATACCCTTTATTATGTTTGATGGTCTCAGATTGAAACCAAAATCTTGGAACTCGCAGGCAACGCTGCCCACGACAACAAGAAATCTAGTTTTTAGTTTCTATTCTCATGCCACTTTTTAATAAGATACTCTTGTATCAAAACCTTTAGAGTGACCTTTTTGTTGAAAGTGAGAGTTGCAAAGTAGCAATTCAAACATTGATGTTGGAAATGAGGTGATTTTATATAAAAAAATATTGTCACGAGATACAATTGATCTGTATTTGATTTCAACCTTTCAAATGTTGCAGTACTTGTCAGTTCCCATTATGTATTTTTCAAGTGCTATAGAGGGGCATACATGTTGTAGCTATGTTTCTGCTTGAAAAATATGAGAGTCAGTGAACTCAAATTATGTTGTTTGCCAGGTAGAAGGGCATCAGCATAGAAATTACACAACAGACAGTGAAACCGGAAAAATATGTGTGCATGGCAATTTGTGAATTTCATAAGCGCACTGCAAAATGATTGAATCAAAACATGGAGATTCTGACATTCATGCAATTGTTCCCATGAAAACTGATGTCAATAACAATTTGTGCCTCACTTCACAAAAGCTCTGATTTTGCATTTAAATCTCTGCCAAAGCAAAGCAGAAGGCATGAACAATTAAGTTAAATGCCCTCCAAAATACCACTGATGAATGATATTTGTTGTAATTTTGCTTTTATGTTATTTCTGCTACCCCTAACATATTTTTTTCTTCATTTGATTTTATTTGAGTTCTCCTTCAATTGTTTCTTAGTATGCACCCTTAGTGCCTCTGACTAACTTCCATATAATTTTCTGTTTGTCTTTAATACAGCCAGAAGAAACGAGATTGATATCTGAAACATCAGGACTGTATGCTGCACAGGATGTGGCAAGAATTATTGTGCAAGATTCTCTTGTAAGTTTCAGCATCTCTCTTTCTCATTCATTCAGTACTTAATCATGTACATGTTTAACCTTTCCCATACTTTTCTTGCTAATCATGTAAATAACATTGAAATAGTTTACTTTATTCATACAATTATAATTATATTACCTCTTATTCTTCTACACGTGATGACAAGTTTTAATACCAAATCCAGAAACGAGTATGTTGAAATTACTACCTGAAATGATGTTCCAGAATGTTATCCTTTCTCTCACCTCAGAATGCAGTGTTTCTTAGCTATGTGGGCATGGATGGTTACATGTTATCTATCTTGACATGTGGTATGTCACCAGTCACATCTATGATGGTTGGAGTACAACAGGTCAGTTTGACAATCTTTTCCTCATTCCTCTCTCTAATAATTCTTCTACCATTTTGTGTATTGCCCTGAAGGTAATCTTTAGTTCTGGTACTGAAATTAAAAAGTTGAATATGATCTTGAGATCCAATCCAAGATAGATATTGTAAGCAAGGTTCCCAGTAAGTTTTTTTTTTTTTTTTTTTTTTTTGTGTTTGATTATTATTCAATTAATGTACCTGATCCTTGACTTATTTTGATGTTTTGTTTTATCTTTTTAGGTTGCATTTATGGGTTTGTTCAGGATCATTTCTCATCTCTATCTTGGAAGCTTTGATAGAATCATAAGGAGGTGCAAAGAAGAACGAGAAAATATGGAAAATGAGCAATCAAAAGACAAATGAAATCTAGCTCGTCCTCGAGGGCCTGCTTAGAAATGTCAAAATGTACCTGGTACGAAACTGACTTGGCTGACTTGGTCAAATTGACCCCTCCCCCAGTTAACATAGGGTTAAGGAATGTTCAGTGTGTAAATAATTAATCATGATGTCCTAGGATAAGGACGATGATTAATTTCATTAGATATTTGATGAAAGTCTTCCAATAGTGTTAGAATCATAGTTAGGATCAACGTCATGCCCTGCCACACCACAAATTATTTCTGACTATGATAAGATTATCTTGCCATTCATAACCCCTCAGTTTATTTTGGATTCTTCCAATGTGATATGAAACTGTGCTTTAGATTGAAGGTCATGAAAGACATGAATGACATGAACGTGTTAGATAATAGACTTTCGATTGTTTGTATCGCAGAACATCTGGCATCCATGATACTACATTTGCATGATGAACCAATTCAATAAGACCTGTCTACTAATATATTTTAATTTATGCATGTTTCCTCTCCCAAAACCTTGGTTACTATTTATTTGATTCACCTGCTATGCAAAATGACATCTGTATGAATGGAGTTCACTTTGCATGCATTACATGTATGTGTTGATATGTCAGTGAAGCCTGAGTCAAGCCTCTAGTAAGCATTTCAAGAGAAAATTTTGTTTAAAAATTAGTACGCAGGTCCATTGAAAAAGTGAGCACAGTTTGTGATAGATATTTCACAATAAACCGGTTTACATGCACTAATATATTCAAATTTAATTTATGGATCCCCGGACCTAGTGACAAGTTATTCCATTCACCTGTTATTAATGAATGAACTACAATACTTGGAATCCAGTCTGCTTACATTACTTGTTGCTATGTCGGGCAAGCATCAGGCAAGCTTTCAGGCTGTCAGGGATTGTAATGATAGTAAAGGGTCAAGGAAGAGCAGAGTTGAGAAGAATGGCATGTCCCTCACAATGGCGAATACATGTGTATGTTTTGTATCGTTACACTGGCTTTCTTTCTAACTTAATCGGAAAATGTAAATATTATTGCCTGGTCTAGGTGATCCAATAGGTGGCAGTTGGATATTTTTTTCTTCAAAAATTGCTTCAAAGGCAATTTACTGGAGGGGAAGATTCGATGCTAAAATCTTATAGAGGAAAGAATGAATGGCAAGCATATGGAAAATGGTTTATACTTCAATACTTGTCAGTGAAAGGATATAATATGTTTGAACTTGATTGGAATGTTGTGTATGGTGCACTATTATCTGCAACTCTGTAGACTAATATGAATATTGCATTTTAATATGAATGTGAATATTGCATTCTAATATGAATATGAATATTGCATTCTAATATGAATATGAATATTGCATTCTAATATGAATATTGATATGTTTTGAAAGTTTCTGCTTAGCACTACATCTGGATTAAAATGACTAAGTCAGAGAGCAGAGATCATACCTCCTACATACTCAATCATTACCTCCCACATACTCAATCATTACACAATGGGTTTGACAATCTGTCAAAACTTTGGCTGGGATTTTTTCATTACATTTATTTATTGGTTTCTATTCGAGTTTGTGAATACTGCATTCTAATATGAATATTGATACGTTGGTATGTTTTGAAAGTTTCTGCTTAGCACTACATCTTGATTAAAATGAATAAGTCAGTAAGCGAGATCATACCTCCCACATACTCCATCATTACACATTATGGGTTTGACAATCTGTCAAAACTTTGGCTGGGATTTTGTCATTACATTTATGTACCGGTATTGGTTTCTATTCAAGTTTCTGTAAAAAACTGGAAATACCCGGTGTATAATGCTAATTTATTAATTTCCCCGTTTGGTTTATCAATGAAAAGAGATATATTCCTCTTCAGTTCTGTTTGGCCTGTCACTTATTGCAGGCTTTTATCCATGAGGTTTGATTTGAAAATATATATTTGAACATTTTTTTGATAAATTACTATCTAGTAGACAAAAATCATGTGAATCAATTACATATATATGTGCATGTTTCTTGTGTATGAAAGTGATACATGTATATACATTCGTTATGGGACAGAAGACATTCAGGTTCCTATTATTGTGTACCAAACTTTGATCTCAAAGATTATATAAGAAAAATACAGTCTTGAAAGGGATGTCATGTGGGGTAAAAATGTATATGTGTAGAGAGAATGATATGAATAGTATCAATGGTACATGTACATGTTGGGAGTTGTAAATTGTTTTTGTGTTTTCAAGAATTAGGAAATGAATGATGCATGAAGGTAACTGTGAATGGGACGTTTGGTGGAAGTAAGATGATTGAGTCTTTTTTTTTTCTTTGAACTAAAAGATGATCTTCATAATTGTACTCTTTACCTAGCAATAAATATGTTTTTATACAATATTCTTCCTTCTTATGGATTTTATTTCTATCAATGTATAATTTTTTTTTATTTATTGGATATGGGGATGATCAGTTACACTGTTTAAAACATGTATGGTAGAAATAATTCAATTGTATGTTAACATTTTAAAAATATGAAACAGATGCGAAGTTGACATTTAATTTATGTAGGCTGAACTTGCAATAGATTGCATAAATTTGGCCTAGTATTATGTGGGCAAATGGATGTGTCTAGATCAAATGATCTGTCGTACATCATTCTATTTCTCCCCTTTCTAGACTTCATTCATCCATAAATTTGAATCCTCATATGCTTCTTGTAGTTTGTTTGCATGGTGAAATAACCCTCCACCCTCCCCCCACCTCCTTGCATAATATACTTTTTCCTATACTGATCTGAAGCTGGGCCCTGTTTCATAAAACTTGTTACCAATGACTTGTTAAAATAACTGTTATAAGCTACTGAAATAATGGCTTTTGATTGGTTGACAGGAGATTTAATTGCCATAAAAATGTAGCTTTTTTTTTTTTTTAATGATAACCAGTTTTTATGAAACAGAGCCCTGGTCTACTGTTATTCCATCAACCTAATTTTTCATAAAAGAAGGAATGCCAGCAGATTTAGTGAGAAACGAGCTGTTCTGAGAATCATTCTCGTGACAGCAATTGAGAGAAAAGTTAATATTCTCAAGACCGTTCCAAATCCCCACAGAAACAGTCCACGACGTCACAGCAAATTGGGTAGTGATATTGGCAGAGAACCAAGAGCATGTCGTTATCGATAGGTGAAGGAAGGGGGTGCGGGGGTGCTGATGACTTGTACGATGAAGACCCCTTCCATCCACAGTTGTCATAGTTATTGGATTAAAGTGAATACATGAAGTTTTGATTTATTTTTCCCCTTCAAAATCTGATATTACGAGTAGCAGTAAAAGTGGAAGTAGATATGGTGTGTGATAAAGGTGGAGGTGGTGGTGGTAGTGATGATGGTGGTCGACTGTGGTGGTGGTGGCAGTGGTAGTGATGGTGATGGTGGAGGTGGTGGTAGTGGTGGCGGTGGTAATGGTGTTGGTGGTTGTAGATGTACCACTGCTAGTATCTTACTTCTTTATCCTGATAAGAATCTTGAGAATATGTACTTTAATGGAATTGAAGGAAAAAATGTATAAACTACAAACGGTTAACAACTGAATTACTTTTTTTTAATTATGTGAAAAATTGATTGGTCTCGATTTGTTTCTTGAGAATTATTAGAGCTTACATCTAAAAATATTCAACAAAGGCCCTAATTAACCAGTTCTCATTTCATTCTTGAGTTACGAAAAACACCCCCAAAAATCAAATTTACAAGGAGAATCAATAATGTAATTTATTTGTCAACAGTATATTATAGCCCTACATTTGTTCAACTAAAAGAAACAAAACAAACAAAATGATTCGTTTTTCTAAAGAATCCATTTTTTTAATCAGAAAGTTAGGTTAATGCAATTTTTCCTAGGTTAAGTGCAATTTTGAATATTTAGTGTATACTTAGCAATACTCAATTCAATTCAATTCAATCCAATTTATTTGGCACCTTAAAAAACTACGAATCATAAATACAGAATACATTACAGGCCAGGACCTCTAAGAAGCAATTTGTGCTTGTAAATGAGGCCCTATCAAGGTAAACACAAAATTAAATTAAGTTACAAAATATATCAATCTTACAAAGTATATGTATGTACATGTATATGTATATTTCAAAAAGAAATTATACCACGATAATTGAGTTAAGCTTGTGATCTCTCTTACAATTGTGTTTCCATCATTTGTCACGCCTTTCCAGATACTTAAAAAAATATATATTGTTTGGAAATTAGTCAATATTGTTCCCTTCCAATTCTCTGTGAATGCCTTTGCATAGTATTCTTAAAGATACATAAATATATAGATGCGTCCTTTAAACCATTTCAATAGGCCTGATAATTTACATTTGCTGGACAGATAAGATCAGTACGCAATTTGCAATTCACTGAGGAATTAATCCATCATTGTCAATGGCTTTTCCCCCGAGGTAAACATTCTTTAAATTCATTGAATGCATGATGACGATGGTCAAGTGTAATACACATAATACATTAGCATAGATGAATTGTTTTCTTTTGCAATTATGTCGTTCTCCGCTTCATACAACATGAACGTTATGTGCAGTGTATTGGTCGGTGTGTATGGATATTTTTATCATTCTTTACACTCATGTCGAATTCGATTCTTTTATATTGAACATATCAATGTCTTTATTAAATGATATTGGTACATAGATGTAAATTTATAAATTATTAATGGGACAGTGGACATCCACTGTAAAGTTTCCTAAGTTTGTGTACCAAACTTGATCTCAAACATTATTATTATTATTATTATTTATTCGGCAAAGACAAAGAAAAATCAGTGAATACAAAAACAGAGTACATTTGGAAGAGCGTCACGTGGATGCCAGGCAAAGAAAATGATTAACTTAATAACTATAACCCGAAGGTCTTCTTTTCCAATCCATGTGACTTTACAGAAATGGTAAGAATAAAATGGTGAGGTATAACAATTTATGAATCACTGTGAAATCAACAATAATCATCATCACATAAGAAGGAAAAAAAAAACATGTGTGAAAGGGTTGTTTGGTTGTTAAATTCAGATGTGTAAGACAGAATGAGAATACAAACTAATGATGATTAATGTTGGGATCTTTAGATTGTTTAAATATTATTCGTTATCATAACATGAATAATGCATATCTAATGCTCCTCCATTAAAAGAACATAATAAATTATTTCCATATTTCACAATTTCACATCGTAGCCTAATATACCAAAAGTATACAAAATGAAAAGAATAAATTATACACTATTAGGGACAGTATTTAACATTTCTAATGTAAATTTAAGTGGTTATATCATGCAAACATATACATTCAAAATATCTATACCGGAAATAATTATCGTTTAGTGAGTCAAAAAAAAGGTGTTCAGGGCTGAAAATGTGTTGTTGTTGTTTTTTGGGGGGGGGCGTCCCGCTCCTCACTCCATACCCCACCCCATCCCCACCTCATCCCCCGCCCTTTGGAACTTAAGAGGGCTGTCGGGATTCCCCGAATAATAAACAAATTAATGTGGGGAAAATCCCCACCCTTTCTGTCATACTACTACTGATAGTATTTACAATGTTTAATGTTTATTCAGTGGTTTCCTAGATAACCATATAAACCACAGCACTTTGTCTTCATTTAGCGCCAAAATCCAATATATGCGAAATAACAATTCAGATAGCAATAGTAATGATAATAATAATAAAAGACAAATGTGGGTCGGAGACAATTTTTTCCCCCTTCCACGGGATTCTTTATTTTCAAACAAATGCCATCATATACAGTATATCCATACATTATATACAAATAATTAAAGAAATAATTTCCATACATAATGGCTTAACACAACCGAAACTTTGTGAAAGATAAAAACAAACATTTATGACAAAATTAGTATTTTAAATATATAACAAAAATACCCAACATAAAATGCATGATCATGTTTGTGTTGGCACATTTCCAACACTCTCAAAATATTTTTTAAAGTGAAACCATTTCTTTGCCAATTTATTCTCTCTGAGATTTGTTTGGTATATATATTTTTCCATTTCATAATAACGTTTTACAGCTGGTAAAATTATATCAAATGAAGGTAGTTGATTTCGTAATTTGGCTGAAAATATTTTTTGTCTTACAACCATCAGAACACAGTTGAGTACATTATTATTGCTACCGCAAAATCCAAACAATTTATTTTGATTTGTAAGTTTGATCCTTTCCCCCGTATTACGAAATATCCAGAACTCAAATTTCGGCCATACTTCATTAGAATAGTTACAAAAGCAAAAAACATGTATGATAGTTTCATCATTGCTATTACAAAAGTACACTTCTTGTCAGCCACTACACCAAATCTTAACAAAGTATCCTTCATATATAATATTCTATTTAAAATCTTGATTTGAAACCACCTCATGTTGATATCTATTGTTGACTGAAATGGAATTAGACAGTACGAACCCCAAAGTACATCTTGAAAATCTAAAAAACTTTCCACTTTGTAAGAGCTTTACATTCTTTTACTTTGTTTTTTAGAAAAGACTGATAAATATGTAAACAACAAACTTTTGTTTTCACCACAAGGTGCACGCCTCCGGGAATGATAGGTTATAAGGCTTTAGGAACTACATGTGTACTAATTTTAAAACCTGACCGAATTGCATTACAAAGACTGGAGGAAGTTTGTTAGTATGTCAAATCTCCGCTGAAACTCAAAATATGAAAGAAAAGAACCATCTATTTTTAGGATATCGTTCACAAAACGTATTCCTCGTAAATTCCAAGCCCCAAAACATACCACTTTGTCATTCATTTTAATTTGGGGTTATTCCAGAGAGGTTGACATGCAATGTCATTAATAAGAAGTTCGACCAAGTCTGACCAAGCGAAAAGGACCTCTTTCCAAAATGGATTTGGAGTCAAGTCTGCTAATTTTCTAAAAAATGTGAGCCCATATACAGGTGAAAAAATAGGTTTGGGGCAAGAATGAATTGAACATGTGAAAAGTGAAACTTTCTATCAGAGAATCAGTTACAAATCTTCTAATACATGATATATTCAGGGATTTAGCATGAATGTAAATATCAATCATCTTAACCCCACCTTTATTATATAGGTGACACATTTGTTCTCGAATGATTTTATCAGGTTTGTTTATTCAGTGGTTTCCTAGATAACCATATAAACCACATCACGTTGTCTTCATTTAGCGTCAAAATCCAATATATGCGAAATAACACTTCAGATAATAATAGTAATGATAATAATAATAATAATAAAAGAAAAATGTGGGTCGCAGACAATATTTAATGTTTATTCAGTGGTTTCCTAGATAACCATATAAACCACAGCACGTTGTCTTCATTTAGCGTCAAAATCCAATATATGCGAAATAACACTTCAGATAATAATAGTAATGATAATAATAATAATAATAAAAGAAAAATGTGGGTCGGAGACAATATTTAATGTTTATTCAGTGGTTTCCTAGATAACCATATAAACCACAGCACGTTGTCTTCATTTAGCGTCAAAATCCAATATATGCGAAATAACACTTCAGATAATAATAGTAATAATAATGATAATAACAGAAAAATGTAGGTCGGAGCGCTTGTAACGCTTTGACAAATTTTGCGTTATAGCCCAAAGTGATTTGCATAGTAAGTTAGTAACTTTAATAACAGAACTAGGGCAGAATGATTATTAAACAAAGCGCAATTGGCACCATGGGAACGATTGAAATCAGTTTCATCTTAATATATATTAATCTATAAAACTATATACGCTGAGTAATGTCATATCGTGAATTTTCTCTTTACTATATCGAGTCCAATAGGATGGGGCGCTTTCTGGGGTTTTACATATTATTTCCTCTTTGAATTACTCAAGAATATACACAGATCTCGAGTAGTATGAATATCTTTTTGCAACCTTTCGTTGATCGTTCAGCTTGAAGGGTAGGCCTACAGTTTAAATTTATTTTGGTTATGAAATAGTCAGCCCAGGTCTTGACAGCTAATCCAAGAAAAACCAACATAAAGAGACGCACTCCTCTTTAAAGTACAAGTCCACTCCACTGAAAAAGTTGAGCTGATTAGATAGACAAAAATCTAAAAAGCCCAAATATAACTTGGTTTTGGAAAATGGTGCTCAGATTTATTTTTAATAATTTTTTTTAATGAGCAAAAAACAAGTTAATGAGCGAGTCGGTTGTGACGTAGGGTCCTCACAACACAGATTCGTAATGTAACCAAATTAATGCATACGTCTTTGTGAAGTGCCTCGATACAAACTATTTCATTCACCTGATAAGAATAATGAAACACTATTATTCTTATCAGGTGAATGAAATAGTTTGTATAGAGGCACTTCACAAAGCCGTATGCATTAAATTTGGTTACATTACGAAAATAGCCTATTGTCAGAATGTATACCGTTGGCACTTTCGTTGTGAGGAGCATACGTCACATCCGTACAGCAATATAAATGTTTTGCTCGAAATACCCGAAACAAAAATCGCTCTTAAAAATCACCTGATTGAAGTACGCCCGTGATATTTGGCAGTTTTAACCTTTGATTTATTTACAACATGTTATAATTTTTGAAAATCGGAGTGGACTTGGGCTTTAAAAGTGCAGTTTTAGTTTCAGTTTCTTTTCTTTTTTTGTCGAGTATTTTAGTATTCACTTTAGTGTTTTAGTATTTTAAAAAGAAGATGAAGAAATTACTTTCGTAACATTGATTGTCTCATGATACTTGACAATAATTGTACTTGACAATAAAAACCATTAAAATGAAAGCACATCAATGCTGTGGTTAATGTCGCAATGGACACAATGAAACGCTGACGTCTGATGTCGAGTTCAGCTTTGTGCACCTCTTTAGAAGAGAGATGATCATTTATTTGGGCTAATTGGCCCCTGATGAATTAATACCAATGGATAACTCGAGGATTGGCCATTGATGAAAGACTGTTGATCGTCCAGGGGGAATGGAGGCGACAAGGATAGTCAACAAGGGTAACATTTAGGGGCGTCGGCAGACCATTCGGAACTAAGGGGTATAGGGCCGACTTTGCTTACAGATTAGAAAAATAGCATCAATTATTTTGCAATTTTCCAACAATTCTTTCCCATTTCTGAATTTGCCGAAAGAAATTTAGAAAGGAGTGTCACACTCTGTATACTCTCCTGCAAACAACGCACTTGTAATTTTTTTTTTTCATTGTTATTAATATTATTATTATTTATATATAAGTGTATATTGTATTTTTGTATTAGCTTTTAAGTATTCAAAAGCGTGCATAGTAAACGAACTTGGCTGGATAAATCGATGTTCATTTCTTTAATGGGTCGGTAACATAATTATGCTTTCAAAGAGAACAAGAACTCTAAAATAGTTAAGATAGGTGTTTCATAACAATGCCGGTGTATTCAAGATATTGAGAACAGACTGTAATTTTTTCCAAGAGATTCACGTTCAAACAAATATTTTAAAAGAAGAAGATTGTTTCAAAACAATACTAATAAGTTTTGGAAGAGCACAAAGTTTTGGAAAAAGAATAATTGAAAACGTCCCTCATCATCAGTAAACCATGGCCGATTCAATTATCAAACGTATTTGTGAAAACAAATAAAATTTTATTTAAAAAAAATAATGATTTAAACAAATCTTTAAATGTTAATCGATTCAAGATAAATAAGCGGGTTTGAAAATGCAATGTTGATTATAAAAACATGAAAGCCTTCAATAAGTAATTACAGTGAATGAATTCGATAGGAAAAGGCTGAAAATATGATCAGTTCGTTTCTAATTATTTGAACTCTCTTACTAGTTTTTTTTTCTGGTATTTCGCGAAGTGCATATTGAATTTATAAGTGACGTAAATCATGGTGACGTAATCCAACTCAAGTCCTCATCATGTGAAAACTGTCAACAGTAATCTTATTTGTTATAGGGCGTCTCACACTTAACTGTTAAATTATAGCGCTATTAAGGTAAACTTAAGTTGGGTCCTTAATAGATGAACTGTTATGACAAATTGCAGAGAGAGCGAGAGAGAGAGGAGAGAGAGATTACATGTTAATTTAACTGCAGCTATTTGCTGTGTTTATTTGTATGTGTGTGTGATATTAGTCTCTGATACGCCCATCCATGGCCATCAGTTGGTGACATGTAGACAAAAAATCCCCCATAACTCCGTCAACTTAACTGCATTATGCATTAATAGGTAAGACTATGTGTTTATTTGTATATTTATGTATTTGTTTGTTTATTTATTTAATCATTCATCCATTCATTCATTCATTCATTCATTTATTTATGCATTCATTTAGTCAGTCGGTCATTCATTTATTCATATTTTTTTTAATTAATTCATTCATTTACATTTTAATTCATTTCTTTATTCCAACCGAAAAGTTAGATTTCAAATACACATTCAATAATTTTCTCAAAGAATCTATACAGAGTATACAAAGTGTGTGATACATAAATAAATGGATAACTATTTTGTTGCTATTTGTACTAATGGTGAAACTCTAATTTACATTATGCCATGCTTTTATCATTTTTGTGTCCGTTTATTTGTTTGCTTGTTTTTGCTAATGCTTTATTTTTTTAAATTAAGAATAGGTTATCTTTTAATGATGAAAAACAGAAGGTGAGGACTGACTTAAAAGTTATTTAAGACATTTTGTATCTTACATGTTTATATGTAATTTTAACATAAAGGAATAGAATGAACGCTGAACATTAAACAAAGTGAATCAACAAAGTCCTGATTGATAGATATTCAAAGTGTTTAATTAATTCAAATTTTAATTGACAAAATATGTATACAATAATCATATGGACAGGATTTCGGCATCTTCCATCAAATTAATCGTTTACATCCAAATAGTGTACGAACGATACACAAACAATTCACATTACGTAAACACACTTAAATCGTAAATTTGACATATCTTGATCAATCTCCTTGAATAATTGTTTCCATTTCAAAAGACGTAAACGTAATTATTATACGCTTACAATTTTAAGAGGATCTCCACTGTGCGTCAGAGATGAGGAGGATGCTTGAAATAAATTCGATTTATCGTATTTTCATTAAAAAGAATAAATACCTAATTCTCTTTGGTTATCTTCCAAGAGCTGGGCGATGAATCTAATTATATAACCCTTGATTATAGGCTTTTAAAATTTGCGTGGAAATTTATTTTCCAGAGTATGGTTTGAGAGAGAGAGAGAGAGAGAGAGGGGGAGAGAGAGAGAGAGAGAGAGGGGGTGGTAATGATCATTTTCTTTTAAATTAAGGATGAAAGTCCTCTTTTCTTTTCTTTATTATGAAATTTGAGTCACATCTCGTGATTATGAACGAGAATTTTATTCAACAATGGAAACATCCATAATTTTTAATGCATAAGAAACATATCATAAGGCAATACATGAATATTATGTTGACGACACTAAGCCAATATTACACCACGTTATAGTATCACAAATATATATAATTCATCCTTAGAAAAGTAATGCCTCAAAAATAGTAAGAGAGCTCTTTTTAGAAAGCCCATGACTAAGCCCACAAAAGTAGGGTACTCTTTGGTAATCAAAGGAACCCGGATAACTTGTTCCACTTTCGTCGATATTATGGAGCAACAGGGATTTAATATTTTTATATTTCATAATATGATTTTTTTTTTTAATGTGTTTGGTACCTTTAATGACTCGCCGGCTTCTGTAGGAAAATCATTAACAATGTTAATGTGCATTTATCGAGTGAATTCTAATATTCCGATTTTGTATAGCGCATATCTTAGTATGATACAACGTCTCTATGCGCTTCAAAAGGACTTGGATACTATTTCCCCAGATTTAGCCTGGGTAACCGTAAACCGTAAAGCTCAGTGCATTTGGTAGTGCGGCAAATGTAGATTTATGTCTTGTCAATGGACGTTAGTGCTGCGACAAGGATTCGAACCCTTACCTTGTGGTTCACAGTCTCTAGATACCACTACTCCTCTAATTCGGCTCCTTATTATCAATAGCAAATGAGAGATGTGATAAAACCGACGTAACATTTATGTATCATCTTCATCCTCATCATCATCCTCATCATCATCATCATCATCATCACCATCATTACCATCATAATTACAATCATCATTATCATTATCATCATTATTATCATCATCACCATCACCACCATTGCCATCATAATCATCATTACCATCATTACCATCATCATCGTCATCAGCATAAACATCATCATCATCACAATCATTATCATCATCATCATTATCATCATTATCATGATCATCATTATCATGATCATCAAAATCATCATCATCATCATCATCATCATCATCATTATCATCATTATTATCATCATCATTATCATCATTATTATCATCATCATTATCATCATCACCATCACCACCATTGCCCTCATCATCATTACCATCATTACCATCATCATCTTCATCATTATTATTAACATCATCACCGTCCTCATCCTCCTCATCATCAACTTCGTCATCATCATCATTACAACCCCCACCATCATCAAAATCACCACCACCACCACCATCATCGTCGTCGTCATCATACCACCACCACCACAACCACAACCACTACTATCATTAGCATTGCCATCATCACCATCATTTTTTTTAGACCCGTACATGGCTGCATCCACGATAAAAATGATATCAGTAATCAAATGTAACAATATATATCATCATAAAAAAACGAGATAGGAAACAAAGAAAAACATCGGTAAAATAGTTAGGGAGGTAAATATCATCATCATAATCATCATCATCATAAGGAGGTAAATATCATCATCATCACCGTCATAAGGAGGTAAATATCATCATCATCATCATGACCATCATCACTATCACCTTCATCATCGTCATCATCATCATCATCATCATCATCATAATCATCATCATCATCATCATTATCAACATCATCACCGTCCTCCTCTTCCTCATCATCACCTTCATCATCATCATCATCATCATGACCATCATCACTGTCGCCATCATCGTCATCATCAACTTCATCTTCATCATGACCATTATCACTATCACCACCATCACTATCACCATCATCATTATCATCATCATCATCATCACTATCATCATCACCATCATCATCATCATCACATCATTATCATTATCACCATCATCATCATCATCCCCATCCTCTTCATCATCATGACCATCATTATCACCACCATCATCGTCATTATCAACTTCATCATCATCATGACCATCATCACTGTCACCATCATCGTCATCATCAACTTCATCACCATCATGACCATCATTTACTCATCATCATCATCATCATCATCATCATCATCATCACTATCACCATCACCATCATCATCATCACATCATTATCATTATCACCATCATCACTGACCTCCTCCTCCTCATCATCATCATTATTATCATCATCACCACTATATTGAAGCCTCATTTCTCTAGCTTCCTAACTTCGAATGGATATTTCACAATCTTATTCTCTAATTAGTCTGCTTCCAGTTACCTTCTCAGTGCTTGTTTCTCGCATTGCCCAAGTTATTTCTTTGTCACTATCTTATTTTTCATTCCTTCCTCTGTAGATGATATCTGCCATCTATTGCCGTTTGTCTCTTTATTGGCAAAAGTTTTGATGCAGTTTCCTTCAGGCACAATTTTAAGCTTAGGCTTTAATCTACGTTTCATCCGAATATATCTCTTGTAATTGCTCGAGTGAAACCCCTGAACATCCTTAGGCCTACTTTTTCTTTAATTCTTCCCTTTATCTCGTTCAAGTTTCTTCTTCTTAGCTCAGTGCATTTTAGTTTTTAGACTTTTAGACTCTTTATAGTTCACTCCGAAGAAAAGTTTAATGTCAATTTTGCACCTTTCTTACATGCTTGGCCTTATGATTTTTTTATTGTAAAAGGTGGCTATGCAACAAAAAGGAGCGAATGTAGAGTTTTAGTTAAATGCTAGCATTATTAGGTGATTGTTCTGTTTCTTACAATACAGGAAATGAATGTTCATATTTGTTTTACCTAAATCACCCTAATCATTGCGTTTTTGCATTCTGTGATATATAAGTTTTCAGGGTGAAGTTGTGTAGGCTAAAGAATATACAATTCTATCACTACCACTTTACGAATTAAGGCTAAGTCACTTCAAAAGTATTCTTCAGTGTGCATCCACCGCTGTATCGAAGTTAGTATGGTCGTGACGGACATTCGAATAATAGTTCTCCAAAATATCAAAATGTCATACAACTACCTGTGGTTCAAAATATCACTTTCTTCTAACGCAAGTCAATGGTGATAGTGTCGAACCAGAAAACATTAACTCTTCCAGTAGAAGGTTAGAATAATTGCTTCATCTAAGCGGTATCCAAACACGATGGATTAGGTTTCTACTTTACTTTTCTCTCCGAAGTGTTGAGTCCTGCAATGTTCATTTTACATCAGGTGTGCGTTCTTGATCAAGAACGACCGATGATGTTACTGTACGTCCTGCAAACGTCCTGAAGTGCTTCTTAAACCCTTCTCCAGCAAACGCGTATAGGAAGGGATTCAGCATCATGCTCACATATAGCACAAAGTTCGTCAGACGATGCACATACCCGTAGTGTGGCGTATCATCAGTGATATTCGGATCGTAATGGGGCCATATGTGAACGGCGAAGATGGGCACCCACGTGACTGCGAAGAAAATGATGATGACAAGAATACGACGAGCGCTTCGCTTCCGAAAGGTGCGCATCTTAATACTACCCCTGGAATGCGCCGCCCCGGGCGCGTTTAGACGACGCCATATCTTGAAATAAGAAACTATAATGACAGCTAATGGGATAATGTAGATAGTAAGAACTTTGACCCAGTAATACCATCCTCCCCCTCGACTAGGACGGTATTCACAACATCTCCCGTCTTCATCAAGACCAGTCAAGATGGCGGTAGGAAGCTGGACGATACTGGAAACTGGAAAGAAAGTGGGGTAAGAAGGTGGTAAACGTTGAATAAGACAGTTATCACAGGTTTTACCTAGATTGCTTCTCAACAGTTCCGTTACAGTTTCCCAATCAATTTGTCTAAATCCTACATACCCTATACCCTGGACAGAACCCTACAGGGTAAAAAGAATGTTATAACGATGGTATTATGTATTTCTCCCTTTCTATATGATAGAAATTACAATAAACAAATCCAGTGCCCTTGTTTTTACATTTCTCATTTCATTTCATACTCGAAAATAAGGCATCGATATAAGCCTTCAATTTCGATCAAGATTTAGCAGTCTACGATCATAAATCTCTTGAATTTAAGAGAATTACGACTCCTCTATTATGACATCTGAGGCTAATATTAGAAATAACAATTCGTTTTCCTCGCATATATTGTATAAGCATATACAAACATTATGATCAGGTTATTCGATTCTCGGAGGAATCATCTCTTGCTTCTTCTTTCAAAAATAAACAACAACAAAATGAAAATGAATTATGTAGTGATTTGGTTAATACGATTTCAACCACTACATATCAAGATCATACAGTTTCGTACAACACAAATACTAGGGCATTATGAATGATATTACGGATTCAACTTATTTGAACAAATGCTGTAGTGCAATAAATAATAGTTGAGACCAGTTGCCTACCTACGAGGAAAACGGGGGTGCTTTCCCCGGCCCCCAGCAAATAGCAAAAATGGACAAAGAGTTGGAAGAGAGAGAGAGGGGAGAGATGGAGAGGGGGAGAGAAAGAGAGAGAGAGAAAGAGAGAGAGAGAGGAGAGAGAGAGAGAGATGGGGAAGGGATGGATAGAGAGAGAGGAATAAAGTGAGATGATACGACCCCCTCCTATACGGTCTACAATATCCTCGCGTTTCCCAGCCCCCCCCCCCGCCCCTCCCTATAACGGGGCCCTCGCTACGCCATTGATTACGAATCAATTTTATATCGATGTCGATAGAACTTCGTCAGCAAAAACTACATTTAAGTGAGTAAAACTATACAATCTCGTTTTCAAATATCACCTTCAGGACACAATTTAAACGAAGTAAAATGTAGCATCCTACCAAATATTTGTTACTCCTAGGTAACCAAGGACGTCCCTAAAACGTTTTGAAAGAGAGTGGACTTTCCAGATTAAACCTGCGAACAAACAAAATACACCAATAATGTAGCACCCTTTCAAGAATTTGACACTGCTAAAATTATACGTAACCAAGTATTCAATGATGCATACACCCTTTAAAAACAATTTCCGACCTTCCTATTTGCTCATTATCACTTCATCAATGCCAAAGCAATGCACCGTCTCAAACCGATGAGTTCTTACCTAACCATATAACAGCCAAGACAGATAGCACATAAGGAGGTGATCGCGATCGCACTGACGATGTTGGATGAATGATGAGTCGATATCGATCAAAAGCTAAGTAGGCGAGTGTCAGACACGCGGCTTGTCGTATCGTCTGCAAAAACAATTTGAGTACAAAAGGAAAATTGATCATCAGGAGTTGGTTAATGTTCCGGTTTCAATTGCTCAGTTGCTAGGAATGTCACCTAGATCAGGCAAGAATCTAAAATGTTTCTGAGCGTCACTTTGTTTTCAATAAATTGGGTTAACAGGAAGATATAAAAGATGACTGATGATTGTTTCAACAGAATATATCACATCAATCAACATATTTTCAACAATCTTTCTCAAATGCAAGGAAACCAGGACAGATGCAATTCGATGACAATGACATATTTATGCATAATTATGTTTCCGCAAGAACTGACGAGCTAAGATTAAAGGTTAAGCAAAATTAGATTAAAGATATTGAATAACAAACTCATAATAGTCTTATAAGATGAAAATTATGTTAGCGGGGCACAAATAACCTAAAGCTGCGAGAGAGAGACAGAGACAGAGACAGAGACAGAGACAGAGAGAGGGGGAGAGAGAGAGAGAGAGAGAGAAAGAGAGAGAAGGGCATGTATAAAACATGTTACTGACCACCATAAAATATCAATGTGATTAAATTAAATTATGTTCATGAGAAATCCAAGTAATGTGTTGATGGTAACAAAAGCATTGCTTGAGATGATCATTCATGATTTTTAGGCACAACTTTTCAATTAATTCTGAAAGCACAAGTATTGCTTGCTGCTTGCTACAGAGAATATGCATAAGTCTCTCTTTCTCTCTGGTAAATAAAGAGAAGAAAAGATTTATGTAGAATCAGAGCGCAGGAGGAAGATGGATAGCATCTCTTGTCCCAAGTCTTATGGTTTTGTGGGTTTTTAAGAAGAGAGCCTGCACAAAAGCCATAAATATAAATATATATATATATACATATATATATATGTATATGTATATAGGATAATCACAACCTACAGATTTCAATCGCTCAGCTGTATCTCCTCGCTGTAGTACGTTGATGTTATTGCGTCAAACCCAATATATCTATATTTCTATGAAATACTGAAACGTCATTTTAGAAAAATGGCGTTAGCTGTGTTCGATGCTAAGTTCATCTATTCTCATAAACATGAGTCTAGTCTTGTTAGCAGTGAAGTAGAACTAATGAAAGAATGGGAGTATAATTCGTAAGGCGGTCGCTGATAATTGGCAGAACGTGCGGAAAAACACGTTTCATTCTATTGAGAAATTAAGATTTATCTAAGTCACTGCAAATTTGTCGTCCGGTATGAGTAAACATTGTAACAGCTTTCTCAGACGAAGTTTGACCACCTCAAAAATGGCCATGGTGAATTGCAAACCTCGTGCAATCACGCACTGAAATTTAATTAATTTCAATAATTGATATATCAGACTGGAAGTCACTGGTTATGCTGGTAGGAGGGGGGGGGGTAAAGCTGCACAAACGAAAAAAGAACTTTCTCAGACAGGATAATTGAGTATTACAGATGTTGATTGCATGGAACCCTCGTATAAACAAACGCTGAAACATGATATAATTAAATCTAAAAGTTAACATATCAATCTATAACGTATGTAATAGGTAATTGCGTACGGGGGGCGTCGATCTTTCTTCAAAGTGTTCGTAGTAGGAAAAACACTAATTATGCTAAGCGGAAGTTTATTCTCCAAAGGATGCACAGTGATTTAAAATAGGTATTGGAGGTGCCCCCGTTGTCCTCCCACGATTATCATAAACTGTTCTTGTGCGTAGATCATTCAGACCTATGGAGATTGTGTTTTACATAATATCGGTGGATGTTTCCTAACTTTTTATATTGTAATATCGTAGCTGTCAGTCCACAGTAGGTTGGGGAGCCCCCTGCCTCTCTGAGAAAAACAAAAATGGGGAAAATATATGTCTAGAAATTTGTTTCCACCCCCTCCCTCGCGCTTTATGGCTAGGTGACATTGGGAGGGCATTTTCCAGGGAAAGTTCTTACACCCCCTCCCCCCTAATGACATCCATTGGGTCCAACGATGCATTCTAAAACTTACCTCAACCTAGAATCCTCGTGTTACGTAAATATCCTTTGTTTTGTATACAGCGAGATTTCATTACGACTTGGATCATAATTGAAGTTTACAGTATTCCTCGATCTTAATTTACCAAAGGTCAAATACTGTGCGAGTACATTTTCCATTTTATCTTTAACAAAACTCGAAATCGTCTTGTTTACAAGGATGTCAGGATCTTCCAAATCAACCTTTCATTTATCATTATAAATCTGTAGTAGGCTATGTATTCTTTTTCTCATACAAGACCTTATCGATAAAGCATTAATATATGGATTTCAATCTTGGCAAGAACCACGTGAATTCATTTTCAAGGGGATGTTCTTAACGCTGAAACATTCCGTGTTATATCGAACTTCAATATGTTATAAACAGGTTAAACCGATGTTAAATTGATAACAATTTCCACAGCGATTGTTCTGTTATCAATTCATGCCCATCAATTGTCTTGTCACTACAACTCAACCAAAACCACAGTTTCCTATGTAAAACAATTAGACGCGAAAGAAGGAGTGAGAGTATAGAAGTATCCCCACATACGCACACCCACTACACTCATACCCACGCACCCACACACGTACACACACACATAATGCTAGAACATTATATTGGTTCATAAATTAATACCATTTGGTACTTGATTATGAGCATTTTGGACTCTTTTTGTTTGCACATGAGCTTGGACTGCCCCCGCCAACCATAAAAAAGGGAAAGTCTGATTTTGCTACCATGATAATAACATTTATACGTGGTCTTTCACACCTAAAGCTCCTTTATCATCGCTCATTCCCTATGATTGTTTTTCATCGTGAATATGATACGAAATATGACATTACCGTCGGTTTAGGATCAATCTCGCCTTTACCGTGTCCCATTTTATTCTCATTCCAACGGTTCCAATTTATTATCGGGTGAGCTTCATAAATGGATTAGAGCCCATCTCCTCTGAAAATCTCCCATGCACTGATATCTATTTGATCTATATAATTCCTAATTGCAACAAATAAATCTTGTTTAGCATCGAATTTGATGAAACGATTCATAAACGTTTTCAAGATGAGGTATTTTGAAGGAGCAGTAAACAAAATTATCAATATCTTACTTACACATTTAGTTAGCTGTTTTATTACTTGAAATATTGATTATCCTAAATAAAATAAAAACATACAAATAAATAAAGTTGAGAAGTAACTACTCTCTTTCTTTCGTTATAATGGTTTGTGAAGGATCGTAGTAAACAATCGCAGACGCATAAATGGCAAATTATATAAATGTTGAAACTCTCCAAACAAAGTATAGCAGTATAATGATGATAGCAAATCGGCGTAAGCAACAAATAATGAGAACAAAAAGATATAGGATGGCAAAAATTGTTTAATTGATAAAATTAAAGACCTGACTATCATCGTCATGAACAAATTGGTTTAAATCACTTTCCTTCTTTTTTTCTCTCACTCTTTCTCTCCCCCACACACACGGTACACAACACACACGCACCAACACGGCCCATCTACACGCACACTTATAGTATACACGCGCACATTCACACACATGCATTCTTTTCAGGTACCATAATTCTATCACCTTCCATTTCGTGTGCTTTTCTGTTCAGTTTGCAACCCAATCTCAACTCATAGAGTGCTTCACAAAAGATTCACATCTCTATAGCAAAGAACCAGGGCGCTCTCGACTAATTTGATTCGGCACACTTAACTTTTCGTCGCCTAATAAAATTAAAAACGATTGCTCTGGGGCTATTCGTTTGCTAATTGATGTGGAAAAGCTTCAGGCGTCAAATCCATCCCCCTGTCATATTTTATCTTTCAGTGTACCAAATATCTTTTCATCGGAAAACTAAAAGTTGTTGTTTGCGTCCTTTCAACCTACCTATAAAATATATTACGGATAATGAAGCGATCATGTGGGTACGCCACATAACGTTTTCGAGATATTACGCTTCAAGGAAAGTGTGAAAAGTGGGAGAACACCTTTTTCTCCATATAATGGAAACAATGGAGGCAACCATGCAGTCCACATACTCCGCTCCCTGATCCACTTTTATTTCAACATGAGCATGATTAGTTCATTTTGTTAAATCTGCAAGTGACCCGATGATTATATAGCATGATGAACATTGGTACAAGAGGCCCACTGTTCTGCAGCGTTGAGAATAAACCCTTCCACAATTTTGTTTACTTGGGCACATGTTTTCATTATTACTCTATAACATAAGCATGCCTCCGAACAATGTAGGTCGCATTGCACTGATCGAACACCACTTAAAAGCAGGCTCAAGGCTAGGTGTCTTGTCGATATTGAGTATCATCGAACACAAGAGAGGAAGGGGGGGGGCAACAGTTTAGATATCTGTGTTTTCTGTGTGGGTTGGTTCACAAAATATAAAATAACTAAAATAACGCGATACCCAAGTCGCACTGCTGCTCCTTATTAGATCATACGAAAACCCTCAAAACAATGTAAACACTGATGGAACGTGTGAAGATGTTGATACATTGTACAAGAATACCATTGGTCTGACTCTGTTGGACAACAAGCGATTGAATGAAATGACCGAGCTGGTAAGAGGGGGTTGTATCATCTTCTTATGAAAAGCATATATACAGCATAATCTGATCATCTATATTAGATGGTAATACATTCTTAAATCTGGGAGAAAGGATAACTTAATGAATAAAATCATAAAATGCGCACTCCCTAAACTCAAGATGGAATAATATATACATCGGTTACTATAGTAATATATCAGTGCGGAGTATAGGTTATCAAATCATTACTCAACTGGGTATTAGATAGTGTTATATATGAAATAAATTGCACTCCTTACCTCCTCCAATTATTCTCCCCTCTTTATTCCCATCTCTCTCTCTCTCTCTCTCTCTCCCCCTCTCTCTCTTGCTCTCTCTCTCTCTTTCTCCCTCTCCATCCTCCATCTATCCCCTCTCTCTCTCTCTTCCCTTCCCCCACCCATCTCTTTGCGTGGATCCCTGTGTCATGTCACTGTAAATGGTAGATACATATCTCGTCCCTCGATGGGAGGGGACGTCTACTTTTAGACTGATTTGTGAACTAATGGGAAACGATCGAGGGTTGGATTTCACCAGTTTCAAGATCAAGTGTGAGCTAAAGTAAAAGCATGTAGGAAATGCTTATGGGTGGATTTACGTAGATGCTCCGGTGTCTTCAAATGAGTATATAAAATGACCATCATGTTTACCGAGTTTGTCTCATTCATGTTATTGTTCGAATCACAGACAGTGACTGATATATTATGTAAATCCTCCTATCAGTTTGGACATTTTTTTTTGGTTGTTGTTGGTAATGTGCCGCAAGAAGTACAATGCATCAATACATATCTTCTCAATCCACTGAGCTTTTATACCCCCTTCAGAAGGTGTGCACACGGAATCATTGTTGACGTACGAACGCAGTGAACATAATTATTAAGCCACACATTTAGTTGAACAAAATCTGGTGACAATAGATACATGTATTACTTTCACGATGATCTGTTCAAAAGAAAGCTCTTCATCCATTGTTTAGCTTTCCGTTCTTTGATGTCTTCATTATTGATTCAAGCAAATTCCAAACCAGACGTGTTTACCTAATAATTCGAATGTGTGATGTTTCCCCACGAATCCATGGTGACGATATACCAATTCACCTGTTATGTATGATAGCATTTGCATGAATGAAACCTACCTTATTATGTTAGCTGATGCTAAGTCAGGTAGGCACCTGGCTAGCTTTCGGGTCTTCAACTTTTCGTCTAGAATTATACATAAAATTTAAATACAGAATACATTGATGTACTGTTTGACATGCTTACATGATAATCGCATATTATGACTAACCGCGCACTTTGCGCTCCGAAAGTATAATTTATTAGATATGAAAATTCTTCCTGATTAAGATTCCTAATGGCCATTACGAACTTTTTTAATGACAACTGCAGTCTTGTGACTATTCACCATCATTCCCTGCAAATATGACTTTATGACTTCAGAGAGATTCCGTACATTTTCATATAAGTTCTAATTATATTGCAGTTTCTTATTAAATCGGATATTACTCGTATTGAATTATGTGCCGTGTGGACATTGTATCACAGAATACTCAGAGTGCAGCGCCATGATATAAATGGACAGCCTCATGCGAATATAGAGATTATCCGAATAGCCGGGATGAAGTCTTTGACGACGGGTCATGTATCTCTTTAATGGCTCTGATTTTATTTCCTTCGCGTGAAATACAAGTTATGACCTCAAGGAATAGAGCCTTTTCTGGGTCGGGTTGTTGGCTCTGGAAGAAAGGGAAAATATCTTGGGGATGAACAAGTAGATGAGCAAACCTGGTCGACGCTCTACACATCAATATGACGCCTGAGAAATAATATTGACAAACACAAAGAACAAACAGTGATAAAATGCTAACAGTGTGGATGTAATGTTGGTGACCACTGCCAGGATTGATTGATACTTATAGAAGACCTCATACAGATCTACAACTATACCATACCTTGGTTCTGAATTGCAGTATAAATCGGAGAAAAAACCCCGGCCGTATTTAGATACGTAACTAAGCAGCCACCAATTATTTCTGCTATATTTTGTTTCCACTTTATATCTATATGAATGTAATAAGCCCATCCCTTTCTGTCCATCCTTCCACGCCCCACCCCTCTCTCTCTCTCTCTCTCTCCCTCTCTCTCTCTTCCTTTCTCTCTCTCTTCCTTCCTTTCTCTCTCTCTCTTTCTCTCCCTCTCTCTCTCTCTCTCTCCTATCTCACTCTCTCTCTCTCCCTCTATCTCTCTCTCCCTCCTATCTCACTTTCTCCCTCTCTCTCCTTCTCTCTCTCTCTCTCTCTCTCTCTCTCTCTCTCAAGTTTCCGTTCTCTTAAGTCTGGTTCTTCTCGCATTTTATCGGCCAGGGTTTACCATTTCCTGACACAGGCCATGGTTTTGTTTCCGACTCCCGGAGAGAGTGTGAAAGACACACACACACACACACACACACTCACACACACGCACACACACATGTTGAAAGGTGGGAGAGAGAGAGAGAGAGAGAGAGAAAGTGAGATAGGAGGGAGAGGGAGAGAGAGAAAGTGAGATAGGAGGGATAGAGAGAGAGAGAGAGAGAGAGAGACTGAGAGAACGAGGGAGAGAGAGAGAGAGAGAAAGGGGATACTTATAGATTGGAGGTAGAGAGTTAGAGTGAGAGATAGACTGAGTGAGAGACATACAGTCACTCGGACAGACAGAGAGATAGACATAAACATAGACAAAGAGATAGAGAGAGAGAAATAGAGAGGCCATATACAGGTGACACCATTGTCTCTACAGACTAATTTATATTGTTACCAGAAGGAAGTGTTTCTGGTCATTAATTTCCGTCTATTCATATTGATGTCCGTTAGATGACTTTGACAGACTAAACGGAACTTCTCATGTCTCTACCATTGAATTTGACAGGCATTGATTTACCGGTAGTCACTCGTACTTTACATTCAATATAGTCACTTAAAGTCTAATATATTTCACACTTAATGACAACAATGGCAAGTAGGATGAACCTAAAATTTACAATATTCAGTCATATCAACTGCCTGTTTCTTTTCTTAATAGGGAGAGTGTCCTGATTGCTATCATTCTGTTTTACAATGTGGTTGCGAGTTTGGGAATACGGCAATAGATTGTGATGGTTACGCGTTATATGAATTCTTAAATACACCTCTCATTGTGTCATGACACCGTTGCGTACCTGTTGAATTTCGTATGGTATATCAATTTCTGTAGTCTACTGTACCTCATCTATCTCAAATTACAATATTAAAAATTATACATTCCTGAAATTAGGAAATTATGGAGAATGAATCAGTCAAGTTCTGCTCAGCCAGGTCGTAGCAATAATCCAGATAGATAGGGGCACTTTTAAAGGCTGTTTTCAAGGGGCGAGGGTCACCGGTATTACTTGGTGAATAAAATGCGAATTAATAAGACACGTGGACGTCTAAGTGTGTCTTAGTGTCTTCTGTTCTCAATTCTCTATTCTATTTCACTCCTTCCCCCTATCTTTTTTCTTCTAATTCTGTAATATTTTGTCTTTTACCTTTTTTCACGATGGGGGGGGGGGGCAATTTTATTTGACATCCACTTCTGGAACACATCGGCCTATATAGGTTTATGGGCATGTCTGTTGTTGAAATGTTTACTAAATTGCCAAAAAATACAAAGTATACTATCTTTAGTCTACTCTGAGTAAGTGATGCCGATGATACACGTCTTTTTTATCATTCGAATCACTTAATGCGGATTTTTTTTTTAACGGCATCATCGCGGCTTTGAATCCTAACGTTAAAGTTAATAATCTGTAATCTAAAATATATATATTATACATGCATTTTGTCGTTAGTGACCCCGCAAAGATAAATGACTATTGTTACAGAGACGACATTTGAGTAATAATGATGGAAATTAATAATCCTTAGCCCACAGAAGGCTTATCTGAATGGAGTATCCAGAAGCTGGGGCGGAGGAATCTTTCCTAGAAGGGATAGGGGTTGGAATGTAACTGGTTTTCCCGGGTGCCGTAGACTGTAGAACCATAAAAAGGTTTTCTTGACCTTGAAACAGGGGAGGGGTGGGGGTAACGTCAAATTTCACCTATACTGCCATGGATACACCATTGTTTCAAAACTCACTTATCATTTGTGCTCAATATAGAAATTAACTTTCTGACAAGCGGATAAAAAACGTTGTGAACGACAAGGATTATAGTTAGGGAATCTTTGTAATGACATCTGGAAAATTGGAGGTCATCCTTCGGTTACACTGAACAAATTCAAGAGATTAACGAATTAAAGAATGCAAATTGGTTTTGTGGGATGTGTTTTTATTTCATCTTGTTCGTTCACGAGGAAAGTTGTCTGCTAATCCAAAGGTCAAAACAGTATATAAGATACAGAGGCTGGCACAGAAGCTTTTTTTGTTATACCTTTCTCCTCCCCCGTCCTTCAACCTTGCCCTTTCATTCCTACTGAAACTTTCTTACACTTACACTAATTGAACATGTTGAACATTCCTATATGCGTTCTTGGTAGTACTTTTAGTTCCGCCTACCCCTCAACCTCTCTCCCTCGCCTTCCTCCTCTTAATATATTTCCCAATTGCCAGGTTTTCTTTCTCTTCATCGTCTCCTGTTCCGAACCTTTCATGTTCCAACTGAGACCATTCTATTTCAATCTGTAACAATCATTTAGGAGATGTGTATGCAAGAAAATCGGAGTGTTTGGCCTCAATTCGATTTGCCACAAATGTATTTAATCTTACCCGTCTAAACTGTAAGCGATAGTTGGGGGCTAGGTTCCACCAACGTATAAGCATGTACCCGTTTTTAGCTTGATTCAAGCAGCCTTAGTTTTGTTAAATTTAATAAAGTATTAACAATGATCGCTTTAAGAAAACTTACATTCCTCATAAAGTATATATTTATTGTTTTGGAAAGCGAAATGATTCTCGTTATCCTTTGAGCAGCCTTTCACTGGGTTCATTGAACGAGTACACATCTTCGCAGAGGATTTACAGAAGTATGAATAAGTCATGAATACTTTTCGGGATTTTTCCCCTTTCCTCTAAAAATGAGTTCACTGTAGAAATGAACACCGACGTTCTGCTGTTTCCATAATCTGATGTTTACCTGGAAGGAAATATGAAAACATCCGCGAACCCTGTGAGTGGATTATCATGGCGAATCGATACGTGATTCAATTTTCAGAAATATCTGCGCCATTTCCCCTCATTCCCTATTTGATGTTATTCTATAAATGAGATTACTAAAAGTGCTTGCACCAAACGGGATTTGTAGCACCTCTTTGTTGCAACTTTTTTTCTTCTTCTCCTTTTTGTTGTTGTTCTTCTTGTTGTTCTTCTTGTTCTCCTTCTTCTCCTTGTTGTTGTTCTTCTTGTTGTTCTTGTTCTTCTCCTTCCTCTTCTACTCCTTTTGTTGTTGTTGTTGTTGTTCTTCTTCTTCTTCTTCTTCCTCCTCCTCCTCTTCTTCTTCTTCTTCTTCTTCTTCTTCTTCTTCTTCTTCTTCTTCTTCTTCTTCTTCTTCTTCTTCTTCTTCTTCTTCTTCTTCTTCTTCTTCTTCTTCTTCTTCTTCTTCTTCTTCTTCTTCTCCTCCTCCTTTTTTAAACCGTGGTAACAAATTCATTGTTTGCTATAGTCGAGTATAAGACAGAGGGGACTGTTGAATATAAAGTCAAATTGAGCTCTGTCGAGGGGTTTGGGTAATTTGATTGGTTTAAAGGATGATTGGCGGGGGTAAACACCTAAATGTATCAGATTCTTTCTCGATATGCCGATGCTTATCTATAAGGTACAGGGGAATGAAGACTTCGCCCGGCTGGCAGAAGGGCGTTAGCGCGCGAGCGACTCGAAAAATACTTTTCGAATTTTTCGCATTTAAAGATTTGTTTTATATTTAAACTGTTTTCCGTCCCGAAAATTGGTTTAATACTTAAAAGACTAATAGAAATGTTATAGTAGAACACGGCCACAATTTTTTTCTCGGAAATAAATCACGTTTTATAAAAGTTTGAGGCGATTTAGTGCTAACGCCCTTTTGCTTAGCGCTTCATTTTAACCTGACATTCGAGCTAACGCCCTTATGCCAGCCAGGCGAGGAAGTGCTTTAATACTCTCTCCATCATCGAAAAGTTTTGTCGGTTAATCCATAAGAAGCTTTTCTATTCTTGTTGGCAAATGGAATGTTCAGAAGAACCAATAAACGAAAAAAATGGGGTTTCTGTTCGCAAAATTGTGTGTACATTTGGTCAGACACATCATCATTCACATTGTGCACAATGTTGTAGTGGCACTCTAAGATGATTGTCTCTCACTGTGTTGCTCTTGCAAACAATGACGAGAGCCTCTTCGAATTATCAAACGTAATTAATTTTCGCTATTAATTTAGCCACAAGCAATACCCTACTCTTCTCCTCCTACTCCACCCATTCTCTAATCTCTCTCACTCGTTCTTTTTTTGTGTGTCTCTAGTCATTATTATATAATTATTGGTAGACTATAGTCATTATTAAGAAATTCATGTGTTTTTGTTTTTTTCAATTAATTTTTGTATTCTATCTGAAGAAATGAAATTGAAACCGGTAATAGTGAAGAAGTGAACTCTCAAGGAGTTTTAATTCAATCTCATTGCTTACAAGACCAACCCTGTCATGTCTGCATGGTACGGCTGAATATGGGCAATCCAGCCGCTTCCTTCGTGGTTGTTTATATCTATATTGTATATTTATTTTACTTCTAATAGACCTCAAAAATAAATACAACTACAATACTACTCCTCTTACCCTTCGGAGCCTCCAAATATCTTTCTCTCTCTCTCTCTCTCTCTCTCTCTCTCTCTCTCTTCACTCTCTCTCTCTCTCTCTCTCTCTCAGACACACACATTATTTTTGTACAATCACTGTACCACTCTATAGTAGAAAAATAATATCACTTAGGATTATATTGTAAAAAACTGATTAACTAACAGCCTTTGTGGAAATTCGTTTTTGCCTCAAGGACTTTCTTTCTCTTTTTCATTTTTTTCTTGGGGCGGGGGCATCGATAAGGATGCGTGTACATTGACGTGCACTAAGTTAACGTCGATCTTCTTACATAATGATGAAACGAATACAAAATGAAGGGCCAGTTGGCGTGACGACGGCTTGATCAAGAGGATCAGGGGGCGGTAAAGAAGGAATGTGAGAGAGAGAGAGAGAGAGAGAGAGAGAGAGAGGGGGGGGGGAGGGAGAGAGGGAGGGCTAGGGGTAACAAGAGAGGGTTGAGAAAATGTTGAAAGATAGAAGGAAAGAGACATAAAAAGGAGAACAAGAAAGAGCAAGCGGGGACATGGGGAGAAGTAAAAGCAATGAAGGAGACGGATAGTGAGAAAATATTGAGAAAGAGAGAGAGAGAGAGAGAGAGAGAGAGAGAGAGGGGGGGGGAGGGAGAGAGGGAGGGATAGGGGTAACAAGAGAGGGTTGAGAAAATGTTGAAAGATAGAAGGGAAGAGACATAAAAAGGAGAACAAGAAAGAGCAAGCGGGGACATGGGGAGAAGTAAAAGCAATGAAGGAGACGGATAGTGAGAAAATATTGAGAAAGAGAGAGAGAGAGAGAGAGAGAGAGAGAGGGGGGGTGGAGGGAGAGAGGGAGGGATAGGGGTAACAAGAGAGGGTTGAGAAAATGTTGAAAGATAGAAGGGAAGAGACATAAAAAGGAGAACAAGAAAGAGCAAGCGGGGACATGGGGAGAAGTAAAAACAATGAAGGAGACGGATAGTGAGAAAATATTGAGAAAGAGAGAGAGAGAGAGAGAGAGAGAGAGAGAGAGAAAGAGAGAGAGAGAATAGAAAGAAAAATATAAGGAGGGTAATGAGATGATTAAGGTTGAGTTTCTGATAACGACACTATGAATAAAAACTCATGTCACATGTCTCCGTTGTTCTCATTAAACGGTAATCTTTCTTGCATATGACATTTTCTTTTATCCATTTTCCTTTTTGTAGAACAAACTTACACATCCCCCTCATTCACAGCAAGCACTAGTATCAGAAATGACGAAAATTGATCCATCAATCAAATCGAATTGAAATGAACATCAGTAGATTGACATTAAGGCGTTGAAAATTCATCGTCTATTTCTTTACAAATTCTATTTCCATTCCAATATTCGTGCACTTCCAGCTCTGTAAATCATCAACTCATTAACATGGTAAGGGAGAATTGCTGCCTCCTACGTGTTTACAGAGTAACGCTCAGATATGGCTCAATTTTGTTTTTACGTCATCAGTGGAATAGGGTCTTGAATTTGAAATGAGACAAATTCATAAAGGACTATGTATGTTGCTGCAATGGCGGAGATTCTGAAGTCGTGAAATCATAAACATATGTAAACTGACCAAACACTTAAAACGTGAGAGTTATAGTACATCTTCAATTTCAACCAACTCACTTAGAAGAGAGACGGATATTGGATGTAAACTATACAGTTTTCATTTCACTCATGTTTTGTCTTCCACCTTTTCCCTTAAAAGATAAAGACAGACTCAGATAAAATGTACATAGACTACTGTTTTGTTTGTTTTTTTCTTTTGCTGTCTTTCTATGCTTTTTTAACAATAGTAGCTTGAATTTAAATCTAATTTTACAATTTAATGTCCTTTTACAGATTTCCCTTCAGGATCTGAGTATCTGAGCATTTGTTTCTTATAGAAAACTTCATAATAAGTTAGACGAGCCCCCCTCTTCCCCGCCACAGACACACACGAACCCACTCTTATACCCATGCATACATAATTCGAAGTGAATCAAGCAATTTGGCTCCTTAAAAGTGCGCGGAAAAGACCATTTTGCTAGTTGTAAATTAAACTTACCCATGGTAGAAAGAGTAACATTCTACACCCTGGATCGCTCAGTGAATGGCTTTGTAGAGTCAGTACGATGGCAGGAATTGCATCGACAAGAAGCCCAAGTAGATCAGCTAAAGCAAGGTTAGCGAAGGAGTAGTTGATCACGTTATGCATCTTCTTAAACCTGTCAGAAATACAATCAGACAGTCATTAGTGGATATTGATATGGTGGCGGTGGTGATGACGATGATGATGATGATGATGACGATGATGATGATGATGATGATGATGATGATGACAATGATGATGATCACGATAATGGCGATTTAAAGGGTTAATGTCTTTCAGAGAATAAGGTGTATTACACTTGCTTAAATCATAAAATACGTGAATTTTAAAGTATATTTTGTTCGTTCTTATGTATCAACATTCCGAAAAATGAAATGAAGCTTCTTAGATGCAAGATGAAGAACTATCAGAATGAAATGAAAGACTGTAATGAAAGAAAAAAGGAGAGAGAAGAGAAAAGGGAAAAGAATGAGAAATTCAGGAAACACACATGATGGAAAGTGCCATTATAACTGCAGCGTGTTCAAAGAAAAAACGCCAAAGCAGAAAACGAGTCATAAGATCCTGGAATTAAATTTATCTGATCGTAATCATTATACACTTGAATCTCTCCTCCGGCTAGGATTTCCATCGTGTCAGTCACACATCACATCCTTCTTTCTTTTCTTTTCTTCATTAACTATTCAATTCTACTCTTTTAATCTTTCCCTTTTCGAAAATCGGGATTCGTCCATTAATAAATCACTAGGACGTAATTCCTAAGGAGTCAATATAATTACATAAAAACTAATAATCCATAGCATGTTCTACATCTGAAAATAAGTATCCTAAGGCTAATATTATCTATATTTTGAGAGTGTTGAATAAAACATGACTAAAAAAGTCGACCCGGCATAGATTCTGGAAATATCTGGTTTCATGACGCATCCTATTTGGACGATATATATAGAGAGTAATTTGCATATCTCGCAAGTGGAAATGTAAATATTGATATATTACAATGGGGATACAACATCAGATCATTGTAATCAACAATTTTACATTTTACATAGATGTATTATACTGAAGTAGTCTTGAACTTCTTGAAATATTTTGTATTTAGTTTAATGACGCTGAAATTGATTTGTTTACATCAAAATCAAAGACCTTCGTTGATCATTAGGCTCGTCCCAATGTTAGAAACTATGTTTTAAATTCAAGATGGTATAGTTCGTCATTTGGTTGTCATAGAGATATAATCAGTGAGGGGATGTGATATCTCAGCACAACTCTAAAACCTATCTACATTCTTCACGTCCCCGCCCCCTCCCCCCTCTCTCTCTCTCTCTCTCTCTCTCTCTCTCTCTCTCTCGTATATATCTATCCATCTATCTCGCATCTATCTATATATATCTTTTATACATTCATTCTTTCTCAAATCCCTCTCTCTCTCTCTCTTTGCCCCTGAACCTTTCCTCCACCTGTCTGTCTGTCTGTCTCTCTCTCTCTCTGTCTATCTCCCTCCGTCTCTCTCTGTCTCTCTGTCTCTGTCTCTGTCTCTGTCTCTCTCCCACACACACACTCACACACACTTTTTTCTTTTTCCATATTTTTTCATTTATTAGAGATTTTATTCAAAAAAATCATTACATAAAAAATCAATGTAAATAATTCCATACAAATACAAAACTTTAATTTCGTTTTCTTAACACAAATAAATTATTCACAAAACAGTGAGCAAATAAGGAGAATAATAGAATGAAATCACTAAATTTTTCTAATAATAATAAAAATAATAATATACTGAACTTAGTTATTACATGTACCATCACACACACACACACACACACTTTCTCTTCTAATCATCTTCTTTCTTGCGACCATCCATATTTTTCACTCTATCTTTCCATTTATCTTTTTTTCTCAGTCACTCACTCTCTCCCTCTCACTCTCTCCCTCTCACTCTCTCCCTCTCACCCTACTCTTTCTATCTCGAACTCGAGATTATTTCTGTGTACTGTACTATCGGCAAACAAGACAATGTGCGTGTGTGCAGTGCATGACGTGTTTAAAGTGGAATTGTAGCATATAAAATGAATTATATGCAACTACAAATCTCGACATCGTGCTTGTGAGTTGAATATTGAGATACTGAGGTACCCTTGAAAAGAACGTGTTGCCTCATACCAAACGCGCTGATTCGTAGGATTTCAAATATCGCGTAGTATCAAATCAACATTCAAACAGGTTGACACCTAAACCTGTAAAGCCTGGTCAGAGAAAAGTAATTAGTTTTCACCTCCCCTTACTAGCACTAACCTATTTCCTGGTCAGGAAGTTCCTTTTTTTTTAATATGACCGGGAATAATCGTAGCAGTGGGAATTAGGCTCCGAAACAAATGTTATACAAAGATTAAAAGACGGCTTTCGCCTTTTCATCAATAGCGGAGCGCATGAGAAAGTTGTTTACTTTTGTGTTTGTACATGTTTGTGCATGATAGGTAGCCAGATTAGCAATAAAGGTTAAGATATGTGTGATGATTACACACACACACACGTAGACTCAAGTCTGATTCAATGTTAATAAAATTGATGAATTGTTCAACAAATAATTTTAAAGCTCCTGGTATGTTGCTTCGACAAACTAGCCCCCCCCCCTCCCCCACCACCCCCTATGCAAGCTTGCATCAGTATAAATATTAATGCTAATTTGCATCAGAATGCTCTTACAAGGAAATATTGATTTCATTTCATAGAAAAATTGTCTAGTATTTTGTTTTCTTTTTCTTAGTCTTAGTTTGTTCAGTGACTCTATTGATAGATGTTTGATGGAAGATATTTTGATCATTGATTAATGATTAGATGGAGTTGAATCTAAACATGAGCCCAAAGGGAGTTATATTTTTCACCATATAGGCGTGAAATTTTTCCGGAAATAGACCAATTTCTTAGATTACAAGTGGTGACGTAGTTAGTATTCTCTGGAAACGGGAGAATCCTGACATCGTGGATATTTTCTATATAAGGCTGTTAAAAGGTTGTTTGAGTACAATGAAAAGTTGTTAATGTGTTTATCATGGCTTTGTAGGAATGTGAGATATTTTGTTATTTATGCCACTAGGATACTTTTAAGAAGGATTAGCACATTATTTTATTGTTATAAATTCATCCATTTATTATAATAAATGATGGTTTTTGTTCGTGTGTTTATGAGAGGTGGAATGCAGAGTAACCATGGAATTTGAATTAAGAGTGGACACTTATGGAAATACTGATTCCTGATAACTTATGGACAGACGAAACACAAAAACAGTAGAAGTAAGAAAATGGAAGAGAACTGTAGCAAAGAGAGTGAGAGAAACATAGCGAGATATTAAGGAGAGGTAGAGAGAGAGTGGGGGCTGATATGGACTGAGAGATGGGGAGTAAGAAAGAGGGGAAATGAAAGCGATACATAGAGGTAGGCAAAGATAGAGGTATATGAAAAGACAGAGAGTATACTGATGAGAGATAGGGAAAGTGAGAGAGAGTGAGAGAGGGAGAGAGAGAGAGAGAGAGAGAGAGAGAGAAGGGGGATTTTGCTAAAGATATGGAGAGAGAGGGTACGGGAGTGATAAAGAGGCGTTGATAGAGGAGAGAGAGGAACAACGTGAAAATGGAGGAAAGAGAGAAAAGGAGAAATGGATATTACAGAATGATTGAGTTGAAAGCAAAATAATAGAGACAGCCGATGTTTGTCTTTTGCAGAATGAGTAATGGCAGTCAGAACTCGGCCCACTGTCCCCAGACTAGATCTATAGTAGATGGTAACATGTTATGTAGAAACTTCTTCATATCGGTAAATTCGAGTTATATATTTGTTTAATCATCCTTATTGTTGTTACTGATGTCGCGTGAAACGATTTAAATAAACACATTTGATATACGAGACGCTGTGAAACCTTATACAATACTTCCTTTATTCAAATCCATAGACTATGGCGTTATACATTATGTTTTCTTCTTCTATTCAATGGGATGTTAATGACAGTCGTAGTTTTAGGATGTTTTGGTGCTTTGCGATGACTCTTTTTTTGGTCAAATTATTTCTTGAAGAATTTATTCCTTAAGAGAAAACTATGCTCATTTTTGCAATGATGTGTATGGCCCTTTTTAATATTTATATTCGGTAAGGGGGACATGCCCCAGTCCCCATGAAAGTTTATAGATAAAGATTAGAGAAGAAGATGAAGAAGTTGGGCGGGGAGCATGTGAGCAGATGACGACTTTATCTTCTATGCCCTTGTCGGTTCTCTGGGATTTCATATGTGATTATAACGTGTATTATTAGAAAACACTGTACATTTTAACACGTCGTAGAACTAATTTATTCATATATGTAGTTTAGATTTTTCAGAGATTCTCTAAATCTGTTAAGTAACATCTAAATCTGTCACCTTAAAATGCAGACATAACTTATTTTAAACCTGGATGTCTGCAAGACTGCAGTCAGTGATTTGTGGACCTATACTGATTGAACATTCCAATTAAATTGAGAAAACGTGCTAATATAGAGGTGTAATATATAGTCCACTGGTCTGTGGATCACATGGTTCGCGGTTCGAGTCCCGTCGCGGCACTGATGTCTTTCTGGCAATAAGACGTCAATCTACATTTGCCAACCTCCATCTAGGTGATAAATCGGTGCTCGGTAGATGCGAACGTTAATGTTGTTGGATTGGAATGTATGTGCTTGTAAAATGGCACCTGGCAGGGATATTCCCTAGGGAGTGGAGCGTGTACATTCTCATGTGAGGATTAGCAATTAAATCCAATGACTGGGGTAATAATAATTACAATGTAAAGCGCTTAGAAAGGTAGTATTAAGCGCTATAAAAAATGTGACTATTTTTATTATTCTTATATAGTCGTGACAGCAAGTTATTTTTTTTTGAAATTTATTTATTGCTGCACGAATGCCAACTCTTTGAGATGGAAGACTGACATGAAACATAATCTACTGTTGTATTTAATGCTTTGCACAGAAAGCCTTTTGCCAATTCCTACATTTTTTTAATCAAGGCTCTAGGCGCTTTAGTAAATGATCTATCGTCCTCAGCCAATCTGAAGAGCCATCAATAGGCCAGTGACATTCATGTAGAGAAAGGAGAGGAAAGTACGGAGTGTTTATGACAGAGCAGAGAACATACGGGTAGATCAACAGTCAAAGGATATTTATGCTGGTAGAGGAAAGAGGAAGAACGAAGAGGGAAAATAATGATATTATGATAAGGTGATGGACGAGAAGATAGAGATTGAGGGAGACAGAGAGAGAGAGAGAGAGAGGGTGGAGGGGTGTATGTGAAGTAGGAAAAGAGAGGTGGATGGCAAATTATTCTCTGCCGTGCTATAAACCAGAAGGAGAAAAAAGAGGTGGTGAAACGAGGAAATGATTGTGATTGTTGATGCACATCCAGCTTCTCAGGAGAATACATCATTACCATGCTTCTCAGAATGGGCTAACGATTTGTTTTCATTACAGTACCAAACATCAATACCACAATGTAGTCCGACGTCTCTTTCGAAGAAGCAACGACATCGTGATCAATGGTCCGAAACAACCCCATAAATGTCCACAGTCTCTTCCCAAAGAATCCCACCCTTTCAACCTCAAGCATCCTTCCTGATGTTTTATACAGCCTTAGTTTTCTTAAGGACTTAGCCAGAAACTACTCACATACGGGTTCAGAGGAAGAAATAAGACATGACATATTTTCGGGGTTCTTGAGTTCGAAAGCCTCTGGACATGTTTGGTATTCATGCAATTTCGGAAGCGCTCTAATTGAAAGATGTCTACTTAATCACCAACAAATCCGATAAGTGTTGAAAAAAAGAAGAAAACCATCTATAGAAGCTTGTATCATCCACCAAAATGTTACCAAGTCCTAAACTACAATACATGTCCATTATCAGATAATAAATTCTCACCAAACTCAGAGGAGTATAGTCACTCTATTTAGACCACTTTAAGCATGTCGAGACTTCATGGAAGAGGAAAAAATGTGGTAACTTTTTTTATTTAAAATGATAGATTTTCAGTAATAATAATACTAATTACATTTATAGGGCGCTTAATACAGGCGTTTCTAAGCGCACAGGTGGTATTGTCTAACTCAGTATAATTATTCAACATGTTTAATTGCTTAAAAGCAACAAAATAAAACAAAATATTACTAATACAATACAATTCAGTTGAACGGAATTAACTACTTGTGTGCGCCTCCAGTATACTATAACTGATTAAAAAGGTGGGTTTTGAGAAAGGGTAAATAAATCTATGACAATAACTTGATAATGGAGATATGGATGGCGCGGGCTGAGAAAACCATAGTGTATTTGAAGTCTTCATCAAATCATACATCATGTGATATTTAACCTTCAGTTATCTCTTTTCCAATAACATTCTGACTAAATCATGCACTTAAATGTATTAAAAAGTGAAAGGATAATGAACTTTCTGTGCCATATTAAAAGCTTCCTTGTGGATCTAGCCATTCATTAGGTATCCCGATTACTCCCTTCCATATCCTCAATATTATTAGCTTTCATTAGCAACAAATACAGGACAATACAGGACAACGCGGTTAATATTGGTAGGAAAGTCCGGAAAGGTGCACCTGCTTCCAAAGCTATACAATTTCTTCGGCTGACTATTCTTCCTCTCGTTGAATTAATCTTAACCATTCTGATTTGGATAGAGTGGGAGCCACAGAAGGGCGAAATCTGATATCACCAGACGAGTCACCTATATTACAGCATCCCAAGAATCTCTCAATTATCTCTGGTTGAGGTTTAGGTTACGTCCAGAGGTTGAGAGTTGAATGTCCTTTGGATGTTAATAGTAAATGGTCGCGATGGTCAAACACAGGATAGGAATAAAGAACAAAATGTATGTGGGAAGGGCGCTTCTGTATAAGAGTGTGTGGGGGTGAATGCGCGTGTGCGTGTCGGTGTTGTGCGTGTATGTTAGCGGGAGCGGGGTGGGTAAACTTTGGGGAGAGAGGTGGGGGGGGGGAGAAATATCATAGAGAGATGGAGAGATACAGGGGCGAGAGTCTGTAGAGAGAAAGAGATGGAGAGGAGAGAGATAGATATAATATATAGAGAGAGATGAGGACAGAAGCAGAGAAAGGATTAAAATACAGATAAAGCGGATTTCTTTCAATATTGCTCGCCTCCAGGGCAGGAAGTTTCCTTGGGTATTAATGTCCGCATACTAATATACATGGGGGTACCGTTGGAGCAGTAGACACATAGTCAAACCAACATAATTCATAAATACAATTAAGGATTAAGAGATCTGTTTATGCATATATACCGTAGGCGATGATAAGAAGGTTCATTATAGAAGACAGACAATGAAGAGAAATTGCATATAGAACTGATGACTACATAGAGAAATGGGAGAAGGGTAAGAATATTCCTTAAAACTCGTTTTAATCTCAATGTATTAAGATAAGCATGTCTATCGTCAAATGGTTGTATTCGGCTTGATGGAACGAACTTGATGTGGCACTAAAAAGCTCTTTCATTTCTTACGGCTAAGATTGTTTGTCACTTTAAACTAAGCCACAATCGGGGTGACTGGCCGGTGTGTAAAGAATTAGCAACTGTCAGAGAAGAGATTAAGGGTATTGTAAACATGTATATAGCAAATTGATATTCGTCGTCATAACAATTTCGGAAAAAGCGAATATGGAAAGAGCAGAGACGGGGTAGAGGAGAAAGAAAGAGAGAGAGAGCAAATAGAAAAATAGTAACTCTAAGGAAAGAACGAGAGAATTTTAAAAAATGAATTGTTGGAAATTTCGTAACATAATTATAGAATGAAGCAAAAGGGAGATATACACATGAAATATGTGCCTATTCATGTATTCTATCTCATACGATGCAACGATATGAAAAACGAAAAAAATCATGTTAACAGTCATGCAAGCTAATATTTGTCTTTCGCGATCACATGAAGACTAGTGTAAACAGTCATGACGTGTATTACTTTCCAAGACAAGAACGAATACCCTCTCAATCGATGTCATTGTAAAGAAATGAAGGGTGATATCAACAAGATTTATGATAACAATGAATAAAACGTGGTCTATAACCAGTTGGATTTCTTGAGAGCAGTCATGTATAAACCTTTATTATTCAATCCCCGGTATAAATCCTAAAAAAAGGAACAAATATTTATTCATCATCACCAGTCACTACTCCTGTTATCTACTTCTAGTATACATACATTTATTGACAGTGACAGGTATCATACATGTACAATGTATTTTGAAAAAAAAATTGAAAAAAAATAGCCATATCTATTTCCCGACGTTTTCTTCCACAGCGAAAACAGAATATAGATAATTAGCATTATCATTTTATCATAAAAAGAATATAACACCATTGACATCACTAGTGGTTCATTAATTCAAGAAAATGAATGTCGTGTACGTTAATCTATATGTTATTTTTCATTAAGTTATATTTGGGATAGGTTGAAAACACACATAAGTATTATTTTGTTTGATCTCCGTCACTTGGCTATAATACAGATCTTAATAATCAATCTGTTTGTCATATCGCTGTAGGTCAACCATTTGTTACAGGAAATAATTTTGGTTTTCGCTATGATTAGCTTTAATCTGGTGTAATCATGACCTGGTATAGCTTAGGTAATATGCATCCGTATTAAGACATCTAGAGTATAATATGAGCCCACAAAATGACGCTCTGCTGTCAACGATTGTTATTACGAAATCATCGCATAATTTTGCAAGCGAATCATCAACAGAACTTGTATGTATTTCTAATTTTGTCAAGTCTTTGAATGTTGTCATTTCAGATACATTACAAGCGTTTTCTAGTTGCATTGTGTTATCATTGGAAGTCATTCTCAAAATATGATATGGCACTGATCGGATAAGATGACAGAAAATTAAAATTGCGTGTAAAAACAGTCAATGGGCAATAAAAACATTATAAAAGTATGACGTTTCAATCAAACGATAAAACAAAACAAGTATAGCATTCAATGAGAAACAAGGTGAAGAAAGGGGAAAGTAGACCGTATAATACATCATTCAGTATTGACGGACTACATAAACAAAATGGTGAACATAATGAAAGGCTTGTTAGAGTGTGTACACCTAGTTTATGTATTTCTTTGTTTTTACATTATTATTATACAATTTAGAGATTGGTCAAACAAAACATAAAACATAGAACATGAGAACATGAGGAAATATACATAAAAAACATATAAGAGCATCGAACAGTATTGTATGGTTCTACAGGATCATTTAAGAAGAGATATCATGTACAATGATGGAGAGGAATTAATTCCTCGACACAGGGGCGGATCCAGCCGGCGGCAAGGGAGGGGGCCGAAAAAGGGGCCCACTTCGTGCGAAAATTCGAAAACCGTGCCGGCCAATTTTCCGCTCAGTGCTCCACCCCCCCCCCACCCCTTGAGCGCCAAGGGAGGGGGCCCATCTTCTTTTTTTTCCCAAAAAAGTGTGTTTTTACATGTTTTTTTTCTAGGGGAGGGGGCCGGGCCCCCGCCCCTCCCCTGGATCCGCCACTGCCTCGACACGTCAGTTTTTCTTTTTTCTTTCGTAATATGTTACAGGAAGAAAAGTCCTGAAGGCAGGGCGTCCAAGAACAAGAAATGATAAGGACCTACATTATCTACGGCATTGCCCTCGTTCTTTTCCAAGTACTGCAATCAAAATAACACTGAAAGGTTACCATAATAAAGACACACTCTATTGCACTTATAACCAGATAACAGCTCCCTCCGTGACTCTCTCAAAAAACAACCCTTGAATGCTCATTAAAAGCGTTGGGTGTGTGACTTCTTTTTACCAATTAACACGATTACAAAGTCGTTACAAAGGGATGGTCTAGAGGCGTATGGATGCAAAACGCCCGAGAACAGGGCAGCAAACTCAACAGATTACTTGGCAAATGCTCATAAACTGAATAGTTTTGAAATCTAAATATCTTCAATGAACAGATTATCTTTGTTTTATTTTATCTGCCTGTCGGTTTATATGGATCCGTCCGCATATATATTTACTTTTGCTTTAAGTCAGAACTGTTAAAAAGAAGGTTGAGATTTAGTCAAGATGAAGCATAATTTGTGAGCTTTTTCATTTTTTTAAATCTCAGTTTTGAAGTCTGACAAGAAATGGCTGGAAATGTAGACCAAACACCCATGTCACATATGTGTGTGCTATCCCATATTACCAATTACATGTATGTGTGCAGTGCATGTGACTCTCAGCAAAATAAAGTCAATATTTTTCATCACTTTGATGATTCCAAAACCCCACAATATACATCCTTTCTTGCATACTTCATAATCAACCATTCCCAATTTGTGTCTACTCAATTCGTCCACAATATACTCAACTTCATTTTTAAGTGATACATTTCCATTGTAATGTTAACCTTTCTGGACACGGCATCGGTCATTTTAATAGTCTTGGCATTCAAATGCATGGTAAGCCCTACAGCCAAATTCGTACTCCCAGTAGCTGCTTCGTTATAGTTTGGTTCATAAATGAAGCTCAAACGTCATTTGTCGTTTGAGAGACTTTTACCTGAGTACTCAAGGCATGTGGTTACCTGTATGAAATGACATCATGTATGAAGTTGAAAACATTAATTAGAACTGGATCGAGTTACCTATAACATCAAAAGGTCATCTTTTAATTGGTGGGCAATTAGGAGCTTATCAGACACGGTCGTATTCATCTCTTGTTTTACATCTCCTAAATGAATGATTTAATGTCCCAGTTTCATTTTCAGTTTTATTGCTTGTCAAGACCATGCAGTCTTGGGACTTAAGTTGACATCCACTCATCCAGAGCGCAATCCTCTTCATTGTTTCTCATTCTTCGTTTTCATTGTTGAACAAGAATATCTTACAGATGCACATATTCATTAAAATTTGAATGGCTACTTGCTCCATATTTTGCATTTTTCTTCTAACGGTTAAATGAATGTGCCCTTCCAATCGTGAAAATTTTAAACCTGATCTTAATTGATGTTGGTAGAGTGTTAATTTTCCTTTAATTTGATATTTTATTGTATTTTATTGACCGTTTATATGATTTTTTTAAACATTAAAAGAGTGTCGACCTTCTTTTTTTGTTGTTGCTGAGAGTACATCGATATACATGATATATAAGGCTATACAGTACTTGTACAAATTAGTGTACAACAAAAACAATTTAAATCATTTGCACTTGGAGGGCCTACAGAAAAAGTAACAATTCTAAATCATAGCCCTGCTGGTAAATAGAATACGTAGACGTATACATATACTAAATCTATATAGTTTTAAAGGCAGACGGAGAAGGAGAAGAAGGGGGTAGAAGAAGAACAAGAAGAACAAGAAGAAGAAGAAGAACAACAACAACAACTAAGGGACTATGACAGAAATATTATCACTCGCTACCAGCTAAAACTAACATGATTGATAACTAATGACTTTATTGCAACATTGTTTCATATTAGGAGAAAAGAAACAAGAGATAGTAATAAAATTAAATGAAGCATGAAATACAAGACGAAAAATTATACATTAACAAGAACCAGCAACTAAAGGACAATAATAAAAATATATTATCACTCGCTACCAGCTAAAACTAACATGATTTATAACAAATGACTTAATTGCATACATTGTTTCATACACACATCATTGTAGTGCGTTGATTATGTTGAATTTCGAACTGGTAATGGTAAGTACTGAATTGGTTATGAAAATATTTCGACGGGGAAGAAGTTGCAGTTGATGCTCCAAGTTGGATATGTTTTTTCTAGGCCTTTATGTTTGTATTATTCAAATGCAGAATTCCTGGAAATTTTCCTGGATTTCGTTTTTTGTGCTTGAGTGATTTATGACAATCTGAGTGGATCTCATTTCATATTTGTCTTCCTCTGGGGAGGCTCATGCAGTGAGGTTATCATATAAACAAGAGTGACTTTACCAAAATCATGGTAAAACTTGTTTATCGTGATGAAAATATAAGTTTGATAAATATAGTGATTTTAGCAAAAAGGAAATGTACTTGGGGAGCTATTCGGATTGTTTACAAAATAGAATCTGTGGATGTAAGAGAAAGAGAGAGTGTGAGAGAGTGGGAGAAAGGGGAAAAAGAGAGGGGAGAGAGGGGAAGAGAGAGAGAGAAAGAAAGATAGAAAGCGTAAACGAAATCAGATAGGAGAATGAAGAGAAAGGGGACACATAAAGTGATAGAGGGAGATGGAGATGAAGAAGGATAGGCAGAGTGGGATTGGTAACAAGAAGTGTGAGAGATGTTGTATCTATGGTGACACAGATGTGCGCAGGCGGCTAATTCAGTGAACCATACGACAGAATTCCTAATTGTCTTTAAAATTTATAACCTAAGTGGTCACCAAGGTCCGGCCGGTTTTCAATCTTGCTTGGACAACCATGTCCCAATTGAGATCAAACTTGCTATGCCTTCTTCGTACTTTAGGGCTCATTATTCCGTTATGATGATTTAGTTTACACGTAGTTGACGGTTTCCAATTTCCTACGCTCTAAATACTTCTACAAATATCACAAACATTAATAATTATGTGGTTCCATGACGTGTATGGTGAATTCGAGAGATTAACATGACACACGGTTGCATTTAGACCATGACAAATTTTATCTTTGAAGATTGTTATGCCTGCCTTTCTCCTACTAGCCGCATTACATCTAGGAAATTGGTTATTTCACCAGTTTCTCAAAATTCGTATAAGGACTTTTGCTACTCCCACTCTCCCAGTGGTGAAGCCACTCCTTGCTTCCATAAATTGAGGTTACAAATAGTTACATGATCATGTTTCGCGGTTGTATATTTCATTCATGCGATAGAAGAAGAAAGCAAGGATGAGGAAGAGATAAGGTGTTTTTTGTTAATGATTAAATGAGATCTGCGGGTGATCTGTCAGCTGATATGGTACTAAAGGTAATATGAAACTGATAGTTGTTATATTGAGGCTAACGCAGGGTCACTGCAATGAGATATTTGTTACGGATAATGGAAGACTGGATAGGGCAAGTATTTCTAGTCCATCAGTTCAGCCTTGGACACTCAAAAGTAATATTTTATAGGCATAATTATCAAATATATGCCCGTATATTTTTAGTTGAATGCTCCTTGAAGCTGCAATGGAAGGTTTAAATAAAATCTTATACAGGTGGAGGAATGTTAATACTCGCTTCGCATAGGCTAAAATCATGACAACGACAACTATGATTATCACAATAAACAACTAATATTTGCATTCAGCAAAGAGTCGCTTGACAGGTAAGGTATCCCCAATTAATAATTTTTCACATCTTACCTGCCTAAACCCACAACATACACGGTACATTTGCCGAAGAAATATTAAAGGTACTATGTCCCATTTGCAGGCCACAAAAATGAAAAGGTTAAATTCCAACGGCATTTGAAAGACAATACTAATTTAGAACTTCCCTCAAAACGAAAGGGCTTGAAAATGGCTTTTAGTGGGAAAATAACGACCATTAGTTGTCGAATCGACTTAAGTGATTGCAATCACCTAAGTAATAGTCTGATTTTCAGACCATTTACCGAATGGTCGTATGTTTTGTACTACACAAAGATTCAATCAGTTTGATTTTGGCCATTACAAGTAGTGGGTTATTGATGTAGACAAATGCTCATGTACCTGTTACAGCTCTTTTTATGTATGTTATTACCAAAGATGAAAAAAAGCCAGTCAGTCACTGATCAATAGTGTCTGACAGTGACGTCTAGAAGGTAAACAGGTTTCCTTGCATAATTTGAATACTAGGACACTGCTAATGTTTAAATTTCACAGATAGGACATACATGACATATTCATAATTCCTGCAAAGTTCTACAGAATTTGATGTTGGCTGCAAAAGGGACATAATATCTTTAAAACAAAAATAAGAAAATAGAGAGAAAAGTGAAGAAAAATCATTCTCAGCAAGGAGAGATGACAAAATCGAAATTCCGTCTTGAGGTAGGGGATGGGGGCTGAAGGGGGTACTCATGCAACCCTTTAAGGGGGGGGGGGGGCGGGTGCACATTGAACAAGAAATAGGCTGAAAGGGGACAAACCCGAAGAAAATGTCCAGTGTCAGACTTGCTTGTTTATTACATATGCATTTTTATTGTATATTTAGTTAGAAATGTCAGAAAGTGTATTGAGAAATGTGAAAATACAGAAGGAAAAAAGCTAATTCTTTCCCCCTTTTTTGTAAAGATCTACATTCATGTATATAATTATTTCCATAATAACGATAAGCGTACCAGTGTCACATGTTCACAATGTTAAATGAGAAAGTCTTGCCTTTATTATTTTCTTTTCGCGAAATTAAAATCTATTATGAGACGTTCTTCTTATAATCTTTCCCATCGTCGGAATTCAATTTAAGTAATCGAATTCCATCATGTCCCATAATTTAAATTTTGGATGTCATTGCCTCAGGGTCGAATTGATTCCCACTGCCCCCCCCCCCCATCTCATAAAATCTATTTCCTAAGGTGTATCTTGGAGTCAAGATTCTCCGTCGCTATGACATGTTAGATGCAAAGTGAAATTCATTCTATTTCAGTACCGTCATCATTCCTAATTTCATGAATTCAGCTTGAATTCTGATATTTATGTCACAGGAGAAAAACAAGTGAACTTTAAAAAATCCTTTGCCAGGAGAAAATAGAAAACAAACACAGACATAATGGATATGAATCCAATTAGGAAAATATTAAGTACAAATAAAGGATATCATATTTTATGAATTAAAATGAGAAAAAGATTTTGTTTCAAAGAATAGATCTATCTGGATTCTTTAAATGATAAACAAGATTTGTGACAGTTTCTTCAAATCAAGTGTTTCTACAAATGGCCCTTGGTTACTAGTTCAGAGTGCGAGATAAATTATGCATTTCTTCCCCCTGTGCGTGGCGTAATGTATCATTCGATTCCAGGGGAAAGAGCAATTGATACAAACAAAAAGTGCGACAGCATTTAGCATTCTTATGTCACCGTTTAAAGCTCCCGTCGAGTGCAAAATGAGCGGGCACTTACAGATATTACTTTCGCTGGGGGAACGTAGGAAGAAAGTACAAGTATGTAGCAGAGCCTAAGGCCCTAGAGCTCTGGATGCATTTTATCTGGGTGCCACAGTCACAACAGCAAGCTTTATATTAAACGCCCTAATTCATTGGTACAGTAGAGTCGGTATATTCGTGTAAAGTTTCCATAAAAAGACTAATCTTACCAGTCACAATCAGTATGCAGTTGCGATATCCAGCACATGGTTAATAGGGTGCAACTCTTAAGCCCCCTCCCTATTTGGAAGCATGAGAAAAAGAGTAAATAGGTATGCTAAAGGTTTGAGAGGGCTGCCCAAATATATTCCAACCCACTCTTTGTCCAGGATGGATTCACCCCCGCCCGGGTTTTCAATTTCTGGATATATAACATCGATATCACATACGACATCTGATCTGATGTCCTGATGACCATACCATCATTGCCAACGAACTGTTAAATGTTAAAACAATTTTGAAACCGTAACAAGCCAAGCCTGATTACACTCGAACAAACATGTACACACACTGCATACGCACCCCACTCAATACGCACCCATTACTCACACTCACACGCTGACACACAAACACACACACACACACACACACACACGCACAAACACACCCACGAATGAACTAGATGTATGACATTACAATAATGAAATGAATTATTAGATGATATTTTCATGCAATAAGTATTATGAGTGGAAGAGAATCAAAGCCCGCGGCTGTGTGAAACATACCGTACCGCATTTGACTGCGATCTGATTTTAAAAGAAATTGCAGTTGCAATACAAATGAAATAAACAATTAAAATCCTTACTATCGATAGTCCTATCGGTAAAGATTATTTATATGGTAAATACCGAAAATTACTGAGTGTTAAGAGCATTACCCAGGGGAAATTAAGGTCCAATCGGCTCGGACCTGGGGAGCATTCGGATCAATGTCTCCTACTTATTAAGCTTACAACTCCTCCCTATCCCCCCTCTCCCGCGCAATCTGCACTTGAACATTTACATGACTATTCACAATCTCAACCAGGAAGATTTGACATGTTTAAATATTCATATCCTGAGGCCTGACCATAGCAATTTCTTTCAAAATCGGATAGATGTCGTATTGTACAGTGTACGATGGGTTTCAGAGAAAAGGTGAAAACATGGAAAATCTATAGAATACATCAAAAGCTCTCTCCCCCAATAATCGGATGAGAGATGAATCTTTAAAATGTCGGCCGTGAAATTGCACCCTATCCAAAAAGGAACAATTTCGCGTCCTAGATCTTCCAATGGATGTATGAAAAAAGATACAGGCTTTCTCTACAACGTCTTTATCAAGATGTTATTCAATCATAATGCATTGTGACATTTCATCTATTTTAATTAATCCTAGTACATGAATAAGATGGCTATGACAGGAACATTGCGAAAATGGATATTCATAAACATGTTTCTAGAAAATGTCTTCCAGCTCTGGTTACTAAACAAAGGTTCAGTGAAAACGTTCGTTACCACACTGTAATGAATCTTTAAAAAAAAAGATAGTTATAGTATGAGGCGGTATTGGAGAGTATAAACTTGTTAAGATATTGGGGACTGACTGATGAGTGACAGGTTTTAAAGTAAAGAAAAATCTCACAATGTACCTTAAAATGTAATATTTATTTTATTTCATCCACAAAATATTTGATATGAACTTTAACCTTTTTATTAAGGTCAGTTTAAGACTGTTTATTATTATTTCTTACGAGATGTAGATATTCGGTTTTAATTTCTTTGGTAACCTACACATTTATAACACTTATAAGATGGGCTTTAAATGTGTCATTTTCCAAATTATATGATTGTTGTACATGTTAACCACAATGAAAATGTACCATCAATCACGCATTCACCTGAACTTAAGAATGAAGCAAGCATGTACATTGCATGCGGAGAAGGATTGAAGATGGACAGAGAGAGAGAGAGAGAGAGAGAGAGTGATGCTTGAAAACCGCTAAAGGTTTTTTTTTTCGCAGGTAAGCACCCTATGGGTAACACGACACCTTAATAACGGCAGATCCAGCATGTCTTTTTTTCAAGGAATACGATTTTGAAACTAAATCCCACCCAAATCCCCGGCCCGACTCGATGTGTCGGGTGGCGTATAGGCTATTTCAATGAGAAGGTTATCTTTTCCCAAAATATGGTGGATATGAAAACTTTTTTAAATGGTTTTAATAGGTTTCACTAGTCCGTAGGGGAGGGAAGCAAGAATTGGTTGTCTCTGAATAGTTATATAATTTTTTTTCTAAAGGGGAAAGCGTGGCCCTTTCGACAACCCTGGATCCGTCCATGGTTTGAAAGAGACTGAAAGTGCCTCGTTCCTTTTCTTCATGATCATTTACTTCACTCGTAGGCCTACTAAAGATTAAAATATGTGCTTACCTTAGAACGACATAAAGCACCATGATATTAGCAAGACTGCCCAACAGAACCACAGGAATCGTCAAACATGCTAAGGCTATACCAAAAGCTGGGTCTGTCGTAGCCTTGGTTTCACTCACTCCTCCTGAGGGAGTTGGGTCCCAATCAGGATCTGGAACTAGTCCTGTTTCTGCCGTAGTCGATGTATTGTAACCTAGATTTGTATATAGTTCTCCTGGTTGTCTACCACCTGCCATTACACCCTGAGATACAGTGGTGTAGAGCGAATCCATCTTTATCCCTAGAAAGGAACAACGCCGATGATGATGATGATATGGTGATCCCCAGGTATGTAAGAAGTTTATAAATCTTCGAAAAGAATGGATAGGTTTCACAAACTAATGTGTCTTTTACTAAAAGCTGGCATCTTAGTTTCACTTAATTATTCTTAATTACAACAAAAAAGTAATTATCATATCAACACTCCACAAGGAAATCTATTCTTCTCTAGAAACCAAGAGTATTACGTGATGCACTGACGTAGATGACGTTGATGATTCTTTTGTTATAGAAAAGTTTTGACGAGGAAATTTTGGTGAAACGTAATCATACACGCAAGATGATTTCCACCAAGATAAAACAATATCAGCTTCAAATATACAAAGTATTACATTTTTCTTCCAGAGTGAGTGTATCATAGCAGGTTTTGTGAAAAGATGCAACTACTTGTCTGCAAAGATTGTTCCATTTACATAGAATTCCACAAGGAAACAAGCTATAAGTGCACCACTAGGAAACGTCACCAGCGCAGCCGTCATCTGCGCATGAAAATGAAATGGCTGTATAATATCTCAGTTTCCATTATTTCAATCCAGAAAAAAGTTTCCACTGTAAACTGCGATGCAGTTCACCAACAAAGTTAAACAATGCACTCGCTCAATTAAATACGTCTGGCTGAGTCCACAGCAGAGGGCATAATGATTGTTGGATACAACACTGAAAAAGTGAGCGGCGCTATTTCGTCAACTGCAGCGCGTTTTCATGCGGGCTCGCCCGATTTCATTATGCTACGGCATGAGTATATCATTTTGAAGGGGCTCGGGGTAACCCCTCCATCGAGTTGAAAATTAATAAAAAGAGAACATGAACCTTGTAATTGAGGTATAGTTTGCCACTTCTGCATGACAACTTCTTTTTATATAAATAGTATTCACAATTTGGCTACCAAAATTAATGTTGATATTATTACTGCTGTTGCGACCAGAATGATAATTTAATGATTCAATGTTCCAGCTGAAGTGGCGCACTTGAGCACTTTCACGCCTGACTTGCACCATTATACAGAGCGCGTGAGAGAGAGAGAGAGAGAGAGAGGGGAGGGAGGAAGAGAGAGAGAAGGAGAGAGAGATTGTGGAACGGACGAAGTATTTGATGCATCGAAGCACAAATCAGAAAAGTAGGTCTCCTGGACAGCCTTTTCATGAATATTCGTGTTAGAAGAAACCTTGGGTGGAGGTAGATTTTCCTATATGGCCACCCACACACCTCGCTCTTTCCTCATCTCATTCTTCTTCTAATTAATGCTTAACTCATCTCTCTCTCTGTTTCATATTTTCTGGCATTATTTCACAACACTATCAGACAGAAAATGGTAAAGGTAATATGAGATGAACAGAGTTAATTTATTTCTACACTTGTAATTGATGAGCACGACCATCTATAGCTACTTGTAGGTGTATTAAGGAGAGAGTATGGTTATTAAGGAGTAAGTTTGTATTTTACCTACTAGACGCTCGTAATGTAGTACATTTTGTTTGAACCTTTCCACGGTGTATTTCTAAAGAAATTTATGATATCTAATACACCCTGCGACTACTTTTTCCTTGAAGAAAAGTGTTCAGTGGTATCTTTAAGTGAAAGGGAATGTCAGAGCTAATATTACGAGATCGTGTTATTCCCTCGCGAAAAACGATATGCAAACCAGAGAAATTCGACGGGGAGTTACTTTCTAATGCAACACCTTCCCAACTCCCTTTTCAGCGGCCAGCTATAGCACTGCTCTGATAAATATGTTTTACTATTTTAGAGGTCATCCTTTCCTGTCTGACAGTTTACAGAAAACGTAATCTGTACTTTTGTTCAACTTGGAACATAGTCAGTCATTTCCTATGAAGTGATAAACGTGTGTATAACGGAAAGGCGTCCGTAAAACTTACAAAGGTGTAGCGATAAAGGACTGATTGGTATAAAGTAAAATGAACCTATTCCTAGATATTAAACGTAAACCACGAAATGGCCAAAATGTAGAAGTAACCCATTTGAATTCAAAATTACACATCGTATATTTTCTGATAGAAGATTTCTTTATAGTTTTCTCGAGTGTAGTGGTCACAGTGATAACAGTTCAAGCCATGATTAATAGGCAACTCAAAATGGGGTATTTCTTTTTGGCCCCACAAAGTAATAATGCGGCAAAATGTTGGTGACGAATAATATTACAAACTGTATCCAATAGGGCATAAAATTGCTTGAAATTTACCTCATTTTGGGTACATTCCCATGGAATAACCAATGACGCAGTATCTTACAAGGTGTGGATTAAACAATAAATCAGTGATTAGGTCAACCTAAAATGGGACAATACAGTAGAAAAAAACGAGAAGCGTCGAAATCGATTTATTTGTTTTGTCTTTTAATATTAATATTTAAAAGAAAACTTTGTCATTCAAAAGCACTTTCTATAGGTAACTAATAACTGTCCCAATTATTAAAATGGAAAGGGAGGGCGACAAGGGCAAATATTGACTAGCCCCTTTCTCTCGGTAACACACACCTCCCCCAACCCTCAACCCTACCCTCCGCCCAAAAAACGTTCTCCGAACTCGGAGTTAAGAATTAGGAAAAGAAATAGCTCCGTTAATGGATTGAAACCCGTCAAATTATAGAATAACTGGATCATGACACGTGATTCGAGCAAGTTGTCGCCTTTCGCAATGAGAGGCAACTCTAACTTGTATATCCAGCTTAAAACCCCTGCAGATAGGAAATTGTTTTGTTAAAGTTTCTTATCACTTTTTTCTTGAAATCTGTATTTTATATTCAAAGACAAATCTCTGAGTGAAATTTATATTCTGTCTGTGTAATTCATTAATAATGCACTGTGTTTCATATATTTTGATTAATCCTAGAAAATAACTTATACTTTTTCGTGTGAGTAATATTTTACGATTAGGCTTTTAACTGAGGACCATAAAGGAGCACCTGTTGGAATTCGAAATTAAAAAGCAAAAAAGTAAGTAATTTAAATCAATAGGGAAAATCTGATCTTTAGGATTTGGGATGCATATAGGACAATGGGACACGTTTTGATTAATTTCTTGATCTTTGATTATGGGAACGTTTGTGATAAGATACAACCAACTGCAAAAGCAAATTATACAAGAAAACTGGCCAAACAAAAAATGGGATTATGTAAAATTCACCATTCTACTACATACATACAGGTTTACCTTTGAAGTCTAACGTTTGTTATGAAAATGATGTGACCGCAACTATGTTTATTTTATAGAAATAGACACACATATTATCTATTGTTCATCTATATGGTTGAATACGCCTCATACAGAAAGATTACCGTATAAGGTTTGTTGAGTCAGTCTGTTGCAACATCGGAAACACTTTCATTAAAAACCGAGACTAAGAAATGACTCGTTTGATGTAGGCTTATTTGGTATTTGTTATTACGTGAGAATTGATTAATGATATCAAAAGAGAAAATACAACTTCGTATCGTAAACAGGTAGACCATACAAAAGGGTCAAGGGTCAAAAGAAGTTTTTCTTTCTTGTCATCTCTTCAGCCTATGAACATACAGCACCTACTCTATAAAAATCAATAATAATTTTGAAATTTTGAGTTTTATCAACAATAAATTCAATATAGAAAATTCAAAATAGAAGTTAACCCTTTGCACTATGTGTTCCAACAAAAGTCACTCGTTGAAAAAAAATGTCCTTTAGAGTGTTAGACTTATTTAAAGGGCGAATTTGAAACTGTTATCCCTCGCATGAACATGATTTCTGAGAGTGTGGTTGTTGTACCAAATCGAAGCTACCTGAAACTATTGGATGCCGCGTTTGCACAATATTAAGCATACCGCAAAGGTCATTTTGGGAGGGGATCATATTTTGTGGACGAAATGTGAAATAGCCGAACGACTGTGCGGGAAAGGGATCCATGCTAAAGGAAAACTGTATTTTTCCCGCAGCAGCTGGCTTTCAACCATAGAAACAGCATATAAATATAACATATAAATATACCTTCTATTGACTTGTCAGGTGCTGTAATGTTGAAGCCAATAACAAAAGTTTTTTTTTCCATAAAATCGTTCCCTCTCTCTCTCTTTCTCTCTCTCTCTCTCTTTACCCTTCAGTGGCCGTTCTGCGTAGCCACATTACATACACTTAAAAATATGTCATGATTGAATAGTCAACGATGCCAAATGCAATAAACCAGTATATAACATTCAGTTCCAAATACATTTTTAGAAACCATTAAGTTAAAACAATAACATATGGGTTTGTGGACATTTTACGTGCTGCAGATGGTGAAAATTCCAATCTATTTCCTTAAAGAAGAGACACAATTCTTTTAATGTCAATCCTTTTACAATGAAAAGAGTGATGGACATTTGTTCAGCCTTCTATTCACACATCTATTAAAATCGGTCTGCCATGATATGCACCTTTTTATACAACAGCTGGAGATTGTTAATGTGACTAATATTGAATGTAATATTGGTGTTGCCATGTAGACTACAGGCTCATGAAGATCGATGGAAACTAATTCGTTTTGGAGGTCTATTGACGAATATCCGGGGTAATGGGTTAGGGCATGTGAATATAGTTAGTGATTAAAAGCAGGACAAGGGAAGACCTTGTTTTATCATTAGAAACAGGTGTATTCGCTGGATCTTTTTCCTTCTCCTATCTTGTACTTCAAGTATAATAGCGGCTTTAATAATGGTCTACCGAATCTTAAGATTCAAGATTCAAGATTCAATTCAAGATAATTTATTGTCTGATTTAAAAAACACAGAAATTCGTCCTCCACTGGCGAGTGACATACATAAACAGCAACATAAACAATATATAAATACATTCAAGGATACAAAGAAAATACAACAATAATAATGATAGCAATAATAGAAATAACAGAACTGACATGTAGACTTGAAAACTGGCATTAAAAATTGAATCTCGACAATGCACAGAATGCATGAAAATAGATGAATTAAGTGCTTTGAACATTCACCCCTTCTCTCCCAGAAAAGGAGTATGAGGAAAAAACAGAGAAAAGAACAAATGAGAGAGAGAGATAGAGAGAGAGAGAGAGGGGGAGAGAGAGAGAGAGAGGAGTCGCATGAAGTAGAACAGAGAGGAAATGTGAGGGAGAAAGACAAGGTGACAGAAAACGAAGAGCTCCGGGAGGGAGACAGACTACTAATGTTACATGCATCGTAAACATTCCTACCTTTTCCATCCCAACAAAATATATTACTTGTGAAAATGCAACTGAACTTTTAGAGAACTTGGACCAAAAAGATTACTCTCTCTCTCTCTCTCTCTCTCTATTCTCACATTCCGCCTATCTCTCTGTGTCTCTCACCCCTAACTTTTACCTTATCCTTCCTCTCATCTTTATTCTCCCTTCTTAATCTCACTCTTGGTTGCCTTGGTATCATGCCATCTCTCCTTCTCTGTATTTGTTCTTTTTTTTCTTTTTTTATCTCCCTCCTACTTATAAAAGCGATCAACTGCTGAGCAAACAGTTCCTCCCTAGCAATACCTCTAACATCCAAACCCCATAGAGAATAATCAATAATACCAGTTCATCTTGGGGGCATTCCACATACCCATAACTATGTTAATTATATGTTCCTTCGGTACTATTTGATTAAGATATTATCATCAAAAGCTGCCGACGGATTTACTGTGAAATCTGGAAAGTATTTGAAGAAAAAAGATTAATACACTGTCTTATAATCTACAAAACTGTACTGCTCGCGTTAAGGGTGGGGGCAGCCTTCGACAAATACAATGAACGACCCCTTACACCAAACATACAACTCCATGATATCATTTCTTGTAAGAATACCCGTTTTTAATTACAATTTTTGTACATTAGGTCTTTAATAACAAAGTAGTTTGCGTACAAAGCGACGGTAACATATAATTATTGAATTGACTATATTTTCTTCTCCCCTCATCATGCAAGCATGTTATTTAAAACATAACGAGGATACGTGAATTATGTAATGCTTCAATATGTATCCCATAAGGTAGGGAATGATTATCAGATTTGAATCGTATCATACTTATTGATATTTGGTCGGAACAATGTGCTGACACAAGACTCCCAATATCATTATTTGATGTCAATGTAAAGTATATTGGACTTTGTCCACACTATACAAAGAGTATCTCAAAGGAAATATTCGATAAAGACGTAAATATAGAATAGATCCACACTCAACAGATTCGCAAGTGGTAGCACTGCGGTATATTGATGAAGGCTCTTGATTCTCATACGAGATAGAGGTCCCGATCGAGTTCAATCCTTGCGCCGTGCTTACATCACTGAACAAGGTATTTTGCCCACATTATTTTGCCCCACTCTCGACCCAGTTGTATTAAAGATAAAGACCAGTTCTGGTCGTGCGATTGCATTGTGAAAGAAACGTTGTGGAATCGATCAGAAAAGGTTGATCATCTAGCATATAAGTATTGGTGAGTGTACTGCAAGGTTCTGGAATCATCAAAATGATAAGAAATTTGGCCCAGTCTTGGTAAAATTACAATCACTGTACACAGAAAGATGTATACGGGACTACGCGACCACGTACGTGCGCGATATCTATTTGGTCCCAATAGATATAATAATTTACCAAATATATCAATTAGTAGGCGGTTTTCCGGCAAAATTTGTATCATCACGTATTAGTCAAAACATATTCTTTCACATGATTTGTAATGAGAGCTTCCATTTCATTTTTTTGAGAGAGGGGCGTTTCCAAAACTGGTCTTTACCTTTAAATAGGTATAAGGCCTATAGTTACCGGGCCTGCAGGAAGATTAATACTAATGTTGCTACCATGGAGAAATAACATCGAATTATTATTAAATCATTGTTACTATCATTTTTTTTTTAATTATTTTTTTTAAAGGAGAGGAATTATTCAGCCCCCGCCCCCCTCTCTCTCTCTCTCTCTCTCTCTCTCTCTCGCTCTCTGTATCTATCTCTCTCTTTGTGTCTCTGTCTCTCTCTCTCACTGACTAAATGTGTTATCTTCTCCCTCTCTCTCCCTCCCCTTTCTCTCTCCAGGTCGATGCTTCAGCTCTCTACATAAATTTCGCCAAAGATGGCGCACATCAACACGCGTCTTCAACCAAACCAACTCCATCAATATCTTTTGCGGCTGAACTTTTTAAATGACTTTGAACACTGCATTTCCATAACTTAGTTAAATCATATTTTGTTTTTTAAAAACCTGATCTGTCAAGAGTTAGAGATTATGGTCCATACATTTAAGATTTTAACCGATAAAGATTATTTGCACTATGCGATAGCCTTTGACTTTTGGCCTTTCATGAATTCTGCATGACTGTTTATTAGTATACGCATTGTATTTAGTGGCGATCGATCGAGTCACTGCCAAGGGCATATTGAAACATACAGTGAATTACACTATTTAGGCTCTAGGCCTGATATTTCTCCTTCTCTTTGTGTATATTTCATATACCGTAATGCTGACACTCCGTGTATTAACCAGTCAATAGAATGAGTATCATTATAACAAAATGGCGACTGCTTCGAATGACCACCATGTCAGCGATCCATCTGTAACAACCGAGCACGTAAAGCGCGTATTTCTATGGAGTCTTCCACGCTCTTGTACTACGGTATTCACACGATGTATGGAAGCTGTTGGAAGACCCAATGTTGAGGTTTTCTGGGAGCCTTTTGTTTCATGTGAATTCTACGGACCAGAAAGGAGACATTTCTTTGCCAATGACAGCCCACATCTTCTTCAAGATAAATACACGTTTGCCTATGTTAGAGGTAAAGTTAATCGTATGTGTACTGTTTCGAGTTCGTGCATGATCTATATCGACCTTTAACTTCTGAACAAGTATTTCGTGTGAGACCTAGGGATATTATGCGTGTATGTTAATATCACTGGGTATATGGTGTAGCTCTGTTATTGTAATTTGTATACATGCATCAGCGGGTAATATGATCTACCCATCAAACACAAATAAAGGTTCCTGTTTCATTACTAGTTCGTTTGGAATACGTTCATATTGGGAAACTGAACTTCAACCCCATGACTCGTATAACACTACTCTCCTACTGTCCTATAGACTATGTATTATTTGCAACAATATTATGACACACATACGTGCACCATGTGCAGAGAGGGCAGACCTCAAAAACTAAATGTTGTGTTTAGCTCACGCAGTGGCATAATGAGCAAATACTTGGGGGGGGGGGCAAAACGAAAATCCGTATCACCACCAGGTGGCATAATGGGCGATTGTTTTTTAAGGGGGGATGCGGATATTGACGATAACGGTCAAGATGTGGGCCTACAAACTATATGTTTTAGCCATGGCATACTATTTTTTAAAATAGTTTTTATGTTGATTATTCATGAGGCTAGAGTACTTTGCATTTACCCACTACACCAAGTTACGGGCGTTTATTACAAAGGAGAATTAGGGGCAATTATCAGAAGGAAAATGGCACTATATTTTAGGAAGGATAAGGGGCACGTGTCAAAATAACAGGGGCATTTATCAGAGATGATAAGGGGCACTTATTACAAAGTTAAAGGGGGCATCTCTCAAATTTGAATAAGGGCACTCACCAGAGATGAAACGGGGCACTTATAAGAATAAAAGAGGCTCTTGTCAAAATATAAGGGACACCTCTCAGATTTGAAAAGAGGCCATTCTAAGAGGTGAATGGGCACTTATCACAGATGGAAAGAGGCCCTTATAAGAATGTGGAACGGGAACCTATTCGAAATTTAAAAAGGCGCTTATCTGAAGTAAAAAGGGGCACCTTTCCTATATGTAAAAAGGTTAAGGTTTTTTTTTTGCTTGACTATAAATTTTGGAATTTGTCATTTTCCAACCGTAAAGGCATAAAAAAATATGATTTACAAAAAAGTGAGAAAAAATTATGTAATTTCAGCAATATTTGTAAATCACTGATATCGATTTAAAAATAAACCACTTTAGATTTTTTGGGGGGCCTGCCCCCAAGCCCCATCAGTACGCCAGTGAACTCACGCATACTTAGCCTGAAATGATGTGGCTATACCCCGAGTACCAAATTATTATTGTTATTATTTATATTATAATCATTGTTATTATTGTTATTATCATTATAGTAGTATTTCCATTATTATCATCATCATCAACATCCTGCACCTCTCCATTTTCCCTCCTATCTTTCCCCAATCCCCCTCTGCAAATTTCTCCCAACCACCCAATTTTGTTTACTCAGGAAAGTTTTATCAGCATCAGTGCTGTTCTTCCTGATGGCCCTATACAATTATTATTACTTTGGCAATTGCCAGGTATCCATTTACAACGTGGAGTGTAGCAAATGTAGATTAACCGTCTTGCCAAAGGATATTAGTGCCGGGCTGGGATTCGAATCCTCATCCCGTTGGATAGAGAGTCAAGTAAATATACCACTATACCACGACACCTCCACACTACACCTTTCTATATTAATTGCTCTACACCCTCTCGGCCGAATACGTCCTTCTCTTTCTTCTCTCATCTCATACAGATTACCTTGATGGGGACTTTCCCGGAGCGAAGCTTCTGTTCGCTAAGGACGTGACTATTGGTATCATGGATAAGTTCGAGTTCATTCCAAAGACCTATCGACATACATTTCTCATCAGGGACCCCAGGAAGACATTTCCTTCTATCCAGCGGTTATCAGATACCTTGCCTGAAGCCCATCGATTTAACGTTAAAAAGGAGTACGGACAAGGTTAGGAACTTTCGTCATCTTCAAATTCAAGCTCGTTCAAAATTATGTATGGTAGTGTATTATTTTTCGCGAACAAACCAAGTTCGCGCACAGTCCCATATTCGAGTAAAAAAAAATGTAAACATTTTGAAAATCTGGTACCACCAATGGAAAGAGGAATCTGAAATTACATAGTAGTTAAACCCGTACCTAAAACATTGACAAAAGATCATATGTTGCGTCCGTCCTGAAAAATATATGAACTTACGTTATTGTACGTTATACATGTACATTGAATCAATACGGTATACGTTGATGGTGGCATTTGATTGTTTGCTTGTTTCATCTTCTTTATCAAATCTCTGCATTGAATGCAGAATGTGAAATATTGAGCTGAATATTTTAGGAGACATTCCTGGTATTAAAAAAAGATTGCTAACTTTGGTTACAAGTTTCACACAATGTTATGCTATGCATGGTAATGATATGAATATGAATATAAATATGGATATCATAACATGGTTAACATAGATTAATAAAGCACTTTCTTTTATAATTAATGCTTCTATCTAAATACAACTCATTTCAGGATACCAAGAAATCACCGATGTCATGCACCACATCAAGGAAACATTCGGACAGGAACCCGTCATTGTTGATGCTGACGAATTGCTTTCCGAACCCGACCGAATTCTCCCGATGTATTGCCGAGCGACGGGACTCGAGTACGACCCGAAGATGCTCTCATGGGGCAAGGCCAATGTGAAAGGATTAAACTGGCACTTCGCAGAGAGTATGCCTGATTTTGATAAGATTGGACTGTTTGATAGTGCGATGCAAAGTTCAAAGTTTAATCTTTCCGATACCGGCGGAAAGGAATATTCCTTTGACGAGAGCAGTTGGACACCCGAAGTACGCGAATGTATTGAAGCTGCTCTACCTATTTATCAGAGACTATTCCAAATGAGATTAAAGTAGGTAATGACGGTAGTTCGGTCAGTGGATTGTGACGTAGGACGTGGATAACTCTCCCATTTGCAGTGTACAAAAATATCATTAATTTCTGTTTTTCTCGTAAGTTCCTTTTCCCTTGGGGCACTACTTAAAATATATTATAGATAGCATATTAGTATAGGTCCTCTAAAAAGAATAGACCCCCTTGAGCAATGAATCTTTGACAAATTTATATTTTAGTCATTTTATATGTTGGAACAGATGGGAAAGTAACGGTCTGGCACTACATCACATTGACATTACCGCTTCAGCCAATTTGAAGACAGTGTCCATACGTATAGTGATTACAACTTTCAAAGATTCATATCTTTCTTATATTTAATCAGATTTAATTGAAACTTTCATTTGTTTGCTTCTCTGATTTGTCTGCTTTATTTTAGAATAGTTGTCTATTTGGGTTGGATTTCCCTTTAATCTTGATGAATAATTTATTATAATTAGTCAACAATCATGTCTTAGTATTATATATTTCTTAGCAATTTAATAATGATCTCATGGGGCACGGCTAATGTGATAGGATTAAACTGGCACTTCACAGAGAGTATGCCTGATTTGTATAAGATTGGTATCTTTGATAGTGCGATGCAAAGTTCAAAGTTTAACCCTTTTCACATTGAAATTCAAGCAAGTGCAGCTTGTTAATTGAAAGTGCGCCATCTAGGGATTAACACGGAAACAATTTTACGACAGCAGCTGCCCGAGGTGAAAAATCATTTGCTCCGATAATTAGGCCCTATTTTTTTCGTAAACGTTTTCTCCTGGTCAGTCCATATATGATTTATAGTCACAAACACTAATCTACTTTTCAACACTGTTATAGCACATTCACAAAGATTATTCCAGTAAGTAATTGTGAAACTAGCTTACAGCATAACTGGCGCTTTAAGGCGATAACAAGTATTTAAAACAACACATCATTCATATACGCCTTGTGACCTCAAATACATTTAATGTTGGTACTTTTTATTTTTCACTTTTGACGCGATTTTTTCCGTTTAGTCCGTCGTTCTCTGTCCCTGCACCTCATTCTTTCTTTCTTTCTCTCTCTCTCTCTCTCTCTCTCTCTCTCTTTGTACATAGGTGTTTCAAATATCAGCTTGTTCTGTTTACAATCACTCCTGCTTTTTAAGTCCACTGCTGTCTCTCTCTCTCTCTCTCTCGCTCTCCTTCCTCTCCCCTTAGGTAAAAGCGAGGAGGGTAATACACTGGGGAGAAAAGGATGACAAGATAAATATGATGATATGAGGCACCAACTGCAGAAGAGAAAGGAGCCTGGAGGGAAAAAATGATTGCTAGTTATGAGAAAGATAGAAACAAAGAAATGGTAGTAAGTGAATTTTACACACACACGCACACACGCACGCGCACACACACACACACACACACACACGCGCGCGCGCACACAAACACACACACAGGAATGGGGACAGGAAAATAAATGGAGAAGAAAACTTGTCAAGAATATGAAGAAATTAGAGAGGAGGGTAGAACGGTAGAAAGATGGAGACATAAGAATGAGGGGTACATGAGTGGAGGACAAAGATGACTAAATATGGAACGAGAGACAGAGGAAAGGAAAGAAGATATGATAGAGAGGAATAGTGATGGAATAAGGTCAGAATGTAGATGAAGAAGAAATATGACAAAATAAGGGAATGTGACACAGTAATAAATGGTGAAAAGTCAACTCCTTTACATGTAAAGAGTGGCATTCCACAGGGTAGTACTTGGCCCGTTTCTATTTAATTTGAATATCAATGATATTACCAAAATAATTGTTAAACATTGTACTATACCTCTCTATTCAGATGAAACATGTCTCTACTACGCTTCTAAAGACCGACAAGAGTTATAAAATCATCTGAACGAGGATTTACACTCAATATCGAAATGGCTTAATAGCACTGAAATATGATTGAATGAAAATAAGTATGAATTCATGGATATTACATCAAATCGTTAACGAAGGTCATTCGATAATATCAATATCCAGGTAAACGGAATCCCTCTAAAATAAAGGGAAAGTGTGATAGAGAATGTGGAGATAAAGCATGTAATGATCTGGATAAGAGACAGGAACCTGTTTCATTTACCGGTTCAGGTGAAAGCAAGAGTTTGGATATGATATAAATACTTTCACATATAGAATATTGAAAGTAACTTTATTTGAAAATTATTATTGTAACCAATCTAGCTGCTTCTGATCTGTCTTCAGAAGGGCCTATGCCCATGACACACATTGTTGACTTGCAGACAGTCCTGCATTAATTACTCATATTTCTCTATCTAACATATCGAACTTAAAAGTATGATTTCATGGTAGGGCTGCCGCGTTATATTTTAGAGGTCTGGTTTGTGATAAACATCGTGTCTTTGTAACAGATGTGGTATATTCTGTTCTGTTGCGCCATACGCAAAAGTCCAAGGTCTGACAAACTTTGAGGGGTACATGAGCGGAGGATTTGAGAAGACAAAATTAGTAATATGGACCGAGAGGTAAATTGCGAGGAAAGAAGATATGATATAGAGAAATGGGGATAGAAGGATAACAAGAGAAGACAGAAAGTGGTAGTATGGGAATGTGACACACACACAGAGGAATGGGGACAGAAAAATAAATATAGAAGAAAACTTGTCAAGAGCATGAAGAGAGGGATTGAGGAGCGTATAGCGGTAGAAAGATGAAGACAGAATGATGAGTTAAGGGAATATGTGATAGAAGATGTTAGAGAGAGATAGAAATGAGGATATAAATATGAGAAAGCAACCCGATTTTATTAACTATTTCACGTGAAAGAGGGGGAAATAAAGGGGGAAAGAGGAATGAAAGAGGGGTACGTGTGCGGAGGAGAAAAGAAATGGAGAGGAAAGAATATACAAATAATTCACAGCAGTGAGGGCATTAGTAGGAATTACCCACATAGGGTACCTTTGGAACAGTCTAACACGCCCGAGGCGATAGCCGAGGGTGTTCGACTGTTTCGAAGGTACCGAGTGTGGGTAATTTTACTAATGACCGAACAAAATGATGTTTTATAACATGATTTTACAAATGATCGGTCATAAGTATTTATTATATACCTATCTTTAGAAATCTAGCCATCTGATTGGTCGAAATTGGAGTCGTGCTTTCAGCCATTCCCGTAAAGAACGGAATCCCTCTAAAATAAGGGAAAGTGTGATAGAGAATGTGGAGATAAAGCATGTAATGATCTGGATAAGAGACAGGAACCTGTTTCATTTACCGGTTCAGGTGAAGGCAAGAGTTTGGATATGATATAAATACTTTCACATATAGAATATTGAAAGTAACTTTATTTGAAAATTATTATTGTAACCAATCTAGCTGCTTCTGATCTGTCTTCAGAAGGGCCTATGCCCATGACACACATTGTTGACTTGCAGACAGTCCTGCATTAATTACTCGTATTTCTCTATCTAACATATCGAACTTAAAAGTATGATTTCATGGTGGGGCTGCCACGTTATATTTTAGAGGTCAGGTTTGTGATAAACATCGTATCTTTGTAACAGATGTGGTATATTCTGTTCTGTTACGCCATACGCATGAGTTCAAGGTCTGACAAACTTTGAGGGGTACATGAGCGGAGGATTTAAGAAGACAAAATTCATAATATGGACCGAGAGGTAAATGGGGAGGAAAGAAGATATGATATATAGGGAAATGGCGATAGAAGGATAACAAGAGAAGACAGAAAGTGGTGGTATGGGAATGTGACACACTTACAGAGGAATAGGGACAGAAAAATAAATTTAGAAGAAAACTTGTCAAGAGAATGAAGAGAGGAATTGAGGAGGGTATAGCGGTAGAAAGATAAAGACATAATGATGAGTTAAAGGTATAGACCAGTTCTGGTCATGCGATTGCATTGTGAAAGAAACGTAGTGGAATCGATCAGAAAAGATTGGTCATCTAGCATATAAGTATTGGTGTGTACTGCAAGGTTCTGGAATCATCAAATGATAAGAAATTTGGTCCAGTCTTGGTAAAGTTCCAAGCACTGTACAAGATGTATATGGGACTATTATACGCGATCGCGATATCTATATCCAGTCCGGCTCGATATGATGATTTACCGAATATATTAATTAGCATGCGGTTTCCCGGCAAAATTTGTATCATCACGTATTAGTTAAAACATATTCTTTCATTTAATTAGTAATAAGAGCTTCCATTTCATTTTTTTTAGAGGGGGCGTTTCGAAAACTGGTCTATACCTCTAAGGGAATATGTGATAGAACATGTAAAAGAGAAATAGAAATGAGGATATAAATATGAGAAAGCAACCCGATTTTATTAACTATTTCACGTAAAAGAGGAGAGAGATAAGAGGGTAAAAGAGGAATGAAAGAGGGGTACGTGTGCGGAGGAGAAAAGATGATAACATTCATAATAGGTAACGAGAGGCATAAATGGAGAGGAAAGAATAATGGAGAGGAATGGTTATATAATAATTAGAAAATGTAGATGAAAAAGAAACATGGCAAAATAAGGCAATGTGACATAGAATGAGAGGGATAGGGACAAACAAATGAGGAAGAAAGAACATATCAAGAAAGAGAGAGAGAGAGAGAGAGAGAATGAAAGAATGAAAGAAAGATGGAAGCAGAGTGATTGGTTAAGGGAAAGAGTGATATAAATTGTGAGAGATAAATAATATAATGATCTGGATAAGAGACAGAAACCTGTTTCATTTACTGGTTCAGGTGAAAGCAAGAGTTTGGATATGATATAAATACTTTCACATATGGAATATTGAAAGTAACTATATTTGAAAATTATTATTGTAACCAATCTAGCTGGTTCTGATCTGTCTTCAGAAGGGCCTATGCCCATGACACACATAGTACATTATTTTACAGACAGTCCTGCATTAATTACTCATATTTCTCTATCTAACATATCGAACTTAAAAGTATGATTTCATGGTAGGGCTGCCACGTTTTATTTTAGAGGTCAGGTTTGTGATAAACATCGTGTCTTTGTAACAGATGTGGTATATTCTGTTCTGTTGCGCCATATGCAAAAGTCCAAGGTCTGACAAACTTTGAGGGGTACATGAGCGGAGGATTTGAGAAGACAAAATTCATATTATGGACCGAGAGGTAAATGGGGAGGAAAGAAGATATGATATAGAGAAATGGGGATAGAAGGATAACAAGAGAAGAAAGAAAGTGGTAGTATGGGAATGTGACACACACACACCGATGAATGAGGACAGAAAAATAAATATAAAGAAAACTTGTCAAGAGCATGAAGAGAGGGATTGAGGAGGGTATAGTGGTAGAAAGATGAAGTAGAATGATGAGTTAAGGGAATATGTGATATAGAAGATGTTAGAGAGAGATAGAAATGAGGATATATATGAGAAAGCAACCCGATTTTATTAACTATTTCACGTAAAAGAGGGGGTAAGAAAGGGGGAAAGAGGAATGAAAGAGGGGTACGTGTGCGGAGGAGAAAAGGAATGGAGAGGAACGAATATACATCTTCTTCTGGAGGTGTTGTGGTCGAGTGGATACGTCGCCGGACTGTCGATCACAAGGTCCGCGGTTCGAGTCCCGCCGCTGCACTAATGTCCTTTGGCAAGACATTGATCTACATTTGCCACACTCCACCCAGGTGAAGTAAATGGGTACCTGGTAGGAATTTATTCCTTGAAACGCAGCGCGCGTAACAGCTGCACTGCTAAAGCCAGGGTAATTATGCTGCATTATTGTAGAGCGCTTAGAGACTTCTGATAAAGTAAGTGTTAGGCGCTATACAAGCACTGTAATTATTATAAATACACAGCAGTGAGGGTATTAGTAGGAATTACCCACATAAGGTACCTTTGGAACAGTCTAACACGCCCGAGGCGATAGCCGAGGGTGTTCGACTGTTTCGAAGGTACCGAGTGCGGGTAATTTTACTAATGCCCGAACAAAATGATGTGCATTATTTGTTTGATAAGATGATGTTTGATTTGTTTTATAAAATGATGTTTTATAACATGATTTTACAAATGATCGGTCATAAGTATTTATTATATACCTCTCTTTAGAAATCTAGCCATCTGATTGGTCAAAATTGGAGTCGTGATTTTAGCCATTCCCGTAAAGAAACGAACAATGCCAGTAACGGTTAATAGTTCATGAGTGAGATGCCCGAAAGATTCCGGCTACCGGGAAAATAGTAAAATTTTGATGAGATCCCCATTGGGTTACGTGTTAAATCTTACTTTGTGCGAGCGCGGATACCATACAGTGCTTTTTGTCTGCGATTCCCAAATGATTGTAACACTGATTCAATTATCTGTCCGGCGAAGATCAACAGACATTGTCTCAGATTTTCTGTGATGTTTTAACCAATCTTTACTAAAAAAAAGGATAAGGTAAGAATTCTTGGTTGATTTTTGTGTTAATTCGGTATATAAAAGATAATTATATCGACTGCTTTAATATTCAAGCCCTGGGTGTTTCTATACTGGCTCTCGGGGACCCAGGCGCGCCTCAGGGTAATGATAGGATGCAACGTCCCCTTGAGCCTATAAAAACAGCCAGTCCTCTCATAGCAGTCGATATATAAATATACTAATGACCGGTCATTAGTAAAATTATGTGTTAGGCAAAATGAATGCCTGGTCACGTGTACGCTCTCAACCAATCATTTGATTAGGACCCGCTTCATCATCTTATAATATAATTATAATGGAGAGGAATGGCGATAGAATAATTACAGAATTTAGATGAAGAAGAAAGATTGCAGAATAAGGCAATGTCACAAAGAATGAGAGGGATAGGAACAGAAAAAATGAAGAAGAAAGAACATACCAAGAAAGAGAGAGAGAGAGAGAGAGAGAATGATAGAGGCATAATGATTATTTAATGGAAAGTGTGAAAGAGAATGTGAGAGATAAAGAAAGCAATAACCTAGATAAGGGACAGGAACCTGGTTTCATTTACTTGTTCAAGTGAAAGCAAGAGTTTGGATATGATATAAATACTTTCACATATAGAATATTGAAAGTAACTTCATTTGAATATTATCATTGTACCCTTCAATGACCAGCAGAATCTGCTGCTGATTTGTCTTCAGAAGGGCCTATGCCCATGACACACATAGTTGACTTGCAGACAGTCCTGCATTAATTACTCATATTTCTTTATCTAACATATCGGACGTAAAAGTATTATTTCATGGTAGGGCTGCCACGTTTTATTTTAGAGGTCAGGTTTGTGATAAACATCGTGTCTTTGTAACAGATGTAGTATATTCTGTTCTCTTACGCCATACGCATGAGTTCAAGGTATGACAAACTTTGAGGGGTGCATGAGCGGAGGATTTAAGAAGACAAAATTCGTAATATGGACCGAGAGGTAAATGGGGAGGAAAGAAGATATGATATAGAGAAATGGGGATAGAAGGATAACAAGAGAAGAAAGAAAGTGGTAGTATGGGAATGTGACACACACACACCGATGAATGAGGACAGAAAAATAAATATAAAGAAAACTTGTCAAGAGCATGAAGAGAGGGATTGAGGAGGGTATAGTGGTAGAAAGATGAAGTAGAATGATGAGTTAAGGGAATATGTGATATAGAAGATGTTAGAGAGAGATAGAAATGAGGATATATATGAGAAAGCAACCCGATTTTATTAACTATTTCACGTAAAAGAGGGGGTAAGAAAGGGGGAAAGAGGAATGAAAGAGGGGTACGTGTGCGGAGGAGAAAAGGAATGGAGAGGAACGAATATACAAATACACAGCAGTGAGGGTATTAGTAGGAATTACCCACATAAGGTACCTTTGGAACAGTCTAACACGCCCGAGGCGATAGCCGAGGGTGTTCGACTGTTTCGAAGGTACCGAGTGCGGGTAATTTTACTAATGCCCGAACAAAATGATGTGCATTATTTGTTTGATAAGATGATGTTTGATTTGTTTTATAAAATGATGTTTTATAACATGATTTTACAAATGATCGGTCATAAGTATTTATTATATACCTCTCTTTAGAAATCTAGCCATCTGATTGGTCAAAATTGGAGTCGTGATTTTAGCCATTCCCGTAAAGAAACGAACAATGCCAGTAACGGTTAATAGTTCATGAGTGAGATGCCCGAAAGATTCCGGCTACCGGGAAAATAGTAAAATTTTGATGAGATCCCCATTGGGTTACGTGTTAAATCTTACTTTGTGCGAGCGCGGATACCATACAGTGCTTTTTGTCTGCGATTCCCAAATGATTGTAACACTGATTCAATTATCTGTCCGGCGAAGATCAACAGACATTGTCTCAGATTTTCTGTGATGTTTTAACCAATCTTTACTAAAAAAGGATAAGGTAAGAATTCTTGGTTGATTTTTGTGTTAATTCGGTATATAAAAGATAATTATATCGACTGCTTTAATATTCAAGCCCTGGGTGTTTCTATACTGGCTCGGGGACCCAGGCGCGCCTCAGGGTAATGATAGGATGCAACGTCCCCTTGAGCCTATAAAAACAGCCAGTCCTCTCATAGCAGTCGATATATAAATATACTAATGACCGGTCATTAGTAAAATTATGTGTTAGGCAAAATGAATGCCTGGTCACGTGTACGCTCTCAACCAATCATTTGATTAGGACCCGCTTCATCATCTTATAATATAATTATAATGGAGAGGAATGGCGATAGAATAATTACAGAATTTAGATGAAGAAGAAAGATTGCAGAATAAGGCAATGTCACAAAGAATGAGAGGGATAGGAACAGAAAAAATGAAGAAGAAAGAACATACCAAGAAAGAGAGAGAGAGAGAGAATGATAGAGGCAGAGTGATTATTTAATGGAAAGTGTGAAAGAGAATGTGAGAGATAAAGAAAGCAATAACCTAGATAAGGGACAGGAACCTGGTTTCATTTACTTGTTCAAGTGAAAGCAAGAGTTTGGATATGATATAAATACTTTCACATATAGAATATTGAAATGAACTTCATTTGAATATTATCATTGTACCCTTCAATGACCAGCAGAATCTGCTTCTGATGTGTCTTCAGAAGGGCCTATGCCCATGACACACATAGTTGACTTGCAGACAGTCCTGCATTAATTACTCATATTTCTTTATCTAACATATCGGACGTAAAAGTATTATTTCATGGTAGGGCTGCCACGTTTTATTTTAGAGGTCAGGTTTGTGATAAACATCGTGTCTTTGTAACAGATGTAGTATATTCTGTTCTCTTACGCCATACGCATGAGTTCAAGGTATGACAAACTTTGAGGGGTGCATGAGCGGAGGATTTAAGAAGACAAAATTCGTAATATGGACCGAGAGGTAAATGGGGAGGAAAGAAGATATGATATAGAGAAATGGGGATAGAAGGATAACAAGAGAAGAAAGAAAGTGGTAGTATGGGAATGTGACACACACATACACAGATGAATGGGGACAGAAAAATGAATATAGAAGAAAACTTGTCAAGAGAATGAAAGGAATTGAGGAGCTTATAGCGGTAGAAAGATGAAGACAGAATGATGAGTTAAAGGTATATTGACCAGTTCTGGTCATGCGATTGCATTGTGAAAGAAACGTTTTGGAATCGTTCAGAAAAGGTTGGTCATCTAACATATAAGTATTGGTGTGTACTGTAAGGTTGTGGAATCATCAAAATGATAAGAAATTAGGCCCAGTCTTGGTAAAGTTCCAAGCACTGTACACAGAAAGATGTATATGGGACTATATACGCGATTGCGATATCTATCCAGTCCGGATCGATATGATAATTTACCAAATATATTAATTAGCATGCGGTTTTCCCGGCAAAATTTGTATCATCACGTATTAGTTAAAACATATTCTTTCACATGATTGGTAATAAGAGCTTCCATTAATTTTTTTAGAGGGGCGTTTCCAAAACTGGTCTATACCTCTAAGGGAATATGTGATAGAACATGTAAAAGAGAAATAGAAATGAGGATATAAATATGAGAAAGCAACCCGGTTTTAACTATTTCACGTAAAAGAGGAGAGAGATAAGGGGTAAAAGAGGAATGAAAGAGGGGTACGTGTGCGTAGGAGAAAAGATGATAATATTCATAATAGGTAACGAGAGGCAGAAATGGAGAGGAAAGAATATATGAAGAGTTTCATTCCAAAAGGAGCTAAATCCACTTTTGTAACTTGAGAGAAAAAAGGATTTGTTTACCAGATTTTGTACATGCGTCTATGGAAAAGTAATATTAGAAGGTGCATTTTTTAATATTTGCTCACAAAATTTAGGTAAATACTTTTGTAGAAAAACGGGTACTTAAGTGAACATATAGATATCAATAACTCAATTTTCATCAAAAGTGGATTTAGCTCCTTTTGGAATTAAACTCTTCATATAATGGAGAGGAATTGTTATATAATAATTAGAGAATGTAGATGAAAAAGAAACATGGCAAAATAAGGCAATGTGACACAGAATGAGAGGGATAGGGACAAACAAAATGAGGAAGAAAAAACATATCAAGAAAGAGAGAGAGAGAGAGAGAGAATGAAAGAATGAAAGACAGATGGAAGCAGAGTGATTGGTTAAGGGAAAGAGTGGTATAAATTGTGAGAGATAAATAATATAATGATCTGGATAAGAGACAGGAACCTGGTTTCATTTACCTGTTCAGGTGAAAGCAAGGGTTTGGATATGATATAAATACTTTCACATATAGAATATTGAAAGTAACTTTATTTGAAAATTATTATTGTAACCAATCTAGCTGATTCTGATTTGTCTTCAGAAGGGCCTATGCCCATGACACACATAGTTCATTTGCAGATAGTCCTGCATGAATTACTTGTATTTCTCCATCTAACATATCGACTTTAAAAGTATGATTTCATTGTAGGGCTGATACGTTATATTTTAGAGGTCAGCTTTGTGATAAATATCGTATCTTTGTAACAGATGTGGTATATTCTGTACTGTTGCGCCATACGCATGAGTTCAAGGTATGACAAACTTTGAGGGGTACATGAGCGGAGGATTTAAGAAGACAAAATTCGTAATATGGACCGAGAGGTAAATTGGGAGGAAAGAAGATATGATATATAGGGAAATGGGGATAGAAGGATAACAAGAGAAGACAGAAAGTGGTAGTATGGGAATGTGACACACACACACACAGGAATGGGGACAGAAAAATAAATATAAGAGAATGAAGAGAGGGATTGAGGAGGGTAGAGCGGTAGAAAGATGAAGACAGAATGATGAGTTAAGAGAATATGTGATAGAACACGTGAGAGAGAGATAAAAAATGAGGGTATAAAAATGAGAAAGCAACCCAGTTGTATTAACTATTTCACGTAAAAGAGGAGAGAGATAAGAGGGTAAAAGAGGAATGAAAGGGGTACGTGTGCGGAGGAGAAAAGATGATAACATTCATAATAGGTAACGAGAGGCAGAAATGGAGACGAAAGAATATATAATGCAGAGGAATGGTTATAGAATAATTAGAGATTGTAGATGAAGAAGAAACATGGCAAAATAAGGCAATGTGACACAGAATGAGAGGGATAGGGACAAAAAAATGAGGAAGAAAGAACATATCAAGAAAGAGAGAGAGAGAGAGAGAGAGAGAGAGAGAGAAAAAAAGAATGAAAGAAAGATGGAAGCATAGTGATTTGTTAAGGAAAAGTGTGATAGAAATTGTGAGAGATAAATAATATAATAACCTAGATAAGGGACAGGAACCTGGTTTCATTTACTGGTTCAGGTGACAGCAAGGGTTTGGATATGATACAAATACTTTCACGCATAGAATATTGAAAGTAACTTCATTTGAATATTATCATTGTAACCCTTCAATGACCAGCAGAATCTGCTGCTGATTTGTCTTCAGAAGGGCCTATGCCCATGACACACATAGTTGACTTGCAGACAGTCCTGCATTAATTACTCATATTTCTTTATCTAACATATCGGACGTAAAAGTATTATTTCATGGTAGGGCTGCCACGTTTTATTTTAGAGGTCAGGTTTGTGATAAACATCGTGTCTTTGTAACAGATGTAGTATATTCTGTTCTCTTACGCCATACGCATGAGTTCAAGGTATGACAAACTTTGAGGGGTGCATGAGCGGAGGATTTAAGAAGACAAAATTCGTAATATGGACCGAGAGGTAAATGGGGAGGAAAGAAGATATGATATAGAGAAATGGGGATAGAAGGATAACAAGAGAAGAAAGAAAGTGGTAGTATGGGAATGTGACACACACACACAGAGGAATGGGGACAGAAAAATAAATATAGAAGAAAACTTGTCAAGAGAATGAAGAGAGGGATTGAGGAGCGTATAGCGGTAGAAAGATGAAGACAGAATGATGAGTTAAAGGTATATTGACCAGTTCTGGTCATGCGATTGCATTGTGAAAGAAACGTTGTGGAATCGTTCAGAAAAGGTTGGTCATCTAACATATAAGTATTGGTGTGTACTGCAAGGTTCTGGAATCATCAAAATGATAAGAAATTAGGCCCAGTCTTGGTAAAGTTCCAAGCACTGTACACAGAAAGATGTATATGGGACTATATACGCGATTGCGATATCTATCCAGTCCGGATCGATATGATAATTTACCAAATATATTAATTAGCATGCGGTTTTCCCGGCAAAATTTGTATCATCACGTATTAGTTAAAACATATTCTTTCACATGATTGGTAATAAGAGCTTCCATTAATTTTTTTTAGAGGGGGCGTTTCCAAAACTGGTCTATACCTCTAAGGGAATATGTGATAGAACATGTAAAAGAGAAATAGAAATGAGGATATAAATATGAGAAAGCAACCCGGTTTTAACTATTTCACGTAAAAGAGGAGAGAGATAAGGGGGTAAAAGAGGAATGAAAGAGGGGTACGTGTGCGGAGGAGAAAAGATGATAACATTCATAATAGGTAACGAGAGGCAGAAATGGAGAGGAAAGAATATATAATGGAGAGGAATGGTTATAGAATAATTAGAGAATGTAGATGAAAAAGAAACATGGCAAAATAAGGCAATGTGACACAGAATGAGAGGGATAGGGACAAAAAAATGAGGAAGAAAGAACATATCAAGAAAGATAAAGAGAGAGAGAGAGAGAGAGAGAGAGAATGAAAGAATGAAAGACAGATGGAAGCAGAGTGATTGGTTAAGGAAAAGTGTGATAGAAATTGTGAGAGATAAATAATATAATGATCTGGATAAGGGACAGGAACCTGTTTCATTTACCTGTTCAGGTGAAAGCAAGAGTTTGGATATGATATAAATACTTTCACATATAGAATATTGAAAGTAACTTTATTTGAAAATTATTATTGTAACCAATCTAGCTGCTTCTGATCTGTCTTCAGAAGGGCCTATGCCCATGACACACATAGTTCATTTGCAGATAGTCCTGCATGAATTACTTGTATTTCTCTATCTAACATATCGACCTTAAAAGTATGATTTCATGGTAGGTCTGACACGTTATATTTTAGAGGTCAGGTTTGTGATAAATATCGTATCTTTGTAACAGATGTGGTATATTCTGTACCGTTGCGCCATACGCATGAGTTCAAGGTATGACAAACTTTGAGGGGTACATGAGCGGAGGATTTAAGAAGACAAAATTCATAATATGGACCGAGAGGTAAATTGGGAGGAAAGAAGATATGATATATAGAAATGGGGATAGAAGGATAACAAGAGAAGACAGAAAGTGGTAGTATGGGAATGTGACACACACACAGAGGAATGGGGACAGAAAAATAAATATAAGAGAATGAAGAGAGGGATTGAGGAGGGTAGAGCGGTAGAAAGATGAAGACAAAATGATGAGTTAAGGGAATATGTGATTGAACACGTGAGAGAGAGATAAGAATGAGGGTATAAAAATGAGAAAGCAACCCAGTTGTATTAACTATTTCACGTAAAAGAGGAGAGAGATAAGAGGGTAAAAGAGGAATGAAAGGGGTACGTGTGCGGAGGAGAAAAGATGATAACATTCATAATAGGTAACGAGAGGCAGAAATGGAGACGAAAGAATATATAATGGAGAGGAATGGTTATAGAATAATTAGAGAATGTAGATGAAGAAGAAACATGGCAAAATAAGGCAATGTGACACAGAATGAGAGGGATAGGGACAAAAAAAAATGAGGAAGAAAGAACATATCAAGAAAGAGAGAGAGAATGAAAGAATGAAGGAAAGATGGAAGCAGAGTGATTGGTTAAGGGAAAGAGTGATATAAATTGTGAGAGATAAATAATATAATGATCTGGATAAGGGACAGGAACTGGTTTCATTTACTGGTTCAGGTGAAAGCAAGAGTTTGGATATGATATAAATACTTTCACATATAGAATATTGAAAGTAACTTCATTTGAAAATTATTATTGTAACCAATCTAGCTGCTTCTGATTTGTCTTCAGAAGGGCCTATGCCCATGACACACAAGTCATAGTTGACTTGCAGACAGTCCTGCATTAATTATTCATATTTCTCTATCTTACATATCAAACTTAAAAGTATGAATTCATGGCGTTGATATCAGGGTACAGCTGCCACGTTTTACATGTATTTTAGAGCCAAGTTTTTTGATAAAGCTTAGTGTTTAAATTTTTTAACTATTCTTGTTCTAGATGATTCTTTCTGCTTGTAGAATATGTCGAAAACAGGCAAATTCGTCAAATTTCCTTTTTTTCTGGTTGATGAGAAAAAATATATTGTTTATTATACTCTGCTGCACTTAGTTTATCTTTTTATGACAATTCATGAAGTGTTGTAAAATAATATTCATACAATATTTCATTACTATTATGATTCTTACACTGCGTGTAGGCAATCATTTGATTAAGACATAAACGAAAATGTAAATGGATGATTATCAAAGTGAAAAATGACTCATTATGGAAAACCAGCGAGGAGAATTGAACAGAACACCTCTTGCATGTTTTAATTTGATGAAAAAGAAAACATCCCTCTCCATACACATACATGTACCTCAAAATATCACAGTACTTTACCAAAAATTCAACCAAACTGGATTCATATAATAATAATAAGCATATATATGTATGTGCATATATTAAATTATATGCATAAACTGGATGATATAACCTGAAGAGCCGAAGGAACTGGTTAAAATAGCCATTCACTATCTCATTTCCAATTTTGGAAAGACCATATTGTTTTAGCATTATGTTCAATAAATACAAAATCTTTAGTGCGAAAGCTGCACATTCCATCAAAAATTACATTGAATTCCATTGTCAATTCTGAACCATTCTCGAACAACTACCCTGAACAGTTTCAGTGGGACATGATCAATATTCGTACCAACTTGTAATGAATGTATTGGAGTCCTTGCTAACGTTATTTTGATTTCTTTCAGTTTTGAAAAGTAAAAATAACCCCACACTGAACAATCTCTCTTTAAAATCAACAGGCTTAGACACTCCAAATTGTCATATCTCCCCACCCTTTCCTTATCACGTGATGCTGATTGGCTAATATTATACTTGCGTCAATGCTAATGGCATATGTATTTGCATTTAATATAATATCTATGTCATGACATCTTTCTCTATATATATCTGTCTCTCTATCTCTCCCTATGTCCCTCTCTCTTTCTCTCTCTCTCTCTCTCTCTCACTCTCCCTCCCTCTGATCGACAAAGTAGAGTTAACTTAATCATTGTTTAAGCGGAATAGAAATAAGCATCATAAACATAAGATAACTCTTTTTTTAGAAATTGCTGATGCACTATTTCCACGTGACTTTTCTTTACAATGTAAGTAAATACTCAGTAGTGAGAACGCACATCTGTCAGTCTTAAAAAAACTTAAATACAGCTCATCTCGGCACACTCATCATCATTCATCAGATGAACTGAGCTGAGCTTTCTTCAAGACTATTTTTCAGAAGTCTATCTCAAATCTTCAAGCGGGTGAGTACTGTACATTCAACTTCATTCTCTTACTTTGATTTTCAATTATGGAGGAACCTAAGCTCGCGTAACATCTGATTAATGTAATGCTACCTTATACTGCTATAAAGGGTAGTATCAGAAGGAGTTTCATTTAGGTCAAGTATGCCCCATTTTTCTGTTTCCCCTACAAAGTTATTTATTTCTGCCAGAGTTTACTGTGTTTTTTGCTTACAATTATTACTTAACTATTGTAGATAGTTACCAGGACCATATTGTAATTGAATATGTCGGGTTGTCTGCTTTTCTGTAAATGTAATTTACGAAAGACTACGTAAGTTTTTTGTATTATCATTATTATCTTCGCACTTTGTTTCTTGCCTATCTTAATTTCAGTCAAGATGCGTGCTTTCATCACTTTTCTCTTGGTGGCGGTTGCGACCGCGGAGTTAGCTCCACTCCTTGAAAACTCCAATCCCATTCCAGGAAAGTACATCATCAAACTCAAGGTAAAGTAATCTTATCATTTAACATTTTTTATTCCAAAAAAAAATAATTATTACATAAATGGAGCAGGCAAATATGAAGGTTATTCATGCAAAAAATTAATAAGTTAGGTAACTATTCTTTCGATAATATTCACAATAAATCTGATATCTTGTTGATCACACATTCCTCTATAGCTTTTTGGTTAGATTTTTTTTTTTTTTTTTTTTTGGGGGCATATGTTTTTATTATCCGTATACACAACTGACAACTCCGTAAGTGTTATCTGAACTATTGAGAGGAAATACATTTGTATATAGTTGTCGTGATCAAGTTGGTTGAACGCTTGACTGGAAATTCAATGATCGATGGTACAAAGATCGGTACCCTAAAGACATTTTGTAAGACTTTCATCAACATGTGCCACTTTTCACCCAGGTGGAATACATGAGAACCTGCATGGAAGGAACGGGTGTGGTTGAAGATGGCTGCCATAGTAATATGTAATATTAAGTATGCACAGTTATCATTATTATCATTATTATCGATATTGTTATTGTTGTTATTGTTGTTGTTGTTTTTTATTTGACTACCGGTAATGTCACTTTGACAGGATGAATATGATATCGACGCCGTCGCCTCTTCCGTTCGCCTGTCTGGTGGACGTGTTCGTTCCATCTTCAGAAATGCTATCCGTGGATTCGCTGTAGAATTGTCGGACAACGTCCTGGATATTGTAAGTTCCTCTCAAATTGATCTTTTGTACATTTTACAGAAGATTTAAAAACAAATTTGCGAACTGTAACAAATAATAATAATAGCTGCTTCTTTTCTATGAAGCACTTCACCAGTATCACTCGACCACAGCGCTTGTATTATTACTATTACCCTTTTATGATATTCTTTAGTATGTTTTTAGTTAATTGTGATAATAACAATATAGTAATGATGAAGCCAATATTATTGTTATTATTATTATTGTTGTTGTTGTTATTATTAATATCATTATCATCATTATTATTTATTATTATTATCATCATTGCTATTACTATTATTAGGCCTATAATTAGTAATATTATTAGTGTAATTATTATTTATTATTAATATTGTTATCATTATTATTATTATTATTATCATTATCATCATCAAAAGTAATAGTAGTAGTAGTAGTAGTAGTAGTAGTAGTAGTAGTAGTAGTAGTAGTAGTAGTAGTAGTAGTAGTAGTACATGTAGTACTAGTAATCGACAAAGTCGAAGTTCGTGTATTGGTTAATATTGAAGAAATAAGACTCGTTCATATATGGCTCGATAATCTGCAGGGGCAAAATTAATGCATCCATTAATATCTCTGTATCTCATAACACAGAGAAAAGTGTATATGGGGAGGACCTCTGTTGTGCGCTTCTACTTTTTTTGTCAACCCCACCATTCAATTACATATATAGAACAAACAAAGGAAAACACCGTCATAATTATGTGAACTAGCCTTACTACATTGTTCTATTGGTTGTCCAGAGGATGATTTATATTTCATATCTATTGACAAGGTTCGACGCTTTTCGGCCGTTGAGTACGTGGAGCAAGACGGTGTCTACCAGACTCAAGAGACCTGGGGTCTTGACCGTGTTGATCAACGTGATCTTCCACTCGATAATAGTTATTCCCCTTCAGGTATGGAATATAACACTATCATCTATACCTACAGGCACTGATATCTGGGGGGCTGACATGCGATGAAACTCAATGACCCCCACCCCTATCCCCCCCCCCCTTGGAGAATTAGAGGATTTTTCATATCTTTATGTAATCTGGAAAATGTGCATAGCGACGCCCTTCGTGAATAATAATGATTACTATTTTTGTTATCATTGTTATCATTTGTATTATTATTGTTGTTGTTATTATGATTATTATTATTATTATATTCATTACATTTTTAATATATATTATTATTATTATTATTTGTATATCACCGTGACGGAGGATTATATATATATATCTATTATACAAATATACCAAGCTGTGAGAAAGTATAGTGGACATTATTTATCTGAGGAGGGACTGGCAATAGTACTATGCCAGTCCCTCCTCAGATAAATAATGTCCACTATACTTTCTCACAGCTTGGTATATTTGTAGGAGGGACTGGCATAGTACTATTGCCAGTCCCTCCTACAAATATACCAAGCTGTGAGATAAATAATGTCCACTATACTTTCTCACAGCTTGGTATATTTGTATAATAGATATATAATTTCCACTATTTCCACTATACTTTCGAACTAAATGCTTGGTATATTTGTTTTATATCTCTTCTTTACAACTAATTCAAACAAAAAAAATCCGATTCGATACGATTAGCTACCAGCTGATCTGGATTGAGCGCTATATAGCGCGGGGCTAAAGTTCCGGTGACTTGCGCCGATACTGCAGGCGGCAAGGTTATGCGCAGTCGCAGTAGAAGTAATAGTGGTTATTTTACCTGACTGCTATGAAAGCAGTAAGCAACCAGAGGACCGACGGATTAAGGTCCTCTCCGAGGGACCTGGTAATGAGGATTAATGCCTTACCAAAGGGCACTAGAGTAGCGCATCGACTTGGTTTCGAACCCGGGTCGCCGGATTACGAGACCACTGCTCTACCCACTGAGCTATCGCGCCTCCTTCTCCTTATAAGGACTCGCTCAGCGGGTCGTCTGCGCGTTCGAATTTGACACAAATTTTGTCAATGAACAATAAGAATGCGCAGTAGTGCCTTGGAATAAATATTAAGTAGAGCATGCGCAGTTCTGCCCAGGAAAAAATAGTGAAAGCTATTCGGAGCTCTGGCAGAGATTTGTTTTTCCTAGTGAAATTATAATTTATCACGAGAGCACCAATTGACCAATCATGTATTTAGAATACTCATGAATATTCATAGAAGGGATATAAATATATAATATTTATTCATTCCTTAATATTTTCATTTTGTCATTTATTCATATATCTATTATCTAACATGACAGGAACTGGCGCGGGCTACACTGTGTACGTGATTGACACTGGCGTGTATGCGTCAAGTGATTTTAACGGCCGAGCTGAACAAAGGGTATCCTTTGCCAGTACTGCTAGAGGAGGCAACGTAAGTTTATCCAGAATCAATGCGACGTAATGTTATATGCCTTGATAAGGTTTTCAAGCACTAAATAGGTAATTGTTTTCTACAAATGTTACGTTGAATAAATCGCAATTGTGATTTGAGATACTCAACAGGAAGATGTGCAATCTCTGATTTTTTTAATCTTATTTTATATTTATGTGTAAATAGGCCTACACATCATAATGCACTCGTCAAAAAGAAAAAGCGGACACTCGTCATTGTTCAAAATTTTCATATATTTTCATAAATAAAAATAATAAAATATATATCAAATTAAAGGACAATTAATACTCGACCAAAATCAGTTAAGATTAAGTTTTAAACTTTCATGCTTGGATGGGCGCATTACTTTAGTCTTTAGAAGGCCTGCTTTAGAAAATTGCAAAAATAGCGCAAGTAGCCATTCAAATGTTATTGAACATGTGTATCTGTAAGATATTCTTGTTCAACAATGAAAGCAAAGAATGAAAAAACATTTAGGAGGATTGAGCTCTGGATGTCAACGGTAGTTTCAGGACTGCATGGTTTTGACAAGCATGGCAAGATGACTCTCATTTCGTGTTTCTCTTGATTGTTTTTTTTTTTTCGTTGTTTTAATTTGACTCTAGAAGATGGAAATGCTCATTAACATTTTCATGGCCATACGCCCCATTTTTGCAAATTTCTTTCAGAGAATCATTTATATACATGGCTATGCTCACTGGTTACGTACGTGAATGGTATAATTCCAATTGCATATCATCTTAAGGAGGTTTAACCTTTGTTTATTTTGATGTCTGAAAGATAAGTTTATATACATATTTGAAGATCTTAAATATGAATAATGTCCACGTTATAATTATAACCACATTACAATAAATACTGGTTCATAGGCCTCCTTTATTGCCTATGATCCCAAGCAGTAGTCGGAGGGAAAAAAACGAGTAGTTTAGGTTCATTATTATTTTTCATTTATTTATTTATTACCCATTAGGAAGATTGCAACGGCCATGGCTCCCACTGCGCTGGAACCGTCGGATCTACTACTTACGGTGTAGCAAAAGGAGTGAACATTGTTGGGATCAAAGTACTTAACTGTATTGGAAGTGGCAGCACCTCTGGAATCGTAAGCGGTAGGTCATTAACATAAAACATGTCTAAAAATATATGCATTAGTTCAGAAATAAACACAGCATAGGTCTCTAATGAACATATCCAGTAATACATTGGTAGGTTTATGTTTTTTTGTTTAACCTATAGTATAATGCGACATTTAAAGGGTTAATTTAAGGAATATATTTACCGAGCTGTACATAAAAAATTAATTGATTTTAATAGTTGACAAAAGTTAATGAGAAAATAAGATATAACGTGTTAAACATAAATGTTGTTAATTATTGGTCTTCATTCCTATTGATTGTTACATCTTCTCCTTTGTTAATGTATGAATTAATACTATGTATGTCACTTAAAGATACTATGTCCCTTTTGCAGCCAACATCAAATTCTGTAGAACTTTGCAGGAATTATGAATATGTCATGTATGTCCTATCTGTGAAATTTAAACGTTAGCAGTGTCCTAATATTCAAATTATGCAAGGAAACCCGTTTACTTGCTAGACTTCACTGTCAGACACTATTGAGTGACTGACTGGCTTTTTCATCTTTGGTAATAACATACATAAAATGAGCTGTAAAGGGTACATGAGCATTTGTCTACATCAATAACCCACTTCTTGTAATGGCCAAAATTAAACTGATTGAATCTTTGCGCAGCATAAAACGTACGACCATTCGGTACAATGGTCTGAAAAATCAGACTATTACTTACTGGCTCTATAGCTCCTAAGTCGATTCGACAACTAATAGTCGTTATTTTCCCACTTAAAGACATTTTTAAGCCCCCTTTTTTTAGGGATGTTCTAAATAAGTATTGTCTTTCAAATGCCGTTGGAATTTAACCTTTTCATTTTTTTGGCCTGCAAATGGGACATAGTACCTTTAATAAATATATCAGCTTTTGTATAGATCACCTAATTTTGGGTAGGGCCTTCCATTTCAACTTCATGATTTCTTTTTTTTTGGGGGGGCGGATGGCGATAAGTTTTATTGCTTGATACCACATCTTAAAGTTTGGACAAAACAATATTACAGTCTCGTGACTATTTGCGAGTTTACGTGAGGCCGAAAATTGAAAAAATTAACAATTTTCTGTATAAAACATTGGATAAACTGTATTTTCCTATTTGATTTGAATATCTTTTATCAATTTCGAAGTCAGTGAAAATTGATAATCTATTGCAATCGGTTTTATCTGAATATTGATCCTAAATATTCAGATACTATCTAAATATTTGCTATGTAGTAAAACTCATAAATCAATGAAAGACGTTCACATTAAATTAAATTCTTTAAAAATGTAGATACGGACATAATTATGCATTAGAAATGAAGTTTAATTGAATGATATATTGGAGTTGCACTTTCTAGCTGTTGCAGAAACCTTCTTTGCTCCATTGTAAAAACAAAAATTGAGGCGAATATGGTGGAAGAATTGGATGGGGGAAAATGGGAGCATAATTCCTTTTAAAGACATCAAGCATTTTTAATGAAAACCGTTTTTTCTTCTTCTTGCTTTTTCTTTGTTTATGCTTGGTTAGTAGTATAATTCCATGAAACTGCCATGAAGCAAAGCACACAAAGACAAATTAATTCCTTCAAGAAAGAGCATACTTTGTCACGACAATGAGTAAGGTTTAAGGGACTTCATAAGGGTGATTTTAACAACAAAAACACCCACTCTTTTAACCCCTACGGTGTAAGTATTCTTTGGTTCTCGACATTTCTTATGAAAAGGTTGGCGAGGAAGAAAAACAAGTTTTATGAGAAATTTCAGCTTCATACAGGGTGTCAAGCAAACTAGACTGTCAATCGCCCCATATTCCCCTAGATCTTTGATTCTCAAATTGTAGGCCATGTTAAAGCCAAACTATTAATTCAATATTTCATTGTATTTTCGCTACCAATACTTTTTTTTCTCATGGCAGGATGTGACTATGTGATTAACGATGTCCAGGCAAATGGCATAAAGGGTATCGCATCAATGTCTCTTGGAGGAGGCGCCTCACTTACATTGGATAGAGCTGTCAAGAGCATGATCGATGCTGGCATCCCCACCGCAGTGGCAGCCGGGAATTCTAACGAAGATGCCCAAAACACTTCTCCAGCTCGTTTAGAGGAGGTAGGTTGGGGAGCCCTCAGTCTGAGCACCTAAGATCTCACTTTAAAATGAATGACTTTCAATTTATTTTCATTTACATTCCTATAGTACCTTTAAAAAATGAATACTGCAATTACATACATTGCAAAAGAAACTGTCTAGAAGCACTAACTGGGGAAAGTTTATTATGCATTACATAACAATTAACGTGTGCTGTTAAATTATGGAGTGATAAAGTTGAAAATAAATTTCTTGACTTAACCATTATGGTATATGAGACTACATACGAAAATGAAAAATCTTTGGTCCAAGCTTTTCGGCTAATTCTTGTCATATTTCAAATAATATACTATTCGAAAAATTGTTTTACTATGATATTCTTCTAAACCAACATGAGAAAGGTCGCAATTTTTTGTTTACCCTATAGTCAACCTCTTTAATTTCATTTTGTCATTGCGATGATCTCATGTATGCGCAGTCATTCAATTTACATGCAATTCGGGATGTAAGACGAGCAAGATGGAAATGTCGATGCTTGTAAATGGAATTGCTGAACAAAATACTTTTTGTCACGATTTTACTCATTTTTGCATAAACGTCTATCCTTCACATTAATGATTGTTTGTGTTTTTATTAAACAGAACGGCGTAGTTATATGCGAGTTCGCAGACAAGCCCGTCTGGCAGTCATAGACGCTCTACTCAAAGAGTATTAATTAGCGAAGAGTGGCCAATCCAGAAATAAAGCACGCGAGCATATTGAAGGAATGTTGTTGTAGTGGATTTAGTTTTTAGGCGTGTATCATTCAATTGCGAATATTTACGCCAAGTCTTGTTGGGTTTGTTTTAGTTTTATTGGCGTGTTTCATTCAATTATGAATATTTACGCCGAATTCAAATCACATTAATTAAAATTAAAAGGGAACAGAGGAAATAAAGGGGAAAAAATTCTACGCTGCTCAATTTTAAATCCGCAATTTTTGGAGATTCTAGACAGGCTGTCAACATAAAATCGTTGACTTAAGTCTTTAGTCTTTAGTCTTTATCAAGACGTTTCTTTATAATTCTTTCTTTCCTTTGCTTGTGTTTTGATAAATAGCATAATCGCGATACAATCCGTTCAAATATTAAACTTTGTCCCAGTACCAATATCTTGCCAAAGAAAAATATAAAATAAGATGACAATTTTTCCCGAAAACTACTTTTATATAGCTTCCGCAACTATTCGAGCCTCTTTTGATCATGTCCGTTTTTTAACATTTGTAAAGTCACTGCACCCTTGTAAGAAATACATTTTCGAGTCACCCTAATCCTCAATAATTACTGAAGATTCATTTTGCAATACTTTGCCACTCGTCGAGTGCCATATACAAACATACTGACACACTTGTCTATGCGAAATTGTGAGCGAGCGAGTGAGCAAAAAAATAATGATATTTGTAGTATCGTGGTAAAAAATTATATTTTGTAATCAAAACACGGTAGATAAGATACGAAATTATGTATGCGGGCACCTCGCTACCGAGTACAGGAATACACAAATCATATATTCGGTCACCTCGATACTCGATATTCGGGCATCTCGTCGCCCTGAACCATCATGTTTCTAAATGTTTCGAGCGAGTTAAGCGAACAAGGATTATAAAATGTAAAGTCGATATAATATATTAACATATTCATATATATATATATCATAAGATATATTTTGGCACCTCGCTGTCAAATAGATGTTCTGGTATCTCGTTGCCCACAAATTGAGGTAATCAGGCATTTCCCTGCTTGAAATCATCCTGTTTCTAAATGTTGCGACCGAGGGAAGTAAAAATACATAGCGTTCTCTAATATTTTGTTTTCACGGGTTTGACGTTTATTTCAAAATGGATCCAAAATGGATCTTTGATTAATTTCTCTCGAGGCATCCTCAGAGATGTCATTCCGCACCCCGGGTGAAAAATACTGGTCTATAAAGTTATACAATCCACGCACAGAATATTTTACGTAAGTAAGTGAGAGTACATTGTCTTGACACCAAGGGCGGCGATCCCGGGGGGACGGGGGGACACGTCCCCCTCGATATTTTTTTAGGGGGGATCGTCCCCCCTGAAAATTTTAAAAAGTGCACACAAAAAATGTATAGCAAATACTGGCTGAAGACTACAACACACTTTTAGGCTCTGGAGGGCCCAAGAGTGCAGTGTTTAGACAAATAAAAATGCAAAAATCTTCTCACTCCCTCGCATAACATCCTTTAATGTACATGTATATATTGTAAAAAACTGAAGTGTGCAAAAAGTATATTGCTTGTTTTTATACTATAATTTTTATAATACAAAACTCCAAAAACTGTGAGGGGTAGACACTTCTGTCACCTTCATCTCTCTCGTTCACTATATGCTCCCTCGCACTGGCGTACTGATGGGGGGCTTGGGGGCAGTTGCCCCCCAATAAAATTAAAGAAGGGGTTTATTTCTAATTCGATACCAGTGATTTACAAATGTTGCTGAAATGGCATAATTTTTCCCTGAGCTTCCGGGGGCTCTTCCCCCTGGATCCCACCAAGGGCCCTAAAGCGTGCATGCCCCTGGTTGCTCATCTGACTGTAATTTAATGCCTAAAACCCCTGAGCTTCCGGGGGCTCCGCCCCCTTGACCTCACCAGGGCCCAATAAAGCATGCCCCTGGTTGCTCCTCTGACGGTAATTAAATGCCTAAAACCCCTGAGCTTCCGGGGCCTCTGCCCCCTAAGGCGGCCCCCGGATGCTCATCTGATCGTAATTGAATGCATAAAACTCCTGAGCTTCTGGGGGCTCCGCCCCAGGATCCCACTCCAATTAGTGACCTGCATGCCAGTGACACAAATAAGGTATCAAAATATGCTCATCTGAAAGTAATTAAATACCTAATACCCCTGAGCTTCCGAGGGCTCCGCCCCTGGACCCCAACAGGGGCCCTAAGCCGGGCCCCTGGTTGCTCATCTGACTTTAATTAAATGCCTAAAACCCCTGAGCTTCATGGGGCTTCGCCCCTTGACCCTTACCGGGGCTAATTTGCCCCTAGACCCCACGCCAATTTACGCTCCACTTGCTTTGCTCTACCTGATCGTAAATACTTTAGCCCCCTCCCCCACTTTGAAAAAAGTCCGCGGGGCCTTTCTATAACATGTAAGAATGGTGGTGATGCAGATTTTTTCTACCCCAACAAAAAAACCGTTTTTGGTCATTACGCCACTGCTCCCTCGTCCCTCGCAAAAAGGTCTCTGGAATGGTCATGGATATGAACACCGAATCTCTTACACGCCCATATTACGTCATAAATAACAACAAACTTTTTCTAAATGTCAAATGGCAGCTATCTTAGCTTTTTGGTCAGAAGCATGCAGTGTCCCTTGGATTTATTATGTATTTGGGCAATTGCTGTAAATCAAGGTTTAAACAATATTGTTAGAACTCGCCTTTGGAATTATGACTGCTGAAAAACGAACCTTCGGAACAAAAAACGTTTTTGAATAGTTTTGAATAAGAGCATCCCTATATAGGGGTAGGCTCGTTATTTATGTGATCACTGTTCATGTATAATTTAACCTGGCTAATGTTGATATTGTGTTTAGCGCACTAATATCGATGATTATGACTATTAACTATTTCTCGAAAAACTTTCCAACTTAATTCTTTCTACTAGGCAATCACCGTTGGAGCTACCGATATCAGCGATAAACGTTCATCATTTTCCAACTATGGCAGCACATTGGATATCTGGGCTCCCGGCACTGACATCACATCCTGGTGGAAAGATGGATCAGAAAAAACAATCAGTGGGACATCCATGGCTTGCCCTCACGTCGCTGGTATGTACAGCATGGTTGTGAAACCAACTGTGGGGATGTTGGCATTATCAAAATCTGTCAGGTCACTTTGCTGGCATACCATTGAGAAATAAAATAAACGTAGGCCTATAGGTTACTTCGGAGAGACTATCTGCGCATGGGCAGATATTAAGGTCATTTGTACAAAATTATGAAACTAATCGAGACAACTGCTCGATGCGTGTTCATGAAAGTTATGTAATCATTTGTGAACCAGCGGTACATTGTATGATACCAAGGAGGATACAAAGGTGGAAGTATTCTTTCAATCATCATCTACCACTATACACATAGGAAATTAAGTTTTTTAATTGAATAGCAGTATACCTGAATAAATCTGATAAACGATGAAATAAAAATACTGAAATATATGGGTTAAAGATTACAAAAGATTCTCATATCACTTCTTAAATGTTGTGCTGGTTAGTTTGGATAAGTTGGAAATGAAGAGGGGATACAACTGTTTAAATAAGTGAAATATGAGAGCATGTACCAATAATAATGTTATGTTGCACAGGTGCCATCGCCGTATACGGGCAGGACACGGATAGAATGTTGTCAAGTGCCTCAGTGGACAAGATCAGTAATGTCATGTCTGGATCTCCCAACAAACTTCTCTTCGTCTAATAGGTTGGTATATTCTTAGTCACATGTTTCTACCAAGAGCTGCGGAACCAAAGAAGTGTCTAAAACTCTAAATCAACAATTTACAGCTGCCTATATGATAGTCTCATTGACAGAACGAAGAATTGGACTTAAAGTTTGTTTGATCAAAAGTGCTTAAACTACAGAGTGCAATTTTCATGCTTGGTCGTTGCGCTCTCTCGCAAAAAATGGAATTAATTAAGGGGGACCGGGAGAGTGCTAGGTTTAAGATCAATGCAATGTAAAATTGTGAATTTGAACTGACTTGAACTAAGCATTTTTCAGTCAATAAGATCAGAATGCCCTTTTGTTTACATCAATATAACTTTGGGACAGCAAAGCTTAGTTTCATGGCACTTGAGAATTGACCACATATGGGCCGTGCGACACCCCAACCCGACGGAAATGTTTGTCAGTTTAGGCCTATTTGTGTTTTGGAATGTCTAGTCAAGCTACTTCCTATACCGACAACGTTTGATGCATGGGCTAGATAGTGTGTAATTCACCCAACTATGGGGGGGGGACTTTGACGGGCTAAAGCTTACATCTACGGTCAGGCTGACAAAAACATTTCAGTGACGATTCCTTTTAATAACCCCACTAGTCATTCATTTGATACTGCGGGCTTTACATAAGGCCATGGTCACAACCGGCCGTGCACCTCTGTACCTACTCTACGACGGATTTCGTAGAAAATCCTTGCGTCGGACGCACGGGTCTGCCGTTCAGTTTTTTAAGACAAGCAGAACAGGCAAGCGCCTGCAGGAGGTTATTCAACATGTCCAATAATCTCTGCGTGTCTTGTTTGTGTGATGTCACACAACACACGTGCAGTGTACTTCTTTGCAAACATTGCAAGGACTTCTTGTGAGCATCGAAAGGCTATTCACGGTCGTTTACGGAGCCGCGTGGCGCAGTATACAGCCATACGGAGCCGTAAGACATCAGACGGCAGTTGCAAGGCACCTATACGGGGGTTGTGAGTTCCCTCAAGCATTCTTGCAGGTAAGAGGGAGTATATTGAGGAGGGTAAAAGGCGCCCACGAGGGATCGTTGGAGGGTCGTGCAAATCGGATAGGCTGGCCCCGTTTGGTCTACTACTAGACCGCAGCTGCGGGAAAGCACGTGCAAAATGACACACGGCGGGTTGTGACCTTATAGCAATACTTGTAAATATCCCCTTTCTATTGGCAATAGAACAATCCTCAAATTATGTTGAAGAGCTGTCTTTATATAAGGGTGTTGAGGTAAGTCATATAGCGAAAAATATTTAACAATGGAATGGTACAAGAGATCATTCAGAATTGAAGAATAATTGTAAAGTGTAATCAAACTTTAGTCATTTAATATGTTGTTCTTTCTTCTTCTTCTTCTTCTTTTTCTTTAATTTCTTCCAGACAACATCAATATCTAGGACAAAGATGGAATTGCCATGACACGTGGACTTGGAAATAATAAGATTAACTGAATTCAATCAATATGGTACACCATTAATTTAATTGATTCCTCCTGAACTAAACCCTTTCAATAAAACTGAACACGCAGTGTGTCAATATTGAATAAATGTTGTCAGTTTTAACCCGTAATGAGTCAAATCAAAGAAGCAGATAAGCGTATAATTGTTAAATCACGTAATTTCATCATGTCAAGACTGGTCCACGGTCATTAAAATGAATTATGAAAGGTAAATCTCATGACTCATAATCTTTATCATTTTTTTGTCATTTTTACCATGTTTACGAAAAGCTGAAATGAGATAATATAGCGCCAGAGAAAAATAGTTATGCAAAAGCAAGAAAAAAGGAAAAGAAGGAGACACAAACAGAACGAGAGAGAAAGAGAGAGAGAGAGAGATAAAGGGGGGGGGGTGGTTGAGATATCGTGTTGAAGTAGTTCATTCACTTGACTCTCAGTTCAAGGGTTGAGGGTTCGAATCCCAGCCCGGCACTAAAGTCTTTTGACAAGGCATAAATCCACATTTGCCGGGGTTATAATAATTGCAGGGCCCTCAGGAACAACAGCATTGCGTATCAGGACAATTACCCCCTGGGCAATCACCCCCCGGAAAATTACCCCCCGGAAAACTACCCCCAAGGACAATTACCCCTGGAAAATTACCCCGGAGAATTACCCCCGAGGACAATTACCCCCATGGACAATTACCCCGGAAAATTACCCCGGAGAATTACCCCCGAGGACAATTACCCCCAAGGACAATTACCCCCGGAAATTTACCCCCGGAAAACTACCCCCGAGGACAACTACCCCCGAGGACAATTACCCCCGAGGACAACTACCCCCGGAAAACTACCCCCGAGGACAACTACCCCCAGGACAATTACCCCCGAGGACAACTACCCCCGAGGACAACTACCCCGAGGACAACTACCCCCAGGACAATTACCCCCATGGACAACTACCCCGAGGACAATTACCCCCGAGGACAACTACCCCGGAAAACTACCCCCGAGGACAACTACCCCCCGAGGACAATTACCCCCCCTCGAAACACCATTACCTCCGAGGACAATCACACCCAGGGAATTTGCAACACTGTGACGTATAATGCGAGCTCCGCTTCAAATTGCTATTTAGAGAAAATGTCATGAACTTTCATTTTCTTAGTTATTTATGACGGCATAGATTTGTTTGTACAGGGTTGTGTATAAACATATTTGCAATAATTATATTTAATTATATTTTGGGTGAATGTATGTGGAAAATTTGTTAAGGAAGAATACAGATTTTTTTAAAGTTTTCTAGCACAGGGCAAATAGGCGGGGAGCTCACAAGACACGTCACGGAGTTGCATATTTGTGTTTGCACCTTCAACAAATCATAATTTTCTAATTTTTAATTGGTGAAACTTTTTCAAACTCTAGGCCATATGAAAGATAGAAACATCCACTACCTCCATCTCAGAAAAGGTTAAAGCAGGCATTTTTACTTTATTTTCCCTGAAACGTGGTCATGGTAATTCTATGAACCATATGAAATTGACAAGCTTTTGTTCTTAACGAGTTTAACAGAGATTAAAAATCGAAGGGACGCTTAAGCATTAGTGACGATGTTCGCTTCTCGCCAGCTTTGTTTGACGTTATTCAGTGTGGCCTCCAAGTCTCCTAAAACTTTGACTTTTCATGAATTCTGGAAGCAAAGGAATATGTCTACTTAGACTGTGCTTAAAATTTATTTTTTGTTTAGCTGTTTATGGTTCTCTAGTGTACGAGTTAATGTGGTGAAAATCCTATTCTTGTTTTGTCATCATTCTTTATATAAAAGAAAAGGTATTGAACTTAAAATGTTGCGGAGGTAAATTGACATACAAGATGCAATATTTTAACTATTTACATTCTCTATCACAAGTGAATAACTTTAATAGCATTTCAAACAGTGTTTCAATTTTCAGTTTTATTTTCACTTCCAACAGAACTATCAATATAAACAATTATGACAAGAAATCAATTACATAAATCATTTTGAAAATCATTAATTAAATTACAAAAGAATGTATACATGTGCTGTAAGTGATGTTTCGTTTGTTTAAAAGTAAAAACTGTGAAAATGGAGGGATCTACTGAGAAGCGGGATTTGTAGAATGTGGATCCTCAAAAGACGGTAGTAATAAACATATGGAATAAATACATATACATTTGGAGACAAAACAGATTAATCTGAAATTGTGAATGAGAACTTATGAATTATAAATTCATAATTTAAAAATGTATAACAACATGCTTTTCCTACGTCTGGGTGAACATGATCCAACAGAGACATAGGACGAAGACTGACATTATATGAAAGGTCACAAACGCAATCTGTGGGGGAGTAAAACACGAGTTGACTACGCGAAGATTTAATATGTTTTATAAGATTGTAAAGAAACGAGTTCGCTTTTCGCTTAAAAGAATGGAGTGATGGGGCAAGTTTAGTACAAATACGTGAAAAGTTCCAAAATTTGAGACCGGCATAGATAAATGTATTTAGAAGAGGTAAATGAAAGTCACCACAATGTAATTTTTTTGTAGGGGGGTGGGGGGAGGAACACATCATGAATAAAATTGAGAGCATGTCATTACTGTTAGTTTACAAAAACTGGCCTAACTGGAAGAGATAGAGGTCATTAATTATTAACATGCTATTTTCAAAGAATATAGGATTTGTAAGGGAACGCGACTGAGAGTTGCGATTAATACGAAGAGCTTTTTCTGCAACGATAAAACTCTGTCCAGCAAATTTTGGCGCGTATTGCCCAAAACCATATTTGAAGAGGATAAACATGATAAATATTAATGATACATTAACACAAATAAAACACCTTCCTGCTGTCTTGAAGGAAGCCAAAGGAGGAGACTTATCAAAGTCATGTACTAAAAACAGAGTTCTGACATCCCAAAGTAAAACTCAGAGGCAAAGATCATCACAATCATGCTTATCATATAAACATGAAACAGTAAAAAAAGAGAATTAAAAAAAATAGAAACTTTTATCCTGAAAACAATCAAATGCATAAAAAGAAGATATCAAATGATATCATTCTGTATTCAACAATGTATATACGTAACACATCTCTTAATGTAAAACAAAAATCCCATATAATGTAATGCCAAGTAAATGGGAGGTCCTGCATGTTAAAACAATTCACCTGGACTGATCAAAAACTGTACAATAGCATAGGTGACTGATCGTTAGTGAAGATTATGGGACACGCCCCTTAAAAATCTACAATGTCTCTCCCATGGTAATTAGTAACGAGCCTGATGAGCCGGAGATTGGTATCTTGGTACACTCTCCTACGTGCGGGAGGCGCCATTCCAGCTTGCGCTTGCCGATGCTAATCATGCTTATCATATAAACATGAAACAGTAAAAAGAGAATTAAAAAAATAGAAACTTTTATCCTGAAAACGATCAAATGCATACAAAAGAAGATATCAAATGATATCATTCTGTATTCAACAATGTATATACGCATCTCTTAATGTAAAACAAAACATCCCATATAATGTAATGCCAAGTAAATGGGAGGTCCTGCATGTTAAAACAATTCAACTGGACTGATCAAAAACTGTACAATAGCATAGGTGACTGATCGTTAGTGAAGATTATGGGACACGCCCTCAAAAATCTACAATGTCTCTCCCATGGTAATTAGTAACGAGCCTGATGAGCCGGAGATTGGTATCTTGGTACACTCTCCTACGTGCGGGAGGCGCCATTCCAGCTTGCGCTTGTCCGATCGTTACTTCGTTCATGGCATGTTCCCGTTTTAGGCAGGTCAAAAACTGCCAAAACGAGGGGTGGTCGGCACCGACGCCGATCTGGAACCTTCGGTGCCAGCCTCCACATGATTGTTCGTGCGAAATTCCCTGCAGTGTCGCATTGAACATGTTCCACATTATGGGCGGGAACCTCGCTGCCTGGCGACCATGTCCCGCGGCTCTTTGAGGTCGACCCACATAAGTATCCTCAAAATAATTGAGGACAGGTTGCAGCTCTGCCCTTGCAATGCCTGCCAAGGCTTCAAACGCCTCCACGGTGTCTTCCACTGGCACAAATGCAATCGCTCCTATCATTCTCGCCTGTGTCCGGATCTCCTCATCCTCGTTGTAGAGCACCTGCAGCCCTTCTTGCTTGATCTAAAAATAATAATATAAAACTCATAACAGTACATGTACCAGCCCTTTCACACTTCAGAAATATTGTTTGTTGTCTACCCATTGAGCAAAATGCATAGATATTGGTAACTGTTCATTTAGTGTGGGGGAGGGGGGAGGAACAAACCGCTGTCCCCTATTTTTTCGCCCGAATCCGCCAGGGCTGCCCGAAATTTTCTCCCTGCCTGACTATACGCAATGAGCGTTTCCTATAGGAGAAAATAACATGCTTGTATCCTACTCAGCTTCCTTGTGGCCTACCAATTTTCAGTATAACTATCGATTATATTCCCCCCTCCCCCTCCCCTGGCGATTAGAGGTCCGTGTTTTTTCCAGGTCAGTTTTAGGCACAATCGAAAAGAGATATAGCCCCTAGCCCCCTACCCTCTAATCATCATATAAAGCTTTTGTTACTGGGCTTGAAAGGATGATTAAAAGAAAAAATATTTATTAGAGTCCTCCCCTCTCTCCTCAGCATTTATCATGGCTTGCAAGTCCACTTACTCAAATTTCAAACTCTACCTAATATTTGTATCACTATTTTTTTTTTTTTAGCCATGAGCCTTGAATGTACTATTTGATCAATAAATGGCGGGTAAAAAAGGGATCAACTGTCAATATATAAATATCACCATACCCGTTCATGTATCCTCTGACAGAGATGAAAAAGACATCCTTGAACGAGCATTTGGAAATGCCTGGGAAAATGCGTTCTTCGCTGCAAATTCGTAGTCGATCATGATTCTGGTTGGGTAGAACGCCCTTCCCTCCTGTAGTGCTGCTAGTACCCTTGCATATGACGCCTGGTCCTTATTTAGCATGAGGCAATAAACCAAAGGCACCACATGTCCTCATATGTGGCGTGGATTGTCCACAACTGGAAGAAGATGGTCGGCACTACCTTGAACGTGCCATCAGCGAACCAACTTTCAGACGTTGACAGCAACTAGTAGCAAAACAGAATGAATACATTTGCATCGAATATTATATATTTCAAACAAACAAACTGTTTCACTTGCAAAATTGTATGTATTATTTCCAAGCTATTTTATTTACTTACTTATTTTTTTTAATTATCATAGCATGATAATTAAAAACATAATCGAAATAGGAGATCATGTCGTATCAGAACAATACCTCAGGGAATTGTTCTAGAACCGATCCTGTACTTTGTCGAGAATAATAACCAATTTTAATTTAATTTCAATTTCAATTTTATAGGAAGTATTTGGATATCTTTATGATGACCTCACAATTTCAATTCATTCTAATGAATCCTGAAATCTTTACTCAATACGTATGCTTTTGCAGCACTTCCTAAAATTGCGGAACCGTAGAAGGCCAAATGGCAATGAACCCCAACACTTGTTCTTACCTGAAGGTTCCTT
>CP137676.1:2823246-2901958 GCA_037976565.1 Mesocentrotus franciscanus
TAAACACTAAAATCCGGCGAGGGTCGTTTCTTCCAGAGTCGTGATAAAGGAAAGCTCTCCACCCAGCGTCAATCGTTGATCTACAGGGATTTCCAGATCTTCCACAGTCATGGGAATGGGGAGGGCGTTTGGGTTCTCTTGGCGCTGTCTCCGGATATTCCTCCTCATGTTGTTTAGTGATGGTAGCGCTGCCCGCCCTTCCTCTGTTACCTCGCATAGTGTCGCCATAAGCACCTGTTGTGGTCTTTCATTGGACTCAGTGGCCCTTCTCTTCGTTGCTGCTTTAACCTTCGTAGCATTGCTTCTACCATGGTTAGGCGGATGGTTATGCTCCGTTCTATCGCGGAATTGGTTATCACCCATGACCTATTAGAGAAAAAGAAAAGAGAGAGAGAGAGGAAGTGTGGGGGGAGAGAGAGAGAGAGAGATTGAGAGAGATAAAACATTATTCCCATATATATAGGCTATTAATCATCCACTAATTATTAGGCATTATGGATGGTAGACGAAATGGGCATTTAGAAAACTAGGAATCAGACAAAATGAATAATAGACCAAATGGTAATAGATTAATTGGGGATTAGACCGAATGACTGTCGTCCTAGATGGCCGCTAGATCTAACGATAAGTAGACGAAACTATTATGGGACAAAGTGGATAGTAGACTGGCTGGTTGTTAACCAAACGGCAATTCACCCTAAATAGCTACATGTACGTTGATCTCAACACAACGAATTAAGTTTCCTAAAAAGCAACTCCTTGTGATTTTTTTGTTAACGGGGAGTCCAACATTGATAGTTAACTTCTCAAGACTAAACCTGAAAAATTAGTGAAGCGTGTTGAACAAAGTTTGAATTTTTGAAAGTTAGAATCACTTTCATCCCGTAGATACAAACTTAATTGTTTATTTGATTGTTTTGTGTTTGTTTTGGGTTTTTTCCTTTGTCACTATGATTTGATTTTGTAGTTAAATTTCTGTAAATATGTTCATTTATTATAACTTTCATATTTGTTTGTGAATTATATTTTCATTGTTTTAAATTTTATTCGAATTTTATGTAATCACTGCCTCGCTGAAAAAACAGCTTTTGCTGAATGCGGGCACAAGTTGTATTTGTTTTTAACCATGAATAAATAAAAAAAAATATATATATAGGTAGGGCTCTTCGAATTAGCCGAATCGGTATTTTCTGTATAAAGTAGCGGCAGACAACTTTATAATATAATAATATAATAAATTTAATTTATATAGCGCTAAATACAAATGTCTCTAAGCGCTTTACAAATATATTATTACCCCGGTCATTGGATTCAGTGCTTACCCGCACACAATGTGTGCACAATCTCCACTCCCTGGGAGCATTCCAGCCAGGCGTTACATGACGCTCAAAAACTGTTTGACCAACAATGACGGTCGCATCCTACCGGGTACCCATTTAACACCTGGGTGGAGAGTAGCAAGTGCAGGTTAATATCTTGCCAAAGGATATTAGTGCCGTGTCGGGATTCGAACCCTCGACCTTCGAATCTCCAAGTCAAGCGCCTTAAACCACTCGACCACGACACTCCCTTTCCCGTTTGTTCCTACACACAAAAATTATTTCTAGAGAACCTGTAATAATATACTCTCCATATTATATTTTAAGTAGTGCCCCAAGGGTGAAGGCGCTTGGGAGAAGAAAAAAATCTTCATATTTGTGTACAAGACAAACGAAGGGTTATTTGTCACTACGGCACAATCCAATGAGAGAATTGCCAATTTGAGATTTGCATGGATGTATATAGTGATCTCATATATCAAACATTCATTATTTTCTTATCATTGGTCCGATTTATTCCAAACTTTTGCCATTCTGTTTCTCTGATGTATCTGCTTTCATTCCTTAAAAGCAATGGAATTGTTACAAGGGTTGGATTTCCTTTGAACCGTAAAGATACTATGTCCCTTTTGCAGCCAACATCAAATTCTGTAGAACTTTGCAGGAATTATGAATATGTCATGTATGTCCTATCTGTGAAATATAAACGTTAGCAGTGTCCTAATATTCAAATTATGCAAGGAAACCCGTTTACTTGCTAGACTTCACTGTCAGACACTATTGAGTGACTGACTGGCCTTTTTTTTCTTTGGTAATAACATATATAAAATGAGCTGTAAAGGGTACATAAGCATTTGTCTACATCAATAACCCACTTCTTGTAATGGCCAAATTAAACTGATTGAATCACTGCGCAGCTTAAAACGTTCGACCATTCGGTACAATGGTCTGAAAATCAGACTATTACTTACTGGCTCTATAGCTCTTAAGTCGATTCGACAACTAATATTTGTTATTTTCCCACTTAAAGACATTTTCAAACCCCGTTTTTAGGAGAGTTCTAAATTAGTATTATCTTTCAAATGCCGTTGGAATTTAACCTTTTCATTTTTTGGCCTGCAAATGGGAATAGTACTTTTAACAGGATTGTATCTGTGCTTTTACAGAAATATTTGTGTGGAAACCAGAAGTAGCCAGTCATACTTAATCAAGCAGGTAAATGAGAGGAATGGGTCGGTGAAAGTTTAAATGAATTCCGATTAAAGATAAGATTTTATTTTGTTTAAGTTGCAAACTCCTCCCTTCTACTCTGTACTAAAAATCAGAAATCTTTATTTTCCTTAGACAAAATTTTCAGTTATACATGCACCCTAAATATACTATTTCAAATGTGTTTTCCTATCCAATCCTTGTATGGAAGAAATCTATTCCGTCATCAACAACGAAGAGAATTAAGTTGATTACATTTTCTGAGCAAATTGGAGAGGAGTGCGGATACGCCACAATGTTATCGATAATGTAATGTCATTATTATTACTGAAAATATTATTAATGACAATTTTAATATTTTCCTTCTTAAAGCGTCTGGTAGACGCCGTAATAGAAAATGAGGAAAATAAAAGAAAATAATTGATTACATTTTTGTTTCCTACTTCATAACTGGAAGGGGTTGAGCTCTAAATCTTTCAGAGTATTGTTCAAAATTGTATTGCATATCACAAGCCATCTGCAGAAAAAATCTCATCGAGATTTTGAGGGCTTGCAAATGTGTGATACTATCTTTAAAGACAAAATTTGGAAAATTAGCTACATTAATGCCTTTGCTTAATTGTAGTGAGACTGTCAAATTGATGATTTGTCAGCTCTGAATGCGAACACCATGCACACCCATCGATGACCTCCTGTTACCCTGCTTAACATCCGTTAGTTCATGTATGACTGATCACAAGTTAAAGAACAAAATAATCACAATTCTAACTTCAGGTCAGCGAAAATGAACAAAAATAACATTAACAACAAAACAAATCTTAATATCTCTATTTCATTTAATATTGACAGAAATTAAACTTGGTATATCTTGTCAGTTACTTTTATCATATTGGACCTATATGTCATGTTTGACTGTGCACAAATTAAAGACAAAATAACCATGTTTATTCCTAAAATGTATGTCATTGCTTCCTTTATTGTAGAACAATGTTTTTCAGAAGGTCGTTGACCTCCATCCATTACTTCATAATAATATTAATAATGGTGGCTTCTTATATAGCGGACATGTCTGTCACGTTGTGACGCTCCTGGCGCTGCCCCGATTATTACCCTTGCTTTAGCAAGGCGGCCACTGCGGCGCTCTAGCATTTCAACGAATTAATTCCTACCAGGTACTCATTTACATCACCTTTGAAATGTGACTATTCCTCTCTTGTTTGTGTGTTTGTGTGATTGTATGTTTTTCCCTTAATAAACATGCTGGCTCGGAGTGTAACCTCACTAGTCATAAGGACCGCGATTTATTACGTGGAACTTCCGATACGTGAAGAACCGCTATTCATAAAACGGAAAGAGGGCCACTATTCACAAAAGCGTGAGGACTGTTATTCTTGAGGACCGCTATTCATAAAGTGAGATAAGGGTCGCTATTCATAATTCATATCTAGGGGTCATTACTCTTAAGGACCGCTATTCATAATACGAAATCGGGGTCGCTATTCATAAACAAATTGATGTCCTTTATTGTTTAATATGACATTGCATTTTTGTATTCTATCTTTAATTTGTGCTCACTCAAGCATAACCTAATAAATACGATGTGGGGAAAGTAACTGACTAGCTTGCCGTCTTTAGTTTCTTTCAACAACAAGAAGTAAAGAAATACCTTTATGACTTAATAATTTTTTCCTCTGTTTGTGCTCAGTCAACCATGAAATGATGGAAACATCGTCACTGAAAAGTGGGGTGGCAACGCATATTACGGAAAATGTTTGCGTTTTAGGCCGGTCTCCAAATTTTAAGTAATATTTTAATGTGGTTATTTGTTTAATCTTGTGCTCAGCTATAACCGTTAAGTAATTGATTACGATCTCAGTAGATCATTAATAAGCTTACGGTTCCTCTATGAACTGAAGCAACGACACTAATTTCATGAAGTTTAAACTGTGATTCTTATTTTATCCCCTTTACCTTGTGCTTATGGTAGGCAATGCCAGCCCACCCCTCCCTCCTCTGAAAATACCACTGCAAGGAGGTCCTCTCCGAGTGTGATGTTTGCATATAGTGCGGAAAATCATCAATTTGGCTGTCCTTAGCTACAGCAATGACATTGATCTTGCGAATCATTTATTTTTCGGTCTTTAAAGGGACTTGGTAACATTGTTTATATGAGAGAAAATGGTGCTAAGGCAGTGACTTCATTGCTAGATGTACAATTAAAGATAATCTGAAAGTTTGAGTGAAAACGGACCATTATTAATGATAACCATTGGGAAAACTGATCTCACTGATCGATTCCTTAATTCTCCCAACTATATTATCACAATTTAATTACATTTCAGGTGAAAGTACATCGTCTTGTGACGATTGCAACAAACTGGCTCTTCATAACATTCCAGACATTTTAGTGTTGAAAGATTTTAAAAGCCTGTCTTATGTCTTATTTTCATGGAAAACGGTTTGGAAAATTCAAAAATGGTTGGGAGAATTTACTGTTAATCACTGTTAAAGGGTGTTACTCAGTGTCCGCTTCAAAGAAAACCGTGCATTTATTTGTGGTTTAAGAATTTTTCAGGATTTTTTGCCTGTAAGTACAGTAAAAGGAATATAATAAGTAAGATTTCATACAAAAATTACACCGTTTTTTAATCAACCTTCAACAATGTTACCGAATCACTTTTTGAGTTCTTAATACGGCCGGGGTGATTATGCCCCCTTAAGATCGCTGCCGTGAAACGGCCGATCTCCGCGTAAATTTGCACGCATGTCAAGTGAAGTGTATTATACAATACTATGATAATTTCAATTTTTGAAAAATTCACTTATTTGCATATTTATGGTAATTTATGCAAATAAGGTCATAAATCACATTTTACCCATAAATCATATATTATTCATATTTAAGCATCCGATTTTCAAAAACATTCTTTAAAGATGCGCAAGACTCGAAAGAAAAAGGTCAGCGAGCGTCGGGGCGCCATCCATATGCGTTCCCGAACAATTAGAAAATCGTGGAGGGGGGCATAATGCCCAGGGGCGGATCCAGGAATTTCTTCCCGGGTGCGTATATGGGGGCACACGGGGGTAAGAGAACATATAAATATTTTTGTTTTAGTCCCCAAAACGCAACGGCTCAGCCAGCCGCTGAATAAACGGGGAGGGGGGTAAGCGGAGATAACTTTTTTGGGTCCCATAAAAATTGCTGAATAAGCGGGGTGGTAAGCGGACCCCACTTTTTTGGTCCCATAAAAATCGCAGAAAAGCGGGGGTTTGGTAAGCGGACACTTTTTTTTGGTCACGAAAATTGTAAATTTGACATTTTGTTTCGTTGAGTCAACTTTTAGGTCAGGCATTTGTATATATATATATATATATATATATATATATATTTTTTTTTTTAATTTATATTTTTTTATTACAAACAATTATTGAATTTTGGGCCCGTGGGGCACGTCCCTGTTTTTCAGTACATTTTGGCGAATTTAGGGCTGATTTTAACATATTTGAGCGGCCGGGGGACGCCCTCTGCCCCGGCCTTATTAGGGTTAAGGTGTGTTGAGTCAATTATGACTCAATGGCGACCTCTGATTTTTATGGAAACGTTACGTAAGAAAACGGACACAGTTGTGTCTCGGTGAATTCGTTTAAAAGTTTGCAGTTAAGAATTTATAAGGAGCTGTTTAGGGAACAACCCTTTGAGCCGACTGTCCATTAATTATATTGACCAAAGAGATCACTGGTCCTAGGAAGCCGTGCGTCTAAAGTTTTAACTTAAATTTATGCTATGCTAGTGTCCATTTAAAAAAATTTGAAATTATTATATGAATTGTTAGGCTCTGTTCAACCTTAATCATTTTCATATTGGTAATATATTAGACAATGGGCTGTGGCGTAGAACCAATAGGCTCTGGGACTTATGTATTGTAATAAACGGTTGGTACAAGTCATTCACTCCACAATATGTTGGTACGTTTGATGCTTACCTTAATTTTTGCTCTGCATTGTCGTGTGTTCCTTCGTAGCTCACATTCAAAGCCCTCGTACCCATCTGCCAAATCTTTTGCTTGACGTACATGTATCCTCCCAGGAGGAGCTCGCCCACCCTCTCGCTCTGTATCCATTCCATCTTTGTGAAGTTTGACTTAATATGCCACGAGTATTGAATCAAATTCAATTGCCAGAAGACGCATGTATCAAATCGAATTCAATTGCCAGAAGACGCATGTATCAAATCAAAGTACGGAATTTACATTTCTTAGAAATTTAACAATACATTGCGCGCAGATGAGTACGCGTTACAGCTAGTCTCCCCAAAATGGCCCAACAAAGAAATTAGGATGTAAGATTTCATTATTTATGCATCCTCTGTAACTTTTCTAATCAGCTGATAGTATATTTGTCTTTGTATGCATAATAGGCCCTCATCCACGATCTATTCCAAACTAAAGGTTCTCTTCATGTTTATAAATGTAATGTAATATATATATTTATATATATATATATATTTCTGTTGTCATGGTGAACTCAAATATGTTTTCTTGTACTGTAATTTATTTTGAAATAAAAATTGCCTTCAAGTTAAATATATGGTATGTACGGTGCCATATTAAAAGAAAATAAGTATGTCTTGTCCTTTTTTTCTTGCTCGTTCACTAAATCAAGAAACAAATGTGCCCATACGTGTGTACATAGCTCTTGACGAATGCCAGAGTGATGCAAAATAAATAGTTTGTGAAGAATTTAAGATTGGGCGAAACTTTTCATTTCTTAAGAGGGCACTGTGTCTAACAAAAATTTGAAATAACGCTGCTCAAGAGAAATCCTTCGTAGAAAACAGCAACCACAGTGGTGTTGCATACATTATAGTTAAAGAAAAATGTGTAGTAATGAGAGGAACATCACGCGCAAGTATTTGAACGAATGTGGGTTCATGCACGGGATTTTATGGGCTCGTAGCCTTCACAACATCTCTCAATGTGTCAAATCGTCTTTGCTATTGAATCCTGATTGTCTTCGGGGTAGTTGTCCTCAGGCGTAGTTATCCATGGGGGCGGGTAATTGTCCTCGGGGGTAATTCCTCAGGGGTAGTTTTCCGGGGTAATTGTCCTCGGGGGTTGTTTTCCGGGGTAATTGTCCTTGGGGGTAATTGTCCTCGGGGGTAATTGTCCTCGGGGTAGTTGTCCTCGGGGGTAGTTTTCCGGGGTAATTGTCCTTGGGGGTAATTGTCCTCGGGGGTAATTGTCCTCGGGGGTAATTGTCCTCGGGGTAATTGTCCTCGGGGTAGTTGTCCTCGGGGGTAGTTTTCCGGGGTAAATTTCCGGGGTAATTGTCCTTGGGGGTAATTGTCCTCGGGGATAATTCTCCGGGGTAAATTTCCGGGGTAATTGTCCTTAGGGGTTATTGTCCTCGGGGGTAATTCTCCGGGGTAATTTCCGGGGTAATTGTCCTTAGGGGTTATTGTCCTCGGGGGTAATTCTCCGGGGGTAATTTTCCGGGGGGTAATTGTCCTTGGGGGGTAGCTTTCCGGGGGGTAATTTTCCGGGGGGTGATTGCCCAGGGGGTAATTGTCCTAGAACCACAGCATTGATGTTGATAAAGCTTTTCTGGGTAAACGACATTAATATTATAACATAATAATTATTATAGAAAAAGAGGAGAGGGGCGAGAGATGGGGAAGACAGGAAGAGGGAAAAAGAGAGAGAGAGAGAGAGAGAAAATAATAGCGGCTTAATGGTCTACCAAGAGAGACTAATCATGTTACAGGCATCATAAACAGTCCTACCTTTTCCATCTCAACAAAATATACTACTTGTGAAAATGTAGCTTAACTTTTAGAGAACTGGGATCAAAAGAAAATGACACTTTCTCTCTCTCTCTCTCTCTCTGTTTCTCTTTCTTTCCCTCTATTATCACATTCCGCCTATCTCTCTGTCTCTCTTACCCCTCACTTTTACGTTATCCTTCCTCTCATCTTTATTCTCACTTTTTACTCTCACTCTTGGTTGCCTTGGTATCATGTCATCTCTCATCCTCTGTTGTTCTTTTTCTATTATACTATCTCCCTCCTACTTTTAAAAGCGATCGACTGCTGAGCAAACAGTTCCTCCCTAGCAATACCGCTAACATCCAAACCCCATAGAGAATAATCAATACCAGTTCATCTTGAGGGCAGTCCAAATACCCATAACCATGTTAATTATATGTCCTTCGGTATTATTTGAGTTTAGATATTATAATCAAAAGCTGCCGACGGATTTACTGTGAAATCTAGAAGGTATTTAAAGAACGATGATCAAAACAATATCTTATAATCTCCAAAACTGTACTGCCTTGCATGAGGGGTGGGGGCAGCCTTCGACAAATACAATCAACGACCCCTTACACCAAACATACAACTCCATAATTCAACTTCTTGGAAGAAATTCTGTTTTTAATTACAATTTTTGTACATAGGTCTTTAATAACAAAGTAGTTTGCGTACAAAGCGACGGTAAAATGTAATTATTGAATTGGCTACATTTTCTTCTCCCCGCATCATGCAAGCATGTCATTTAGAACATAAGGGTAAGTGAATTATGTAATGCTTCAATGCGTATCCCATAAGATAGGGAATAATTATAGATTTGAATCGTATCATACTTATTGATATTTGGTCCGAACAATGCGCTGACACAAGACTCCCAATATCATTATTTGATGTCAATGTAAAAGTATATATATTGGACTTCCCCTCCCGCGCAAAGCGCGGAAGCTTTGACGTTTCATTAAATTATTAGAGAAAGAAGACGATTCGTTGTACCGTTCTCGACTCTTGATCCTCGTCTGAATTTTCATAAATAATATTTGATTCATTGTTATGCAGTGGCGTATTGAGCAAAAACGTTTGGGGGGGGGTGGCAGAAAAAAATTCGCATCACCGCCCGACTCTTACATGTTACGTGCAGTCCCCGCGGAACGTTTTTCAAAGTGGGGAGGGGCTTAACTCCGCTAAAGTATTTACGATCGGGTAGAGTGGAGCGTAAATTGGCGTGGGGTCAGATGAGCATATAGGGGCCCGCCTTAGAGCCCTTGGTGGGGTCCAGGGGGCAGAGCACCCGGAAGCTCAGGGGTTTTAGGCAATTAATTACGGTCAGATGAGCATATTTTGCTACCTTATATTTATTATGTGACACTGGCAAGTCACTGTTTCCTTTCTTTCTTTCTTTCTATTTCTGTTTAACGTACTTTTTCAAAAAAGCCTCCCGGAGCCCCGCCGTTTCGCGGGCTCTGACACTTAGGCTTCTAAATAACTATATTCTTTGCCTGACTGTAAATTTGGGATTTTGTCATTTTCCAACAAACGCACAAACAAGTATAATTTACAAAAAAGGGAGAAAAAATCACGGAAAATCATTTCATTTCACCAACATTTGTAAATAGCTGGTATCGAATTAGAAATAAACCACGTTTGAATTTTATCGGAGTATGTAGGTCAAAGGTGAAAGGTCATAGCTCATTAAATATGCAAAAACACCTAATTATATATGTGAAAATGTGGTTAACTTCCTTGCCTAGTAATGTAATAGTATAGTCTAATGGAGGTAACTTGTTCTGACGTATATAGGCCATTTGTACCCTGCGATGGGATGCGACGCTTTGCGTTGACTTTTCTAGTTTGTTTTATTAAACGTTATCTCCTGTTCAGTCTATAGGGTTCATAGTAACAAACAATGGATAATCTACTTGTCAACACTTTTGTATCGCATTCACAAAGATTATTTTTGTAAAATAATTGTGAAAATGGCTTGCAACATAACTGGCACTTTCAGGTGATAAAAAGTATTTAAAACAACATATCATTCATATACGCCTTGTTACCTCAAATAAATGTGGGATTTACTTTTGATAATTTTTTTCTTCACTTTTGACGTTAATTGTTTTCTTTCGTTCTTTCTTTCTCTCTCTTTATGCATGTGTGTTTCAAATACCCGCTCGTTCTGTTTACAATCACCCCTCTCTGCCTTTTTAACTCCATTGCTCTCTCTCTCTCTCTCTCCATCCCCTTCTCCTCCCCTTAGATAAAAGAGAGGGGTGATACACTGGAGAGAAAAAGAAGAGCAAGATATGATAATATAAGGCACGAACTGCAGAAGAAAAGAAGATAGGTAAAATATGGAGATAAAAGGAGCATGGTGGAAAAAAAGAAATGATTAATATTAAAGGGAGTGTAGCATGACGAGACTATGTGTCTTTCCTGTGGCCCTACTCGGGGCCAATCGGGTATACTAGCGAGCTTTCGATTTCGGCACCCGACGTGGGCTACGACGCGTGACGTCATATTTATCAACTGCGCATGTGCGAGCTTCTGGGCCCACGTTCCCTTCCAAATCACACGACGGGAGTCGGGGGCAATTTCCGTGAATCCCCGTCGTCGTGAAACGGCAACGTGAGTGCAGTTTCCTCGGTATCCCTGTTGTTATCATTCTATCATTTTTTTCTTTCTGTCTTAATTTCTTTATGTTTTTCTTTGTTTCTTCCTTCTATCACTTTCTCTTATGTTAGTCTTTGTTTTTTATCATTCTATCACATTCTCTTTCCTTATGTTATTCTTTGTTTCTTCCTTCTATCACCTTCTCTAATGTTATTCTATGTTTTAATCATTCTATCACTTTCTCTTTCTGTCTTTCCTTATGCTTTTCTTTGTTTCTTCCTTCTATCACTTTCTCTTATGTTATTCTTTATTTTTATCATTCTATCACTTTCTCTTTCTGTCTTTCCTTATGTTATTCTTTGTTTCTTCCTTCTATCACCTTCTCTTATGTTATTCTTTATTTTTTATCATTCTATCACTTTCTCTTTCTGTCTTTCCTTATGTTATTCTCTGTTTCTTCCTTCTATCACCTTCTCTTATGTTATTCTTTATTTTTATCATTCTATCACTTTCTCTTTCTGTCTTTCCTTATGTTATTCTTTGTTTCTTCCTTCTATCACCTTCTCTTATGTTATTCTTTATTTTTATCATTCTATCACTTTCTCTTTCTGTCTTTCCTTATGTTATTCTTTTTTTCTTCCTTCTATCACCTTCTCTTATGTTATTCTTTATTTTTATCATTCTATCACTTTCTCTTTCTGTCTTTCCTTATGTTATTCTTTGTTTCTTCCTTCTATCACCTTCTCTTATGTTATTCTTTACTTTTTATCATTCTATCACTTTCTCTTTCTGTCTTTCCTTATGTTATTCTTTGTTTCTTCCTTCTATCACCTTCTCTAGCTTATGTTATTCTTTATTTTTATCATTCTATCACTCTTTCTGTCTTTCCTTATGTTATTCTTTGTTTCTTCCTTCTATCATCTTCTCTTATGTTATTCTTTATTTTTATCATTCTATCACTTTCTCCTTCTGTCTTTCCTTATGTTATTCTTTGTTTCTTCCTTCTATCACCTTCTCTAATGTTATTCTTTATTTTTATCATTCTATCACTTTCTCTTTCTGTCTTTCCTTATGTTATTCTTTGTTTCTTCCTTCTATCACCTTCTCTTATGTTATTCTTTATTTTTTATCATTCTATCACTTTCTCTTTCTGTCTGTCCTTATGTTATTCTTTGTTTCTTCCTTCTATCATCTTCTCTTATGTTATTCTTTATTTTTATCATTCTATCACTTTCTCCTTCTGTCTTTCCTTATGTTATTCTTTGTTTCTTCCTTCTATCACCTTCTCTAATGTTATTCTTTATTTTTATCATTCTATCACTTTCTCTTTCTGTCTTTCCTTATGTTATTCTATGTTTCTTCCTTCTATCACCTTCTCTTATGTTATTCTTTATTTTTTATCATTCTATCACTTTCTCTTTCTGTCTTTCCTTATGTTATTCTCTGTTTCTTCCTTCTATCACCTTCTCTTATGTTATTCTTTATTTTTATCATTCTATCACTTTCTCTTTCTGTCTTTCCTTATGTTATTCTTTGTTTCTTCCTTCTATCACCTTCTCTTATGTTATTCTTTATTTTTATCATTCTATCACTTTCTCTTTCTGTCTTATGTTATTCTTTGTCTTTCCTTCTATCACCTCCTTTTATGTTATTCTTTGTTTTTTATCATTTTAACACTTTCTCTTTCTGTCTTTCCTTATGTTATTCTTTGTTTCTTCTCTCTATTACCTTCTCTTATGTTATTTTTTGTTTTTATCATCCTATCTCTTTCTCTCATCCTTATGTTATTCTTCGTATCAGATTTTCGCGCACTGTGAATTTAGTACCTGACTTAGTCACCTGATCTCAAAAATTGGTCACGTGACCGACGAAAGCCCCGTCGTGAAAAATCGAAAGCACTTCCGCGAAGGGAACGGACGTGAGCTGCGCAACGTCTCCACGCACCAGTAACTCGTAGTAGCCCACGTCGGGTGCCTAAATCGAAAGCTCGCTAATACGACTACGTACGACGCGAACGCAGCATTCACGTGCGTGCAACATACGCGAAACCGAAGCGTGAGGAGAACTTCGGTCTGTTTAGCGAACGCTAGCGCGCACTGACCATGTAGAGATTAAGTCGCTGACTACCGTTAATCAAGCCCGTTCGTTTACGTGCAGTTGTCCAAAGATGACGTAGATGGCGTTAACCAGTATTTGCCATGCTACACTCCCTTTAATAATACTCCGCGTTTATATAGCGCTCAATATATCGACGATGTCTCAAAGCGTTTTACAGATATATCATTACCCCGGCCATCAGATCAATGATTGCTAGTTATGAGATGAGAAAGATAGAAATAAAGAAATTGAAAAAGGAGAGTACATGTATAAGTAAACGTAACAATGAGGAAGAAAGAAAGAGAGAGTGAGAAAATGATAGAAAGATGGAGGCAGAATGATGTTAGAATTCATGGCGTTGATATCAGGGTATATAGAGCTGCCACGTTTTATTTTAGAGCCAAGTTTTTTTGTAATAAATATCTTTTCTTTTTGACAGATGTGGTATATTCTGCTTTGTCACGCCATATGCAAGATTCCAAGGTCTGACAAACTAGTTGATATATCCAAATCTGTTTTAAAGTATTTATTGTTTTAACTTTTCATCTTCTAGATAATTCTATATGGTTGTAAAAACTGTCGAAAAAAACCCCACAAACTCGTCCCATTATTTTTTTTAAGGGAAACAGCCTTTGCCTATGTAAATAAGCACTATCACAGACTATTTCGATGCTATTGTGATCCTTGCATTGCCTGTAGGCGATCCCCTCATTAAGACATAACATAGAATATAAATGAATGATTACGTTTTTCAAATAGTAAAATGATGTGTTGAACCACCGAGGAGAGCTTTCAAAACATATTTAAATAGATAAGAAGAAAGATAGAGGAAAACGGAATATAAGATCATTTAATGTGAGACAGTTTGCAAACTGGCATGATTTTGGAATATTAGATAAAAGAGAGAGGGGTGACACACTGGGGAGAAAAGGATTGCAAGATATGATGATCATATCAAAACGTTTGGATCACTGAACAGTGCTTGTTTTATGAGCAAAAAATGTTCTAAGGAGAATGACGTGAAAAACACGTCTTTTTAAAAATTATCTCCATTCTGCTAAAAGTAGCACATATTTTGCCTAGATTGACTAGTATAATACGCTAAAGACTATGTTCTTTCTAGTGAAGCAAAACAAAATACAATTTTATTATGATTTACTATTGTGTTTTATTTTTAATGTAGTCAATTTACTGTTATTTTCAGCTCGTTTTCTGTGTAAAATCAACGGGTCGGGCGACAGAGCTTTATTACCATGTCAAAATTTGGCATGCCGCCCTCTTCTAATTTTTAGTTTGAGAAAATCTTTTTTCTATGTGATTTTATCTTTCCAACCATATAAAACTCGTTTTGATTGGTCAATGTTACCCCCGCGTCTCCAAGATGTAAGATCATCACATCTTTGCCGTGTGAACGTTTTTGGTGAGATGATTCAGTTTGAGAACTGAGTCGCCTATAATCTCTGTTACGATCCACGTACTTAAAGAGAAGGGTGAGTTCTGGGGAGAGGTGAACAATAATTTGTAAGCGTTTTCATTGTTATTATGCAAATGTAGAAGAACATCAGAGAAAAAATGGTCCCTGAAAAGCATGGCTCCTCAAATGCCCTAATATTCTAAATATGACATGTAACAGCTTAAAAATGAGGACCACATTTTTATGCCACAGGTTTATGTAGTCCCATATAAATCTTTCTGTGTACAGGGCTTGTTACTTTTACCAAGACTTGGCAAAAATTTCTTATCATTTTGATGATTCCAGAACCTTGCAGTACACACCAATACTTATATGCTACATGATCAACTTTTTCTGATCGATTCCACATCGTTTCTTTCACAATGCAATCGCACGACCACAACTTTATCTTTAATACAATGCACAGTGGTGGAACGATACCGGCTGCACAGAGGTAAGAGATAAGAGATATGTAATCTTTTGTGTGCACAGAGCATGACTGATCCATTTTCTTCAATCCTAATAGTGTCCATTTAGCTCCAAACGTTTTGATATGATAATAATAATAATAATATTCAGCTTTTATATAGCGCTTAATACATTTCGGACGTCTCTAACCGCTTTACAGATATACTATATATTACCCCGGTCATTGGATTCAGTGCTTGCCCGCACACACTGTGTGCACAATCTCCAATCCCTGGGGAGCATTCCAACCAGGCGTTACTTGACGCTCAAAAACGAACTGCAGAATAAAAGAAGATAGGTAAACTAATTATGGAGAAATAAGGAGCCTGGTGGAAAAGAAATAATTGCTATTTATGAGCAAGATAGAAATGAAGGAATGAAAAAGGGAGAGTATAGGAAAATTAACGTAAGAATGAAGGAGAAAGATAGATAGAAAATTGTGACATACGAGATGTGGGAGACAAGAGAGTGGGGGGAATAAGAAGTATGGAAGAGGGTCGATTAGTGGAGGATTAAATAGGGAGGTTAGAATATATAATAGAGAGGAAAGGGACAGACAAATAAATGTATAAGAAAACTTGTCAAGAGAATGAAGAGAGAGAGGAGGGTAAAACAGTAAACAGTAAAGAAAAGCGAAGACAGAATTATTGATATCTCAAATTTTGGTCAAATTGCAAGTAATTTTTTTTATTTCGTATTCTATTTCGTATTCTCTGTTTCCTTTATTGAAATGGCTACATTTGTTTCCACTCCATTATACAACACAGAGCTACGTGCACATCCACCATTCGCTACACACATACACACACACGCACGCACACGCACACGCGCACACACACACACAACACTCACACAATACACTCACAAACTCATACACAAAGATCGTATGAACACATTTTCATTTGAAATTTTACCGTAAGATTTTCTTTTAAGGCCGCCATCCTAGTCAAGCATCGCTTATGATTGCGGTATCCTGCACCTTTTCCACAGATAGTCCGAATAATAATTAATTTATAATAATATGTTATAGAAATATCAAGTTCGTTACTATATGTATACATGTAAATAACACTAACAATAACATTTTGACGTGAAGTTATTATTGTTTGTATATTTTGTATTATACCTTACATTTAAATTTTCCTTTTTTATTCAGTAGTTGTTTTTGGAAAAATGTAGAAATAAAATAAAATAAAATAAAATGATGAGTTATTGGGAATGTGTGAGAAAGGAACCCGGCTTCATCAACTATTTCAGGGAAAAGTGGGGGAGATAAAGAAAAAAATAATGAGAATGAAAGAGGGGAGCATGAGTGGAGGAGAAAAGATGGCACAATTCATAATAGGTAACGAGAGGCAGAAATGGAAAGGAAAGAATATATAATAAAGTGGAGTGGCGATAGAATAATTGCAGAATGTAGATGAAGGAGAAAGATGGCAGAATAAAACAATGTGACACAGAAAGAGGGGGATGGGGAGAAAAAAAGTGGCGAAGAAAGAACATATCAAGAAAGAAAGAGAGAGAGAGAGAGAGAGAGAGAGAATGATAGAGGCAGAATGATAAGTTAAGGTAAAGTTTGATTGGGAATCTGAGAGATAAAGAATACAATGATCTGGATAAGAGACAGGAACCCGGTTTCATTTACTTGTTCAGGTGAAAGCAAGAGTTTGGATATGATATAAATACTTTCACATATAGAATATTGAAAGTAATTTTATTTGAACATTATTATTGTAACTTTAAATGACCAGCAGAATCTGCTTCAGATCTGAAGGGGACTATCAGATCTATCAGCTCTATATTCTGTTGTGTTGCGCCATACGTGAGAGTCCAAGGTACGTGAGTATTTAAGAAAACTATGTCCATTACAAACATGGTATCATTTGGAGACAGTTCTGCGTTATGTACTTATATTTCTTTATCTTACATATCAAACTTAAAAGTATGAATTCAGAGCGTTGATATCAGAGTACAGCTGCCACTTTTTATTCATGAGCCACGTTTTTGTGATAAAAATCGTGTCTTTTGACAGATGTGGTATATTCTATTCCAAGGTACGTGAGCGGAGGATTTTAAGAAAACAAAATTAATAATATGGAACGAGAGGCAGACATGTGGAGGAAAGAAGATAATTTATGATAGAGAGGAACTGCGACAGAAGGTTTAAAAAGAGAAGAAAGAAAATGGTAGTATGGGAATGTGACACACAAACTCATAGGAATGGGGACAGAAAAATAAATGGGGAAGAAAACTTGTCAAGATAATGAAGAGAGAGATTGAGGAGGGTAAAGCGGTAGAAAGATGAAGACAGAATGATGAGTAAGGGGAATGGATGATAAAAAATGTAAGAAAGATACAGAAATAGGGATATAAAATGAAAAAGGAACCTGGTTTCAATAAATATTTCAGGTAAGAGTAGGGGAGATTAAAAAAAGGGGGGAATGAGGAATGAAAGAGAGGTACATGAATGGAAGAGAAAAGATGACAAAATTCATAATAGGGAATGAGTGGCAAAAATGGGAAGGAAAGAAGATATGATAGAGAGGAATGGGGATAGAATAAGGAAGAATGTAGATGAAGAAGAAATATGACAAAATAAGGGAATGTGACACAGAAAGAGGCGGACGGGGATCGAAAAAATGATGGAAAGATGGAGGCAGAATGATGAGTTAAGGGAAAGTGTGATAGAGAATGTGAGAGATAAAGAATATAATGATCTGGATAAGAGACAGGAACCCGGTTTCATTCACTTGTTCAGGTGAAAGCAAGGGTTTTGATATGATAAAAATACTTTCACATATAGAATATTGAAAGTAGCTTTATTTAAAATTATTATTGTAACCTTAAATGACCAGCAGAATCTGCTTCTGATCTGTCTTCAGAAGAGCCTACGCCCATTACACACATGGTACCATTTAGAGACAGTCCTGCATTATTTACTTATATTTCTCTATCTTACATATCAAACTTAAAAGTATGAACTCATGGCGTTGATATCAGGGTACAGCTGCCACGTTTTATTTTAGAACCAAGTTTTTGTGATAAAAATCGAGTCTTTGTAACAGATGTGGTATATTCTGTTCTGTTGCGCCATACGCTATAGAGTTCAAGGTCTGACAAACTGGTTGATATATAAACATTATTTTTAAGTATTTAATGTTTAACTTTTCATTTTCTAGATGATTCTCTCTGGTTGTTAAGTATGTCGAAAAAAGCAAATTCGTCAAATTTCTTTGGGGTTTTAGTTGATGAGAAGAAAAAAAATATTGTTTATTATACCCTGCTGCACTTAGTTTATTATTTATGACAGTTTATGAAGTGATGTAAAAAGGACAAATGAAAAAAAGAAGGAAAACAACCTTTCCCTATCATACAATATTTCATTACTATTTTGATTCTTACACTGCGGCGTGTAGGCAATCACTTGATTAAGACATACAAGAAAATGTAAATGGATGATGATCAGAGTGAAAAAAATGACCCATTGTGGAAAACCAGTGACGTTAATTTAACAAAACAACTTTTTTTATTTGATGAAAATGCTCGTAAACATTATTACATGTACCTCGAAATATCACAATACCTAAAACAATGCAACCAAACTGAATGCATATAATAATGATATGCATATATATGTATGTGGATATATTAATTTATATGAATATACTGGATGATATAACCTGAAGAGCCAAAGGAACTGGTTACAAATAGCAATTCATTATCTCCTTTCCAATTTTGGAAATACCATATTGTTTTAATATAATATATACTATCTTCATTTACAAAATCTTTAGTGCGAAAGCTGCACATTGCATCGAAAATTCCATTGAATTCCATTGTCCATTCAGAACCATTCTCGAACAACTACCCTGAACAGTCTTCGTGGGACATGATCAATATTCTTACCAACTTGTAATGAATGTATTGGAATCCTTGCTAAGATTTGATTTATTTCAGTTTTGAAAGGTAAAAGTAAGCCCACACTTAACAATCTCTCTTTGAAATCAACAACAGGCTTAGACACTCCCATTTGTCATATCTCCCCATCCTTTCCTTATCACGTGATGCTGATTGGCTAATATAGGTTTTTGCGGCCAATTTCGCAATTTCCTACTTCATTCAATCAAATTAACGCGGCACTCACGATGAGCCTGTTTGGGGCTTTCAATTTCATTTTTTGGTGATAAATTTCCTGCTACGTGCATTCAATTTTTTAATACAACAAAACTGTGAGGGGAAGTCACTTCCGTCACCTTCAGCCCTCTCGTTCACTATGCTCCCTCGCGCTGGCGTACTGATGGGAGGCTTGGGGGCAGTTGCCCCCCCCCCCAATAAAATTCATATAATTATGTGGTTTATTTCTAATTCGATACCAGTGATTTACAAATGTTGCTGAAATGGCATGATTTTTCCCTGAGCTTCCGGGGGCTCCGCCCCCTGGACCCCACCAGGGCCCTAAGGCGGGCCCCTGGATGCTCATCTGACCGTTATTAAATGCCTAAAACCCTTGAACTTCCGGGGGCTCTGCCCCCTGGACCCCAACAAGGACCCTAAAGCGTGCCCCTGGATGCTCATCTGACCGTAATTAAATGCCTAAAATTCCTGAGCTTCCGTGGGCTCTGCCCCTGGTTGCTCATCTGACCTTAATTAAATGCCCAAAACCCCTGAGCTTCATGGGGCTCTGCCCATTGACCTCTGCCGGGGCTTTGCCCCTGGACCCCACGCCAATTTACGCTCCACTTGCTTGGCTCTACCTGATCGTAAATACTTTAGCCCCCCACTTTGAAAAACGTTCCGCGGGGCCTTCATGTAACATGTAAGAATGGTGGTGATGCGGATTTTTTTGTTGCCCCCTCCCCCTAAACGGTTTTGGTCATTACGCCACTACTCCCTCGTCCCTCGCATTTCGTCGTCCCCCGGTCATGAAAAGAAATCGCCGCCCCTGACTGTTACACAATGAAATCTCCACAGTTTAGTTAATGTTCTTTGTTTATCTGACAATTGTTGCCTTTTGATCATGTATTTGATTATCATATCGCTAATTATATATATACATGAATACCCCGTACTACACCTTTCTTTCAATATATATGTACATATTCTAAAGAATTGGAAACATTGATAGAGTTTTAAAACACTAAAAAACTAGTGATTTGGAGGTGATTTCTGCTATAGTACTGCGGTAATGCATTTTCCCTCAATTTTTTTAAAATTCAGTTACTTTGAAATGAATTTCCACAAACTTGAATGAAAAGATTTTTTCAAAGAATATGAATATATATATATACAAGTTATGCGTTCGTGTTCCTCTCTGTCGCTGTCTCTCTCTCTCTCTCTCTCTCTCTCTCTCCCTATCACGCTCTTTCTCTCTCCTTCTCTCTCTCTCTCTTTCTCTCTCTTTCTTTTGCTCTCCGTCTCTCTCCAACCTCTCTCCCTTAACTTTTCTCCCCTTTTCTTATTTTATACCAGCCCCCCATTGTATATATATATATATTTTTTTACCTCTTTTTTTGAAGGCCTAAGCAGATATGATAAGCTGAATACCAGTCACCTATGGATCCAAAGAACAAAGACACTTCCTATAAAGATAAACTTTGCTGATGGAATCACACAACATTAAACACGAATAACACCCCCTACAAGAACAAGTATACTTCACCCATCCTAAGATCAGCATACACAATTTCACAATACTCAGACAAAATTATGTATACCCGTGTCCACCACAAAATAAACAAAACGTTTGAAATTTTCTTATCTTAGAATATCTTGGTATGTGCATTTATATATTTTGAACATGCCACGAAAAGTGTGATATTTGTACAATCTTTGATGAGTTGAAATGGAAAAAGTATTAACAGAGTGTCATTTTGGATCCAGTGATGTGAAACTTCATACAAAATTCGCCCACAGTTCTCAGGCAATTTGCTTTCACATACACTGTATACAGCTTTTTGTTATGTGTGTGCCATGAGTATTAGTATGGCAAGTTATATATATTGAGAAAATCAAACATTCCAGTATATAGCCCATAATGCTTAAAGTTAAAGGATATTTTGGTGTATACTTATACAAATAAACAACAATTCTGACTTGAATTCCGACACTGAATCCCTGTAAATCTGACAAGACCCTTTTTTTTTACAAAGGCGTGAACATCTTCTTATTTCAAACATGCTTGCTCATTCACGAATTTGAATGACCACTGAGGTACCGTAGTAGGCATTAGATGAATTTGAATGCTCTTTGCACGAAATGTATATGCTCTTAGTTAACATTTGAATGACCCGATTTCACAATTGATTGCACGGATAGTGAATTTGAATTAACGGATTTTTAATTTGAAAGCTGATTCAATGCTGCGAGTGCAACTTGCGCTAATTCGAACGCTCGGAATATGAATTTGAATGAAAAAAGTGTGAAATTGGCCGCAAAAACCTATATATATTATACTTGCGTCAATGCTAATGGCATATGTATCGCTTTTAATATAGTATTGACGTCATGACATATCTCTCTCTCTCTCTCTCTCTCTATCTCTCTCTATCTCCCTCTCTCTCTCACTCTCTCTCTCTCTCTTTCTCTTTCTCTCTCTCTCTCCCTCTCCCTCCCTCTGATTGACAAAAATAGAGTTAACTTAATCATTGTCTGAGCGGAAAACACAATAAGCAGCATAAACATAAGATAACTTTTTTTTAGAAATTGCTGATGCAATAATGCCTCGTGACTTTTCTTTACAATATTCAGTAATGTGAGTAGTGAGAACGCACATCTGTCAGTCTTCAAGAAAGCTTAAATACAGCTCATCTCGGCACACTCATCATCAGATGAATTGAGCTGAGCTTTCTTCAAGATTATTCTTCAGAAGTCTATCTCAAATCTACAACCGGGTGAGTACTGTACATTCGACTTCATTCTCTCACTTTGATTTTCAATAATTTAGGAACCTAAGCTCGCGTAACATCTGATTATTAAATGTAGTGCTACGTTATACTGCCATGAAGGGTAGTATAAGGAGGAGTTTCATTTAGGTCAAGTATGCCCCATTTTTCTCTGTTTCCCCTATAAAGGTATTTATGTCTACCAGAGTTTACGGTGTTGTTTGCTTACAATTACTTAACTATATTAGACAGTTACCAGGACCATATTGTTTTTGTATTATTATTGTTATATATTGTTATTATTATCTACGCAGTTTGTTTCTTGCCTATCTTAATTTCAGTCAAGATGCGTGCTTTCATCACTTTTCTCTTGGTGGCGTTTGCGACTGCGGAGATGGCTCCACTCCTTGAAAACTCCAATCCCATTCCAGGAAAGTACATCATCAAACTCAAGGTAAAATAATCTTATCATTTCACATTTTTTATTCCCCCAAAAAAGTAATTACATGAATGGAGCAGGCAAATATGAAGGTTATTTATGCAAACATTTAATAAGTTAGGTAATTATTCATTGGATAATATTCACAATAAATCTGATATCGTGTTCATCACACATATCTCTATGACTTTTTTCTTAGAATTTTTGTTTAGGGGGGAAGCAAAACATGTTTTATTATTCGTATACACAACTGACAACTCCTTAAGTTTTATCTGAACTATTTAGAGGAAATTTTTTTATAGGTGTCGTGATGAAGATAGTTATCGCTCTTGACTGGAAATTCAAAGATCGATGGTTCAAAGACCGGCACCCTAAGGACATTTTGGGAAATACAGGAGAACCTGGGGGGTGTTTCACAAAGACTAAGATCGACTTTAAGTTGGACTTAAGTATGGCGGGCCATTCATGCCATTGGTTGCTATCCCCATTGGTCTCTAAATTATAATCTTTAGATAATATTTTTTCTTCAATAATGAACTATCAAAAAATGTAAACTCTGTAGATTTGAGACCACGATTTGTACGTCCCTTGAAAGACAAATACTAGTAAATGGTAAGAGCAAACAGTGGCATGAACAGCCTGTTATACTTAAGTCCAACTTAAAGTCGATCTTAGTCTTTGTGAAACACCCCCCTGGTAGGAAAGTGTGCGCGTTGAAGATGGCTGCCATAGCAATAAATATGTAATATTAAGTATGTCCAGTTATCATTATTATCATTATTATCAATATTGATTTTGTTGTTTTTGTTATTCCTAATGCTAGTGTTATTGAAAAAAAACATAATTTAAACATTTTGAATGATTGGACATGATTTGACTAATGTCACTTTGACAGGGTGGATATGATGTCGACGCCATCGCCTCTTCCGTTAGCCTGTCAGGTGGACGTGTTGGTTCCCTCTTCAGAAATGCCATCCGTGGATTCGCTGTAGAATTGTCGGACAACGTCCTGGATATTGTAAGTCCCTCTCAAATTGGTCTTTTGTACGTTTTACGGAGGATTTAAAAACTTATTTGCGAACTGTAACAAATAATAATAATAACTATTACTTTTCTATGAAGCGCTTCACCAGTATCACTCGACCACAGCGCTTGTAGTATAGGATTTCTCGGTCAATTTCGTAAGTTGGCCACACAAATTCATTTTATGTTCATTCAATTTCGCCGATTCTGTCACCGCAGCTGTTATTTTTCGTTCAAATTCGTTTTTTAGCATTTAAATTCATAAAATTATCATTCAAAAACATTTTATTTTCATTCGAATTAAAACGTGTTTCTTTTTCGTAAAATTTTCATTCAATTTAAAGCGAGACGATTCGCGATTACGTAATAGCGTCTTCCGTGAATTCAAATTCGTTTCTTTGCATACAATTTCACACGCTTTGCAGACAAATTAAACGTGTAAATCTTACCCAGTATGATCATATATAGAACCCCGCAAGCTTAGTTCCATGCTAAATCCATTTCAAATTGTATGGGTTGGTAAGCAACAAACATGTTATTTGTCCTCACTAGAAGTGTATACCAACTAAATCATCACTTTTTAGCAACTGAACGATCATGTGTTAAGTAGATATAACCTAGCCACGTCAATATAGAATTAGCATGGAACTAAGCAAGAGTGTCTTTTTATGAATATGCAATGATATAAGTGCATGCAAAGTGTGTGTTTACAGACTACAGTTGTATTTATTGGAGTGGCGTACCATAATGGTGGGGGGTATCAATACTCTATACATTGATTTATTTTTTATGTTTTGTTTGGTTTTGTTTTTGATGATTTATTCGAATATGTTCGTAATCTCTTTGAAGCCATTTATATTTGTGTAAATTATATTTAGTCTGTATTGAACATGTTAAGAACAATCTATGAGTATCAGTTCAATCACAATCATAATCACAAAATCTGAATCACCATCACACGGAATCACAATCACGATCGTGATCACAGTCGCAATTACCAATGACTCATTTGTTTAATTTAGATGAGAAACATGTGCATATACCATGTATACCATAGGTTTTTAAATATAGGCGAATATGAATGAAAACTTTGTTATTTAGAATGACCCAACGTGAAATTGAATGGTACGGACGTCCGATTTGCCATTGTTGACGAAAATAAATGCAAACTGCGCATTTGTAAGCGGTTCTTAAATAGAATGAAACAAGTGCTAAATCCATTGACCGAAAAAGGTAAATCAAATGAAAAAAGTGTTATTTTGAATGAAATTTACACGCCGGCAGCTTTATTTCGCGAATTTGAATGAACTTTGTATCTAAACGAATGAAAAGCTTACGAAATTGACCGAGAAATCCTATATTAATATCTCCCTTTTATTCCATGCTTTAGTATGCTTTTGTACTGTGTCTCATGAGGCAATGCAATAGTATTTTTCGTAATCAATGGATGTTTCTAACTTTGCAATCTTCTCCTGAAGCGAATCTGATTTCATTATGTTCGTCATTATGAAGTGGTTGAGATATTCCCCTTTAATTCAACCTATTTTCTATGAGGTTTTAAGTTTACATCGACTTGTATCAATTGCAGTTTTGCTGAGTTGTCTGCTTGCACTTGTTTATCTATATTTCTAACCTTTCTACATTGTTGTATTGGTAGTCCAGAGGATGATTTATATCTATATCTATTGACAAGGTTCGACGCTTTTCGGCCGTTGAGTACGTGGAGCAAGACGGTGTCTACCAGACTCAAGAGACCTGGGGTCTTGACCGTGTTGATCAACGTGATCTTCCACTCGATAATAGTTATTCCCCTTCAGGTAAGGAATATAACACTATCATCTATACCTACAGACACTGATATCTGAGGGGGGGACATGCGATTAAACTCAATGACCCCCCCCCCCCCCCCTCTCTTGAGAATTAGAGGATTTCTCATATCTTTTTTGTAATAGGGAGAATGTGCATAGCGACGCCCTTCGTGAATAAATAATGATTACTATTTTGTACTATTATTGTTGTTGTTATTATAATTATTATCATTATGTTAGTATTTATATATTAGTATTGTTATTTTTTTTTTGTTTATTGTTTTTATTTTTAATTATTATTTGTTCTCTCTCTCTCTCTCTCTATCTCTCTCTCTCTCTCTTTCTCTCTCTCTTTCTCTCTCTCTCTCTATATATATACCAACTTGATACATTAACCGGACATCATAAAAAAACTGGTATATTAACCCTAACCCTAACCATAACCCTAACCCTAACCCTAACCTTAACCCTAAATTCAAAACAATATAACTAATTAAACTGATGACTAATGATTAAACCTTTTGTTTCTTGGGAGGCCTTAAAGTTTCCTCTGTCTTCAAACGTACGTAGAGGGCAGTACTTTTGTGTAATCGTTAGAAAGTACACGATATTGTCTTGCTAATGACCATGTCTACTTTAATGACATTATTTTTTCACTCCAAATGTCCGTCTAATGACGCCTTAAGTAAAATATATGTATATATGTGTGTTTATATATGTATAAATAATATTTATTCATTCCTTAATATTTTTATTATTTTCAATTATTTATTTATCTATTATCTAACATGACAGGGACTGGCGCGGGCTACACTGTGTATGTGATTGACACTGGCGTGTTTCCGGCAAGTGATTTTAACAACCGAGCTGAACAGAGGGTATCCTTTACAACTTTTGGAGACAACGTAAGTTTATTCAGAATTAATGCGACGTAATATTATATGCCTTGAAAAAATTTGGAAGCACTAAAGAGGTAATTGTTTTCTACAAAAATGCAACGTTAAATAAATCGCAATTGTGATTTGAGATACTCAACAGGAAGACCAAAATGAAGCAACTCAATAATTATATGTGCAATCTCTGATTTATTATCTCATTTTATATTTATGTGTAAATAGGCCTAAACATCATAATGCACTCTTTAAAAAAGAAAAAGCGGACACTCGTCATTGTTCAAAATTTTCATATATTTTCATGAATAAAAATATAATTAATACTCGACCAACATCAGTTAAGATTAAGTTTTAAACTGTCATGTTTGGATGGGCGCATTCATTTAATCTTTAGAAGGCCCGATTTAGAAAATTGCAAAAATAGAGCAAGTAGCCATTCAAATATTATTGAACAAGTGCATCTATAAGATATTCTTGTTCAACAATGGAAGCAAAGAATGAAAACACCTTTAGGAGTATTGAGCTCTGGATGTCAACTGTGGTCTCAGGACTGCATGGTTTTGACAAGCAGGGTAAGATGCCTCTAATTCTGTAATTTTCTTGATTGTTTTTTTTTTCTTCATTGTTTTAATTTGACTTAATAGAAGATGGAAATGCTCATCAACATTTTCATGGCCATACGCCCCATTTTTGCAATTTTCTTTCAGGGAATCATTTATAGTTACATGGCTTTGCTCACTCGTGACGTACGTGAATGGTATAATTCCAATTTCATATCACCTTCAGGAGGATTAACCTTTGTTAATTTTGATATCTGAAAGATAAGTTTATATATCTGTTTGATGATCTTAAATATGAATAGTGTCCACTTTTTGTTGTTGCTGAGTGTATTTAAAAGTTCTAATAACTATGAGAATCACGTTATAATAATAACTACATTACAATAAATACTGGTTGATAGACCTCCTTTATTGCCTATGATCCCAAGCGGTAGTCGGAGGGAAAAAACGAGTAGTTTAGGTTCATTAATATTTTTCATTTATTTATTTATTACCCATTAGGAAGATTGCAACGGCCATGGCACCCACTGCGCTGGAACCGTCGGATCTACTACTTACGGTGTAGCAAAAGGAGTGAACATTGTTGGGATCAAAGTACTTAACTGTATTGGAAGTGGCAGCACCTCTGGAATCGTGAGCGGTAGGTCATTAACATAAAACATGTCAACAAAATATGCATTAGTTCAGAAATAAACACAGCATAGGTCTCTAATGAACATATCCAGTAATACATTGATAGGTATATGTGTTTTTTAAACCTATAATGCCGATTAATGCGACATTTAAAGGATTAATTTAAGGAATTTATTTACCGAGCTCTACATAAAAAAATTCATTGATTTTAATAGTTGACAAAAATTAATGAGAAAATAAGATATAACGTGTTAAACATAAATGTTGTTAATTATTGGTCTATTGATTGTTACATCTTCTTCTTTTTTAACGTATGAATTTGATACTATGTATATCACTTAACAAATGTGTCAGCTTTCGTATTGATCACCTAATTTTGGGTAGGGCCTTCCTTTTCAACTTCACGATTGTTCAAATCTTTTTTTGGGGGGCGGATGGCAATAAGTTTTATTGTTTGATACCAAATCTTAAAGTTTGGACAAAACATTATAACAGCCTCGTGGCCATTTGAGAAGTAACGTGAGGCCGAAATAAACAATTTTCTGTATAAAACATCGGATAAACTGTATTTTCCTATTTGATTTGAATATCTGTTATCAATTTCGAAGTCAGTGAAAATTGATAATCTATTGTAACCGGTTTTATCTGAATATTAATCCTATATATTCAGATACTATATAAATATTGGCTATGTAGTAAAACGCATAAATCACTGAAAGACGTTAAGATTAAATTTAATTCTTTTAAAATTTAGAAAACGGATATATGCATTAGAAATGAAGTTTAATAAATATTGAATGATATATTGGAGTTTGCACTTTCTAGCTGTTGCAGATACCTTCTTTGCTCCATTCTCAAAAAACAATGAGGCGAATATGGAGGAAGAATTGGATGGGGAAATGGGAGCATAATTCTTTTAAAGACAATGAGCAATTTCAATGAAAACCGTTTTTTCTTCTTGTTTTCTTGTTTGTTTGTTTGTTTTGTTTTTTGCTTGGTTAATAGTATAGGAACAAAACAAGTTTTATGAACAATTTCAGCTTCATACAGGGAGTCAAGCAGGCTAGGCTGTCAATCGCCCAATATCCCCCTAGATATTTGATTCTCAGATTGTAGGCCATGTGAAAGCCAAACTATTAATTCAATATTTCATTCTATTTTCGCCACCAATACTTTTTCCCCTCATGGCAGGATGTGACTATGTGATTAGCGATGTCCAGGCAAATGGCATAAAGGGTATCGCATCAATGTCTCTTGGAGGAGGCGCCTCACTTACATTGGATAGAGCTGTCAAGAGCATGATCGATGCTGGCATCCCCACCGCAGTGGCAGCCGGGAATTCTAACGAAGATGCCGAAAACTCTTCTCCAGCTCGTTTAGAGGAGGTAGGTTGGGGAGCCCTCAGTCTGAGCACCTAAGATCTCACTTTAAAACGAATGACTTTAATTATTTTCTTTTACATTCCTATATAATACCTAAAGAAATTGACTACTGCAATTACATACATTGCGAAAGAAACTGTTTGGAAACACTAAATGGGGAGAATTTATTATGCATTACATAAGAATTAACGTGTACTGTTAAGTTATGGAGTGATACAGTTGAAAAGAAATGTATTGACTCAGCCATATGGTATATGGGACTACATACGAAAATAACAAATCTTTGATCCAAACTTTTTGGCTATTTGTTGTCATATTTCAAATAATATAGCATTTTAAGAGCAATACTTTTCAGGAAACATTTCTTACCACGATAATCTTCTAAATCAATATAAGAAAAGTCGCGAATTCTTGTTTAACCTCACTTTGCTCGTGTTGTGATAAATAGCATAATGGCAATATAATCCGATCTAATATTGAAGGGACAGTTGAGTACTTGTTTAAGACCGCTAATGCCTTCAAAGTGTATGGTTATTGCTCTTATTCTCATTTATGACATTTTTAGTGCCCTTTTAGGTCCTAAAATTGCTATGAAGGTAATTTTAGACCCCAAAACGTGTGAAATTTAGATTAAATCCGATCATACCAATTCAGCTCCACTTTCCAAAAAATACGGTGACCTTTAATTTAATAATTCAATAACTTCAATACACGGGCTGGCTTGTTGTGCGTATTATAACCAACACGAAAAAGCCAACAAAAAGCCAACATTGGCATTTGCTGGAATAAAACGTATATAAGGCACTATCTCATTTTTTCAACAGCTGGTTTAAAATTATTGAATATTTGTTGGGGCCCCACAGATATTAAAAATGGTTATGATTATGGATATTTCAGCCGTCTCTGAACCGATTTTGATCAAATAAAGATAATACTCAGTTTTTCATGTTTCATTATCTTATGTAGCGTTTATTTCAAAATGGATCCAAAAGGGATCTTTGACTAATTTCTCTCGAGGCATCCTCAGAGATGTCATTCCGCACCCCGAGAACCATTGGAATTATGACTCTGGAAAAACGAACCTTCGGAAAAACGACGTTCACCCTTTTGAATAATTTGAATAGGAGCATCCCTATAGGGGTATAGGCTCGTTATTTTTTTGATCACATTTCATGTAAATTAACCTGGCTAACGATCATATTGTGTTTAGCGTACTAATATGCATGATATGACTATTAACTATTTCTCGAAAAACTTTCCAACTTAATTCTTCCTACTAGGCAATCACCGTTGGAGCTACCGATAGCAGTGACAATCGTTCATCATTTTCCAACTATGGCAGCATATTGGATATCTGGGCTCCCGGCACTGGTATCACATCCTGGTGGTATGATGGATCAGTACAAACAATCAGTGGGACATCCATGGCTTGCCCTCACGTCGCTGGTATGTACAGCATGGTTGTGAAACCAACTGTAGGGATGTTAGCAATTTCAAAATCTGTCAGCTCATTTGCTCGCTGGCATACCACTGAGAAACAAAATAAACGTAGGCCTATAAGTTACTTCGGAGATACTATTTGCGCATGGGCAGGAAAGGTCATTTTGTACACAATCTGTAAAACCAATCGAGACGACTACTCCATACGTTTTCAAGAAAGTTATGTAATTGTTATTCATTTATGAACCAGCGCTATACATTGTATGATACCAACGAGGATACAAAGGTAAAAGTATTCTTTCCAAGAAGGCAAATAAAAAGTAACCATGAAGCACCTCCATCACTTGGACAGTGAACATTCTAAAAAATGCACAAGGTGGGGTTTCCATTTGTAAAATATCTGTGGATATTTGGGGGTCATTGGTACCAGTGCTATCTCCAGAGTGGCTAATTGATCTTGTTTGTTAGTTTGTTGTGTCGTGGGTTTGTTTTGTCGGTGTGTTTAGTGGTATTTTATCACACAAAGTAATGTGGTAGTCATACTACTTTATTCAAAGAGACAATTCTTTTTAACTAAACCTGTCTGAATGGCTGCATCCAGAAAATAATGATGTGAATTCAATTCAATTCAATATATTTATTTGTCCAATGTACTTTCAACATGGATATTTGTTACGCTAAAAAGTAATATAAAGGCTCTAAAGAACAGAAATAGGATACAAAACATGGATGTATTTTGGTAATGACAAACAAATATTATACATAATATTGATTTTCGTTTGGTTATAGGTTGTTTCATTTCCTTTTACATAGTATAGTAGCATAGCATAGTAATATAAACAAATCATCTACCACTAAACACATAGCATTTTTTGTGTTAATTGAATAGCAGTATATCTGAATAAATCTGATAAACGATGAAATAAAAATACTGAAATATATGGGTTAAAAATAACGAAAGATTCTCATATCACTTCTTTAAAATTGTGCTGGTTAGTTTGGATAAGTTGGAAATGAAGAGGGGATACAACTGTTTAAATACAGTGTAAGTGAAATATGAGAGCATGTACCAATAATAATGTTATGTTTCACAGGTGCCATCGCCTTATACGGGCAGGACACGGATAGCATGTTGTCAAGTGCCTCAGTGGACAAGATCAGTGATGTCATGTCTGGATCTCCCAACAAACTTCTCTACGTCGAATAGGTTGGTATATTCTTAGTCACATTTTTCTACCAAAAGCTGTGGAACCAAAGAAGTGTCTGAATCAATAATTTACAGCTGCCTATGATAGTCTAATTGACAGAACGAAGAATTGGACTTAAAGTTTGCTTGATCAAAAGTGCTTAAACTACTGAGTGCAATTGTCTTGCTTGGTCGCTGCGCTCCCTCGCAAAAAATGTAATTAATTGAAGTGTATCGGGAGAGTGCTAGGTTTAAGATCAATGCAGTTTAAAATGCAAAAAATAAAAAAACTTAAAAAAAGTTAAGAAATATTTGCCAGTAAGAGGGCACTATTCATTGTAAAACGCGATAATTCATGCATCCAAATCAAAGACGATATGGACACTCGCGAATAGTGATATAACAACAAGCATGGCATAAGAAAGGGCAGAACAAAAACGAGGCGATAATTATGCAACAACAAATCCAAAACGTCGAGGTAAAATAAAATGAAGTATAGTCTGGAAGCCTGTCCTAAAGCAGTCACCCCATTTCAGCATTAGATTTGACCCCTCAATGTTAACTCATTGACAAAAAATTGTCAATTTTGAGAATTTTGATGTTCATAATGTACAATTTGATGTCAATTAATCATTTCGTTAATAAGTTATAAATTAGTAAAAATTGTATTTCTTTCTCGAAAGCAGCCAAAAGATTTTGATAGGATTATATGAACACTCCCATTGAACATCCACACCTGTATTACAAGATAAATGGGGGAGCTTGATGGGTATCTGGGCTATGTGACTGCCATGCTGAAATTTACCAGTCATGTGTCAATTCCACAAATAAGTTACATAATCCACAATCATGTCCTGTAAAACAGGTGAAGATGGTCAATGGGAGTGTTTACATGATCCTGTCAATATATTTTGTCTACTTTTGAGAAAGCAATACCGTTTTAAAAGAATGTAATAACTGATAATGAAGCTCAAGAAAGTTATAATGCTTATTATTACACCTTGTGAATTTGAACTGACTTGAACTAAGCACTTTTCAGTTATTAAGATCATAATGCCCTTTTGTTTAAATCAATATAATTTTGGGACAGCAAAGCTTAGTTTAATGACACTTCAGTGTTTTGTTTTGTTTTACCCCAAAGGAGATTTACACCCTTTCCGATGGACAATTTGTCAGGTTTTATATTTTTGTAATGTACAGCCACAGCTCTTCCTTCTGACAAAATTTGGTCCGTGGGGTTTCAGGTGAGAATTGACAACATATGGGCCGTGTGACACCCCAACCAGACGCAATTTTTTGTCATTTTAGGCCCATATGTGGAATTTGGAATGTCAATATTGGAATGTCAAGTCAAACTACTTCCTACGGACGAAATTTGATGCACGGGCTAGATAGTGTGTAATCCACCCATATTGGGGGACTCTGAGGGGCTAAATCTTACAGCTACGGTCAGGCTGACAAAACCATTTCAGTGATGATTCCTTATAATAACCCCACTAGTCATCCATTTGATACTGCGGGGCTTTACATAAGGCCATGGTCACAACCGGCCGTGCCCCTCTGCATCTACTCTACGACGGATTTCGTAGAAAATCCTTGCGTCGGACGCACGGGTCTGCCGTTTTTTTAAGACAAGCAGAACACGCAAGCTAGCGCCTGCAGGAGGTTATTCAACATGTCCAATAATCTCTGCGTGTGGCTACGGTCTTGTTTGTGTGATGTCACACAACACACGTGCAGTGTACTTCTTGCAAAAATTGCAAGTGCTTCTTGTGAGCATCGAAAGGCTATTCGCGGACGTTTACGGAGCCGCATGGCGCAGTACACAGCTATACGGAGCCGTAAGACATCACACGGCAGTTGCAAGGCACCTACACGGGGGTTGTGAGTTCCCTTTAGCATTCTTGCAGGTAAGATGGAGTATATATGTGAGAAGGGTACAAGGCGCCCACGAGGGATTGTTGGAGGGTCGTGCAAATCGGATAGGTTGGCCCCTTTGGTCTACTACTAGACCGCAGCTGCGGAAAAGCACGTGTAAAATGACACACGGCGGGTTGTGACCATAGCAATACCATTGAATGACCCCTTCCTATTGGCAATAGAACAATCCTCAAATTATGTTGAAGAGCTGTCTATGTATAAGGGTGTTGAGTTATAGCTAAAAATATTTATCAATGGAATGGTACAAGAGATCATTCGGAAGTGAAGAATAATTGTAAAGTGTAATCAAACTTCAGTCATTTAATTTGTTGTTGTTGTTCTTCTTTTTTATTTTTCTTTAATTTCTTCCAGACAACATCAATGTCTAGGACAGAGATGAACAAACCATGACACGTGGACTTGGAAATAATAAGATTAACTGAATTAAATCAATATAGTACACTCTTAATTTAATTGATTCCTCCTGAACTAAACCCTTTCAACAAAACTAAACACGCAGTGCGTCAATATTGAATAGATTTGGCTCAGTTTTAACCCGTAATGAGTACAATCAAAGAAGCAGATAAGCGTATTATTGTTAAATCACGTAATTTTATAATGTCTAGAGAAGTCTACAGTCATTAAAATGAATTATGAAAAATAAATCTCATGACTCATAATCTTTCTCATCTTTTTGTCATTTTTACCATGCCTTACGAAAAGCTGAAATCAGGAGATAATATAACGCCAGAGAAATATAGTTATGCAACAGCAAGTAAGAAGATATGGAAGGAGACACCAACAGAACGAGAGAGAGATACATAATAGGGGGGGGGGGTGAGGTGTCGTGGTATAGTGGTTCATTCACTTGACTCTCAATCCAAGGGGCGAGGGTTCGAGTCCCATCCCGGCACTAACGTCTTTTGACAGGGCATTAATCCACATTTGCCGGGGTTAAAATAATTGCAGGGCCCTCAGGAACAACACCATTGATGCTGTTAAAGCTTCCCTGGGTAAACAAAATTATTAGTATATCATTATAATTCTTATAGATAAATGGGAGAGGGGGAGAGAGGTGGGGAAGACAGGAAGAGAAAGAGAGAGAGGGAGAGAGAAATATATAATGTGAAGAAGAATGATTGAAATAAGAAATCGATGAAAGTGGACAGCTGTGAAAGAATAAATATAAGGAGAGGCATATTCGTATTTGATAGCAATATGAGAGTGGTAAAATGACAGAGTAGCAACATTGTTAAACTTATGTATATAGATGGTATTGAGGGAGCATAAAGATTAAGAAGGAATTCGGAAGAGTATGTATCCCCGTTCCTCTTGAAAACAGTAAAGTTTTATTGAAATGAAATGAATTCGAGAAAGGAGAGGCAGACAAGACATTTCGAAGCTATGCAGTAACCAGCAGGCCGAAAAGAAATTTCACCAAAATTTGAACGTCATGTTGGGTACGATATTGTATTTTGACGGTGAATATTATATCTCCCCTTTTCGTCCATTCCACACACACACACACAAACCTTTAATAAATATTAGGGGCAATGTTTTCTGTCTCGAGACCGTCTTGGGACCTGTTTTATATAGAGTCTCGGTCTCGAACCTAGAAGTCTCGATCTCGGTCCGGGAGGCTCAAGGTCTCGGTCTTGGACTTCTTTTTCTTCTTTTTCTTCATCATATTCTTCTTCCTCGTGGTCTTCTTCTTCTTCTGTCTCCTTTCTGGTTCGTTCCCGTTCTCTTGCTTGCTCTGTTTCTGTCACTTGTTTCTATCATTCGGAGTGAAATTCCATGCTTTTTTCCAAGAAATATCTTACAAATTTGAAAATATCTATCCATCTGTAATCTGCAGCTTTTTTCCATCACCAAGTGCATAGTTGGTAACGAAAATGAGTATAATACAGTTTTCTGTTAATCTATTTTTTTTACCGTATAAACGTCTTTAAAAACATAGAATTTATGTATAAGAATAAGGTAAGTAACTTATTCTTATATATAATAATAGTCATACCTCATCACTGTTCCTGTGTTTATACTTTATAAAATGAAAGCAATCACTCCAAAGTGGCATATATAACAAGGGAAGGACTTTTTATTGTAATGTATTCATATTTACACCTATATACACTATTTACCGTATATTAATTAATTAATATCCATGATGTACGGATATGTAGTATTCACATTAAAAAAATTTGATTAAATTATATTTTACACACAGTGTTATAAAACGAAATGCTAAGAATTCAGAAAATCTGTGAACAATTCAATGCAGATGTAGTTAAAAAATAAACGAATTATTGTCCAAACGTTTTTCTTTTAAATTTGACAAACATTTTTTTTTTCAAGCATGTGTAGTGGCTGAAACTTTTAGTGTCGTGCTCGTTTACGTTTGTCTACGAATCTGCAAGAATACAAACACCATTACAAAATATAAATTAAATCTCATTTGAATAATGTCCAGCGTAAGTATTCTGAAACAAAAAATATCAAGTCATCTTAATACTGGCTTCCATAGAAAAGTAACAAACATCTATATAGTTGAGCAATAAATAAAACCCTAGCCTTTCCGCCCCGCCCCAACAGGATCTTAAAATAAGATCTATTTATATTCTTTTGAATTAGAACTTTAAAGATTTAGTGCACCTTACTAAATGAATCAAACGCAAACAACATTAATATCAAGGTGACACTTCTTAATATAACTTTCAATAAAAAACGATCTCGTAAAATGTAACAGAATCAGCATGCATTTTGCATGGGTGTAGTTTTCACTAATTTGATGCAAGGCAAATATATTAGAATCGGGGTATTGTGGGCCTGATATTAAATTGCCTTTCATTAATTACATACTGGTTATCATTCTATAAGAAGACTCACATCACATCAAGAACGGGAAATATCGTAAAATTATTTTTAACATTATTTAATAATACTAATAATAATAATGAACGTTACTTGTATAGCGCATATCACTAACACAAAGAAAGTCCCTATGCGCTACAGGAAAGAAGGAAATAGAGATAGAGCAGAATAGAAATGAACATGTATGCCTGATACATGAAAATAATTAATTACAAATTTACCTTATTATTAGTTTAATTCTTTGTTACTCAGCGTGCAATTACATTAATATTACTGGGTATTTGTAATGAAAGGTGACCCTTCAAGCAAGAGAATGTGGATATACACCCTAAGCGGGAACATACCATTACTTGATGATGAGGAGGAGGAGGGGGAGGAGGAGGATGGCCTCTTGTATAGCGCCGGTATCTACCTCTGCTGGGCGCTCATGGCGCTTGCTCTACAATGTCTCAACAATTCAACGTTCTTGGTCAGTGTTTCAAATTATTAAAGATTATTGCTCTCTCCCGACGATGAGAACAACAGGAATACAAATGAAAGGAAGAAAATGAGAACTTCTCTATTTTCACAATGTCCTTTTTTTAAGGGAGGGTAATAGATATAAAATTGACACAATTGAGAGAGACAGAGACGAAATGGTAAAAGGTGGAAAGGCTACGGAGGCAGTGCAGAGAAAGGAAAGAGAAAATGAAACAAATACACGAACAGTCAGATACAGCAATAAAGAGATAGAAAGAAAGAGAATAGAGAGAGAGGGGGGGGGTGGTCAAGGTGGCAAATTTAGTGATCAGGTCAATTCCAAAACGGAATTGCACATTGAATTGAAACAACTCAAGGGGAATACAATTATTCAAATAAAAAATCACTTGTTATGTTCGCATGCCTCTCGGCACAACCGACGATAGAAAAATGACTATTTACATAATTCAGATGTAAGCCCCGTAAGCAGTGTCAAGTCAGACACGTTAATCATATTTTCAAGGGCAAGAATTAACGATTTAATTAGTTAGGCTGTAAATAAAAGGTCAACAAAATACCACCTGCTTGTTGAATTCAATGCAGGACTTCTTACGGCATGAAACACTCGCTGAGCACAAAGACAAGCAAAGTGTGGCAAAGAGATGTTGCTGTGTTTGAGGATGCGAAATTTTGGTTTGATGTTAGAGGTGAGAAAACGGACAGATGTGAATACACGAGAAATGTTTCTTTTTAATCTTAAAATTTACGGCACAATATTTGCAAATATAAACCATCAATTTATTAGATTTGGGTTCATAGGCCAACTCTTGATCAAATGAACATTCAACTGGAGAAGGTTACCAAACTTTCTAGCAACTCTTAAAGCATGAAAACACATTTTCAACAAAATTTTTTCATTACAGATTCTTCTAAGCCACCACCCCCACCCTCAAAAATATGCAGGAAATAGCTCACGATTCTGTAAATTGGGTTTGTGTATCAAGGATTGACGTACCCTATGCAATTGGGTTTAGCTCAAATCATATCTTAATTTATCATGTGTATGCAAAATACTTGATACATGAAATTTTCTGAAATTTTGTACAACAATAAAACAACCTCTGTTCGTAGCACTCCATTATTATCCAAGCTACAGCTCGCTAGACTACCGATCTCATGGATTTCAATTTCGAGTAACTCTTCCTCCATGTATCCATTTACTTCACCTGTCTATGAGTCGACATCAGCGAATGTAGGTGAATACATATCTACCCCTACCAAGGCTCGAGTCAAACTTCCAAGCCAATAGACTTCGAAATCTCGACATTCGCCAGTGCATTGTCAATGAATTTTGATTTTTTTTTTCTTTCAAAGAAGTTTTAGATAAGACCAAAAGTTCAAAATCTTAAAAATTGTAGCTATTCGCTTTCTTCAGAATACATATAAACAGACTAAGTTCTTACTCGACTTTTTAGTTAGGTAGGCTACTAGTACATGACTCTTCGAAAATTAAGGAAGATATCTACGAAAAACAAAGTCACATATGCCTATCTGTATTGCGAGGAACAAAGTTACAAAATGTGGATGTATTTTGTCAGCTGCACTCATGGCTTGACGGGAGGCAGGCCACCGAAGTCTCCCACTGTCACACTACCCACGCAACTTGTGACCTCCTTGCCTCTGACCCAGGCCTTCTTGACCCCATCTGGGGAGGGGGTTCCCCTACATTCGGTTGCTGACGTCAGTGGTGTCACTTGTTTCCTTCTTGCGTACCTACCACCTGGGTTCAAACGCTCAATGGCTGAATGGAACATCTTGGAGATACCTGTTTGTTTTGCGCCTCGATCTTCGTTTACCTTCTTAGCCTTGCCAGCGAGTTTAAAGACAAGACTAGCCATGAGAATCTCTTCAAGCCTCATGAGGGTCTGGAATACCCACCAGGGCCATGCTGGAACCACCACCAGGTCAGAGTAGATACCAAACACACCAAATGCACCGTATATGTGGGTGACGCAGCTGGCCACGGCAATTCCACTGCACACCATGATGTTCCGATGAAGACGCATGGCTTTCTTATCTTGGCTTCCTGTGCAGAACGATAACATAATTGAAATTAATTGATACATGACTGTAATACTTTTAAAAAACTTATTCAAAAAAGCTTTCCTGAAATAAAGTCACAGAGACTTTTGTTCAAAATGTTCTCATTTCATGCTTTTGTATAGATGATTACAGAATTCGTAGTAAAAAGTACATGTATAGGCATATGTGAAATTAGCCGTCTTGTTACATGTAGCTACGTTAAGGGTAAACATTTGTTTCAACATTAACATCAGCGTAAACGCTTGAATTAAGAATAATTGAAATTAGCATTTTATAAAGTTTTTTTTTTTTATATATCAAGTTATGGCTTCTTAAAATTTTCGTTTTTGTATTCATTTTTTTTACTTCCGTGATTGGCACAGAATTAGCAATGCTGATTATGCCTGACGATGGATAATGATTCGACAAACAAATGCAGTCATCTTTAAAGGGAGTGTAGCATGGCAAATACTGGTTAACGCCATCTACGTCTTCTTTTGGACAACTGCACGTAAACGAATGGACTTGATTAACGGTCAGCGACTTAATTTTTACACGGTCAGCGCGCGCTAGCGTTCGCGAAACAGACCGAAGTTCTCCTCACGCTTCGGTTTCGCGTATGTTGCACGCACGTGAATGCTGCGGTCGCGTCGTCCGTAGTCGTTATACCCGATTGGCACCGGGTAGGGCCACGGGAAAGACACATAGTCTCATCATGCTACACTCCCTTTAACCGGGAATGTAAAAATAACATCGCGGTATGTGCAATATCGGTTCGGCCTTAGCTTATTTCCAGGCTTACATAGTGAGAGTGAATCACTCCCCGCTATATTTGTACAAAAACTAAACAGATTTTCCGTAAGTTTCGAGCAAATGCCAATTAATGCTCTTTGTGCCCTCGCGTTAATTCAATCTCGTAAAAAAAAGGTCCTAAAGTATGCTTACATTCCATTTCGGAGCAGTGAGATTTTTCACCGCATCATTCAAAGAGGATTTTTTACTTTCATAAATTGACAAGAACTTGCTATCATATTTCTCTCATGTTTGATTTCACACTATTCCTCGTATTCTAGACAGTAAGTGTACCCAAAATATATAGCTGTATAATAGGGACGGAAGTGTCGTGTTCGATGACAATCGAGATAATAATACATGTATATCATTGCCATAACAGTATAGCATCATTAAGAAGTTCAGTCTTCGTTTTCCAAAGTGAATTTGTTTGGTGGAATCGCCTATCATTCATTGAGTAATAACAAGGTCTGATTATTCAGGACAAATAGGACCATGCACATCGTAGATGAAATACGGAATGGCTAGCAGCAATCATGTTAGGATGATTATTGGAACAAAGACGTTTGAATTAGACCATCCATTAGCTTTATAGGGTGTGCTATCATTTCAAACAGCGATGAAGTGTGGGCTGCAGTATTACATATTCAATTATCTACAATATATGTAACTAAGCAACTCCATTCATGGAATGAAATCGCCCTGTTGGCACGTTTACCTAGATTTCAAGATACAGTCCAATCCCGACGGTATCAGTCACTCGACAATTTTTGATGATTATATTTTTCGGGACATTATCAGGGCATTGTAATTCATAATCAGTATTTAAGCGATAAGGTATCTATGCAGAATGTATCATATCGTACTGGTGGACCTCGAGTCTAAAACAATTCTCTTGATGCGAAATTGCATTTTTACATTAACTGAACACAAGTACCCACAATCTTACACCTCCGAGTCCCGTGCTAACACATACCCACCATTTACATGCAAAACACACACATACACACACGCACACGCACCATTTCCAGCACCATCAGCAAAAGCTTTATAATTGTTTACTTGCCTTGCATGTTTTTCTTCTGGCTCAAACTTGACTTGAAATTCGCTTTGATGAGTTGACTGACCCTAAAATACCCAATAGCTAGAAGTAAACTCCAGGTTATGTAGATGATTTGACACATTAGAAGCAGCCCTTTCAGGTCAACAAAGAAAGAAACGAGAACGTCTGTTCCCAGAACTATCAAGAAGTGTACACCACAAACTTGTGCGACGGCAGAGAATTTTTGAAAGCGAGGAGGAGCCAAAGAAACCTTTGTTGTATCGATAAGAACTAGTAGGAGTGTGGAAAGAACAGCAGTGAGACACGGGAAACCGATGGACCACATCATACGAGACAAGAGAATCGGGGTGTTTTCTCGCGCTCCATATGGATTTACAAAGAGTGAGATAAACCGAGTAACTCCAAAAATTAACAACAGTGTGTTTAATGTTGCCGTGAGTGACCTGGAGCCCGCACGATGTCTGTCTCCAAATAAACTCATTACAACATGACTGGCGTAAGTCGCAACAAAAATAAATCCAATGGCAAAACCATATATGTGTAGGCCCCAAGCTGGACCAAGCATGACGAAGGCATTATCCCAATCTGGCCCAGGTTCAGGCCACGGTTCGCCTTCAGGTTCTGGTTCAGCGGTGGAGTTTGAAAAGGGCTCTGGTTCACCTTCTTGATTGGGTTCCGGTTCACTCTCTCCTTCTGCTGTCGGTTCAGGTTCACTTTCTCCTTCAGCTGTTGGTTCAGGTTCACTTTCTCCTTCTGCAGTGGGTTCAGGTTCACTTTCTCCTTCTGCAGTGGGTTCAGGTTCACTTTCTCCTTCTGCAGTGGGTTCAGGTTCACTTTCTCCTTCTGCTATAGGTTCAGGTTCACTTTCTCCTTCTGCAGTGGGTTCAGGTTCACTTTCTCCGTCTGCAGTGGGTTCAGGTTCACTTTCTCCTTTAGCTGTTGGGTCAGGTTCACTTTCTCCTTCTGCAGTGGGTTCAGGTTCACTTTCTCCTTCTGCTATAGGTTCAGGTTCACTTTCTCCTTCTGCAGTGGGTTTAGGTTCACTTTCTCCTTCTGCAGTGGGTTCAGGTTCACTTTCTCCTTCTGCAGTGGGTTCAGGTTCACTTTCTCCTTCTGCAGTGGGTTCAGGTTCACTCTCTCCTTCTGCTGATGGTTCAGGTTCACTTTCTCCTTCTGCGTAGGGTTCAGGTTCACTCTCTCCTTCTGCAGTGGGTTCAGTTTCACTTTCTCCTTCTGCAGTGGGTTCAGGTTCACTTTCTCCTTCTGCAGTGGGTTCAGGTTCACTTTCTCCTTCTGCGTAGGGTTCAGGTTCACTCTCTCCTTCTGCAGTGGGTTCAGGTTCACTTTCTCCTTCAGCTGTCGGTTCAGGTTCACTTTCTCCTTCTGCAGTGGGTTCAGGTTCACTTTCTCCTTCTGCTGTGGGTTCAGGTTCACTTTCTCCTTCAGCTGTTGGTTCAGGTTCACTTTCTCCTTCTGCAGTGGGTTCAGGTTCACTTTCTCCTTCTGCAGTGGGTTTAGGTTCACTTTCTCCTTCTGTTGTGGGTTCAGGTTCACTTTCTCCTTCAGCTGTTGTTTCAGGTTCACTGTCTCCTTCTGCAGTGGGTTCAGGTTCACTTTCTCCTTCTGCAGTGGGTTCAGGTTCACTTTCTCCTTCTGCTATAGGTTCAGGTTCACTTTCTCCTTCTGCAGTGGGTTCAGGTTCACTTTCTCCTTCAGCTGTTGGTTCAGGTTCACTCTCTCCTTCTGCAGTGGGTTCAGGTTCACTTTCTCCTTCTGCAGTGGGTTCAGGTTCACTTTCTCCTTCTGCAATGGGTTCAGGTTCACTTTCTCCTTCTGCAGTGGGTTCAGGTTCACTTTCTCCTTCTGCAGTGGGTTCAGGTTCACTTTCTCCTTCTGCAGTGGGTTTAGGTTCACTTTCTCCTTCTGCTGTGGGTTCAGGTTCACTTTCTCCTTCAGCTGTTGGTTCAGGTTCACTTTCTCCTTTTGCAGTGGGTTCAGGTTCACTTTCTCCTTCTGCAGTGGGTTCAGGTTCACTTTCTCCTTCAGCTGTTGGTTCAGGTTCACTTTCTCCTTCTGCAGTGGGTTCAGGTTCACTTTCTCCTTCTGCTATAGGTTCAGGTTCACTTTCTCCTTCTGCAGTGGGTTCAGGTTTACTTTCTCCTTCTGCTATAGGTTCAGGTTCACTTTCTCCTTCTGCAGTGGGTTCAGGTTCACTTTCTCCTTCTGCAGTGGGTTCAGGTTCACTTTCTCCTTCTGCAGTGGGTTCAGGTTCACTTTCTCCTTCAGCTGTTGGTTCAGGTTCACTTTCTCCTTCTGCAGCGGGTTCAGGTTCACTTTCTCCTTCTGCTGTGGGTTCAGGTTCACTTTCTCCTTCTGCAATGGGTTCAGGTTCACTTTCTCCTTCTGCTGTGGGTTCAGGTTCACTTTCTCCTTCTGCTGTGGGTTCAGGTTCACTTTCTCCTTCTGTAGTGGGTTCAGGTTCACTTTCTCCTTCTGCAGTGGGTTCAGGTTCACTTTCTCCTTCTGCTGTTGGTTCGGGTGTTCCTCCCGATCTCTTCTTTCTAATCAAATTCGCACTTTCCATTTTAGTTCTTCCATCATTCTTCGTTCTTTCATCATTAGTATTTCTCCAATCGTCAAACCTTTTTATCAGAAATGAAATAATGTTGCCATACAAGTCTTCCTGTTCATCTTTTGTGTCATCTGCATCCTTAAGTATCCTTTCTTTGGACTCTCCTGAATGAATCTGAAGTGTAATAATGATGGTAAGAAGCACGACAAAGCTTATTCCTTGATAGGTCTTCATTTTCCTTTGCCCCATTGCTAGTAACAATGTTTCATTGAGGTAAGCTCATATTTTCATCACATTCTTCCGATTCTATGATCACAAGTGACTTGTGAAAGTCGTATAGGAGACACCCCACTTCCTTCTACGACCCATTTTGAGATGTTGATCAAGATCTGAAAGATAAATGAAAAACGAAATTACAAAAAAAAAATTAATTCAAGATCTTTAATATAATTTCATTACAGTTGTACGTAGACAATTGACAGTAATTGCCCTTGCCATAGATGTTTCCAAAGATTTAGTAGGACCTACTGCAGAGGAAACATTAGGCATTCTATATTTTAACCATGACCACGGAAATCCGGATAATAGTATTAGAATATGTTTTGAATATACACAATTGTATGTAAACCGTCAATAAAAAAATAGGTAAGCTCAAAATAATTTTCACCCTTGAAATAATTCGCAATAATATTCTCTTAAAGCGATAGGCAATAGGCAACTTCTGAGTCAGCAGCCATGCATTAACCGAAAACTGATAAATGTGCTAATATTGGTTTTAGTGCGTCAAAGACAATTTCGTTTCAACTTTGTTTTGGATATGCTTTCGAATTTCATTTTTTTGTGTGTTAATGGACTTAAACTTGAGATATGAGATCAAATATAGATATTCTTTTGTTTGTTAATGAAACGCGGTAAATAGGTTCGTCTAATTTCCAAGACCTTTGTAAAATTTACTATATAATAAATGCGGCGAGTATCGAAGAGACGTGCAGCGTTCTGTGTCACTACTTTGACCTTTGAAATAGCATTGTGCTAAATGACTCCAAATTCGATAAATTGGTTTGTCCTGCCATCGCTTTATAAAGAACCGTCTTGCCTAATCAAAATCTGAATGGTAGATGATTTGCTCAGATGAATAATGAAGGAGCCAAAATATGAATGAGATGATAAAATGATTGAAGCCATACAAGCCACTGTAATGTCATACATATTTAATCGAATCATCATCAATGGTTGCGTTATTACATCCCGGTTGATTTGACATAAATCGAGAGTGTAATTCCCGGTAGTCTACTCTATTCATTCTATGGGAGTACCCTGTGCCCTCCTCTGCTTTCCGTGTTGGGTGATAATAACTCAATTTATTTCGAATTAAGAGATAATGCGACGTTCTCTTCGCATCAACACGCCGCATAATGGGCATTTCAGTCCTGATTATTTATGCAAAGAAAATGCTGCATGGCATTTTGTCTTTAGCATCGATCGCGTAACATTTATATCATGCCTAACCAGGCAATATTCTGTGTGAGGATTTTTTTTTTAATGCCCTTAATGATTACTGTGGGCCGATAATAGACAGCCACAGCTATGAAAAAATACGTTTAAAATGTTTCCCTCTTGTGAATGAACATGGGTTTGATGAATGGCGGGACATAACCTTAAAAATCTTTTATTCCGTGACACCTGCATTGAAAATAGGGAAACACGATATTTAGGGAGAACAGGATGTAAAGCTAGAGAGAAGATAAGAGACAGAGAAAGGGTACCATTTCAAAACATTACATGTATCAATGACATGTTCTAAATTTTATTACGCAAATCGTATAACAAAAAATAAATTATGAAATAACATTTGATATCATTGTCTAATAATCATAACGTATAATGTAAAGTGACTAATTTCCAGTTAAAGTTATGTTTAATGTATTTATTTTTTAAGAATGGGAGAGAACCTTAAAAATCAAACATCAAGAGCAATATTAAACGTTGTAATAAATCCACTGAAAATTGCTACAATTTAAATGTTTTAGGAATATTTGACATCGAAAAATGTCACATAATCGAGATTAATCGAGATATAAGTTAGATTTCGCCCCATCTCTCTGTCTCCTTCTTTCTCTCTCCATCTCATTCTATATGTCCATTATTCCCATATTTCTCCCTCACTTCCCTCCATCTACCCCTCTCTTACTCTTAATCCCCCCTCCCTCCCCTTCCGTTCCATTTCTCACTTCTGGTTCGTTCCATTGTACACCTTTTCTTTTTAAAATTAGAGCTACAATAATCATTTGAACTAAAAGTCCTTGAATTTAAAATAACAAAATTTCCTGCACTAGTAAACATGTTAGTCAGAGTGACAGGAAAAGTAGGTCTACTCTCGTATCTATACTCTCTGATTGGACTACCATATTATTTTGATGAAGTTAAATCATTTATTCCATAATCAAATCAACAATTATGATATCTGATTTTAGCTCGGTATCTTTGTCATAATTTGAGTATATCGACGAAGGCACTTATACCCATTTGTTAACCCAATTATGGCAAAAAAGAAGACATTACATTTTCCTGAAAATACAGTTTCAATCCGATATGGCAAAGTGAATTAGTTCGCAATTGGATAATATCGTTTGCAAGGAAAATGTTGTCCTCGTGACGTAACATTCGTCTGTTTATATGAATATGGGGAACACTTTGGATAAGTCTCAAGTTTTAAACTAATCTGGGCTTCCTGTAATGAAACAAATATTCGGGAATAAATGGCTTACAGTATAATTCATGAAATATTTGTCATCCAATTAAAGTACATGTATACATAACGAAACCAAAGGTAAATTAACTATGTTTCCCTGGTTATACCTCAGTGTTATATAGCTGGCCAGACTATACTCTGAATAAAATGTATAAAAAAATCAATGAAGAAACTGAGTTGTTTGGACTGGCAAGACGCGACAAAAAGTTGCATTCACTGGAACTAAAACTTGCATTTTGCATATATCATGTAGGCCTATAACAATGTTTTTTATGAAACTGAAGGGGATTCTTGTTTTGTTTTTTAATGTACAAGAATTATCGTGACTAATATCAAATGGATTGGGTTGCTATACGAAGCCAAATACATAAACTATGAACAATACCAGCTTTATTTTGTGCAACCTCTAAATCCGCCATCGAAAATTGCATTTTTGCAATCAATCTGTATGGCATGGGGGAGCATGAAGTGTGTTCCCTCCATCTGGTATAACCATTGTCGGATCTGGGGCCTTTGCATTAAAATTTGCTTTTAAACCCAACCCAAAAATAGAACTCAAGTTCTAAATTCCCAATCCTGATTGGTTGGAAATCAAGTTGCCCTTATATTATTGTTTACTTTACGTTTAAACACACCTTTGTACGCAAAGGGTCAAAGGCCATCCACCTCCTATCACATTGAACATGCAAAATTAAACAGTACAATTTCGTGAAGATTACGAATATTATAATAACACAAGATAATTTACTCAGAGATTTTGCATATCTAGTGTTAATTTCAATTTTTTTTTTGAATTTCCATCATTTCAGCCAATCAACGTGTTCTTAAACACGTTACAAGATTGCCATCTCTTTTTTTGTTATAATAAAGGTACTTGTTGCCCTAAGAAGTACGATTTGTATAGGTTAAATCATCATTTAGCGGACTTTCGCAGTGAACTTTGGAAATGCCAAGATATTATATTTACCACTCGGAAAAATTATCGTTCTTTGAAACTGAGCAACCTGTATATCTCCATCATTCTCATCGTTTATCGAAATGTATCGTACATATTTTTGAAGGCAATACTGAGTATCATTAGACGGAACAAAATAATTTATAAACATAATAAATAACATAAGTAGAAATGACTATTATAAAACTTCTTCAATTTTTTTTCTTAAATTGGCGAATAAATTCTAACTTTGTATGCAAAGAATCGACTCGTTCAACGGTTCAGACTTTCTGTTCTTCTCTATACCTATTTTGTGCTTTATCATATGCTCAATGTATTTTATAATATATACTTGTCTTGCGCACTGACAATGATACATTTCAAGTTTAGATTACATTGTGACATGGATTTGTTTTGAAATGCTGAGTTCTTTGTTCGTGTTGTAATGGCTATTATTTTTTAATGAAGGTGATAAAGAATGATTCTCCCTGTACATGCCGTGAAGGGTCACGTAATCATCTCGAGTGGACATTGTTATACAGTATGTTATAATGGGGGTTGATAAAGAAGATCAGAATAGAAGTAACATCAATTTGAACGCGTTATGACCTTTTCCTGTTCTAAATGATGATGAACCCTATTTAAAATTAATACAAAAAAATGAAAGGACCTTTATCATTCCTGGGGGGAATTTGGGTCAAATACACTCTTCGAATTTTTGTTCCTAGATCGTCCCTACTCACATCGTTTTCCGGTATGGATTTAAACTGACATGTAGATGACTTTGATGTATATAATTGGAATCTCTGGGAAAATTACCACTTGGCTGACCTCGTTTTCAGCCTTCTTTGTTTGCTTCTTTTGTCAGTAGCGGCTAATTTTATTCCCTTGCAATCTTAATTTCAATTAGTCGGAGGCCAGATATTGTAAATCTTTGGTTTTATTATGTAAAGTACAAGCAGAATTCTAATGTCCTCTGTATCCATGGTATCTATTCATATGTTAACAGAAAATAAATTTGAAATGCTACATTAAAATATTAAAATAGGCCTAAAAACAGACACGTATGTAAGGGGATTCCAGCTAACTCGACACTAGACTATAGGAACCACACGATATATCGTGGCCGAGTTTCAGTACTTTATTCGACTATACCAGCATTCGACTATACCGGTGTGCCGCGGCACCCTGGAGTGCCGGGTGAGAAATTAATATAAGACTATTATTTTTAATCCGTTACGAAATTAACGTCAATTTCGAGAAAACAAAATATTGGAAACCGGCTTGTATTTTTATAAAGAATTAACATTATAAAAACAATTAAGTGTCTTTTTTCCTTGCGAGCGAAATCGGAACATTAACAAACAGTATGATTAAAGGCAGTGAAGTGCCTAAATACCCACATAATTAGTCAACGAGTTGCCAGAATATCTCTTTGGCAGGGAGGTGGCCGAATCTTATATTTTTCAAATCATTGATATCATATTTTATCCAATGTGTTTTATCTACAAAATAAATTTTTACCAAACTAACAATGTCTTCTTTTCTGTTTTGCAGGGAAATTGATGTGAACCGGAGTGATGAAAAATTAATCTTTTGTAATGATTTTGGGATTAGGGTGACGTGAAACTTTTTATTTCTCAAAAGGGTGCCGTGACTATAATAATGTTGAAAAACGCTGGACCATTCGTTTAGAAATCTCCAACTGTCTTCATAATTGTATGTATATTCTTTGTTTCTTAAGCTGGATCTTGTCTTTTACTGTTAGAGCAGTCAGCTTTGATGATCACTCTGCCCCTCTATTAATTTGGAGTTAACCTTTATAGGGCCTACCATCCTTCTTCATCGCCTGCTGCTCAAGTTCTTATGATATTCCTGATCGTCCTTCTGCACACTTACTTCTTTCTTTGAAAAGGACCACCATATTTTCAATTCCATCTCTCTAAAACTGTGATTTTTTTCCTTCATATCCTTGAATCCTTCTATATCTGTAGACCTTGAAACGTGTTTAGACATCGTCTAGTTATCATGATTTTTTTGTATATCCTCCTTGTTATCATCATTTTTACGTACTTAGAATATTTTGATTGCACCTGCTTGTGCTCTTACCTTCATCTCAGCATCAGCATCATCATCTTAAGTCGGAAGTCAATGATAAATGTACTTCAATCACATGTACTGGTCCTTGCCTGTTTGATCCCAACACATGAGATGGGGTATTAATATATTTGTTTCGATAACTGAATTCGACCTTATTTTATGATTAGATGTGTTGGAAATGATTATGATGACAATATAAATTAGCTTTCCTTTCGCATATTATAGCAGCCAACCATTCCTATTTTAGAGGAATCAGTCGTATTTTTTTCTCCAAACTGATATCACGAATCCTATATTAATCTCTTTTTCTGCAAATTTATATTTAAATGCATTAAAAATACACCGTATTCTTATGTTTGCCTTCAGAGATTCCCATTTCTTTTTCGCTGTGGAAGGTTGCAATTGGCAGGTGAGCTTATGCGCCGTTCAGCATCCAACTTCTGTCTTTACAGACACTTCTCAAAGGCCTTGTCGGAAGTGAAAATTAAAAAGATGAATTGTATATCCACGGAAAACTCATAAGCCATGGATTAAAATGATATCAATTATATGCTATTTCAGTGTCTGTCAGAGGAGTAACAGCTCTCTGAAAACTCGAAATCTAAAGCTAGGAAAATCGGAAGTTGTCCCGTAATTTGGAGGCGGAAGTGAGGTTTAAATTTACTTTTGTACAATATTGAAAGGGAAAATATTTGTTATTCCTTTACATTTGTTTTCTACGTTCATTAAGCTTTCCATTGATGAAATGTTGTATTTTCATTGGATAGGGTCTTTAATCGCTAACGTATTCTAATTAAATTCTCTCTCTGCCTACACTGTGTGCTTAGATCTTTTAAAAATCTAAGGAGGCGACGGTATTTATCAGCGATGTTGTCGACTCCAAATTTGTTGAATAATGATCGTATTCAGGCAATGACGGAGCAGTCACATGATTTGAATCTCAGTTGAAAGTGATATGGTTTGTTCAATACATATCGTAAAAGGGGGTCTAGAAGACTTGTCAGCGCTATGATAACTGACAGAGGTGGGGATGAACTGCTTTTTAATTTGTATTGATTTGTAAAGTGAAGGAGGTATACAAACTCAACTTCTCTTTCCTGAAGTGCACCGATCAATACTTGTTGCTTTTTAGGTGGAACCCTATATTGCAGTCTTTGACTCGGAGTATTATAACAAAATGAAATCATGCGACCGTTACTTATTCAATGAAATTGTTTGGAAGGATAAGAATGAAATTTGGTGGAAGGGTTACAGTGCTATTACTGCTCTGATGGAGTTAAAAAAACAGAAGGAAGAATTACAAACGTAAAATGAGAAACGTTTGTTTTAAAAAGGATATCTTTTTTTTCTGTTAGATTTTTTTTGGGGGGAGGGGGGGTGTCATACATCATTATCCACTTTGTAGATTTGTTTTAGTTTAATTGGTTTCTCTTCCAGTTTATTGAAAGTGTAATATTTTAGTGAATTTTAGTGTAATATTATGCAAGCCGTAATAAGTTTCTCTCGGTAAATAATGTACATGTTTTGCTTTTGTAAAATATGAATATAAATGGAACAGCATGGATATATAATTTTACATTTGCATCATTCCGTATAAATCTCATAATTTCTTCCATGCTAGAAAAAGGAGTATATTGTAGAAAAGAAGTGATTTGCCATAATCTAATTTGAAAAGCGTACGTATAGAATTGATTGGTAGCGAACAGGAGCACTGCCGTTGCTCTCATTATTCTGTTCATACCTTAATTTAGTTAGACTACTTAACCTGGTTTTAAGTATGTATTCCCTAGAATGGAATACAAAAGAAACATTTCTGAATTTCTGAACATCTATGAACGTGAATAATTGGAGCTGCCTATCATGAAAGCTATATTCTCTTCATTGTATCCTTGGCACGAACATTTAACTACATTTTCTCCCCCCTCATTTTCTTGTTTCCCTTTCGAAGAGATTTTTTTGTTTTTTGTTGTTGTTATTTGAAAGTAATTTTACTTCAATACTACATTTCTCTCAGCTGAATTTTAATTATAACCACTACTGCGCTTATTGATGTTGATGGATTAAATTTGTGTATTTTTTCGGAATTGTGACTTTGTTTTCTTTTTTTTTCTTCTTTTGTACAATATCCTATATCTGTTCCTACTTGGTATATACATACTCAACAAAAAGAAATTCAAAAGGCACAGTTTGCAAATTTTCTCATCTACATTATGATTACTTATTTGTAACAAATGATTATGTTTCCAGAATCTATTATATATTATTATACTGTGATTTGCATGTGTATGCTTTTGATTTTTAATAGGAATTGAAAATAGATTAATTAATGAATGAATGAATGAATGTATTAATTAATTATTTGCAATTCATATTCATGAAAAGGAAAAATAATCCCGATTTTGTTTCATTGCAGTATCATAATTATGAATGAAAATGTATGTGCCTGTACAAGAACAAAAGAAATGGAAGAGTCTACACACGCTTACGGTGCATTGAATTATTAAATACACGATGCAACTATTTCTGGTACAGCTTGCAATAAAGTACACCATTTCATTATGAAAATACAATTACTAAATACACAAATGACCGATCGTGGGTAAAAACGATGCATAGTTACTTGGTTACGAAATAAACAAATACTGAAATGTGTCAGGGGGGATTAAAATTTCTCACACAAAGTTAGTGAGTCTATATTTTGGAAACTTGCACTTTCCGCATGAAATCATAAATAATAAATGAACCATCCCATTCAACTGAAACGACGTGGTAACCAGCGATAGCTGAGCATAAGAAAGATGCGTGCATCGATTGTATTAATAATTGACTTTAATTAATTACATTGCTATATAATGCCATATCAATTTTCCACATGATGTACTGAAAAAGGAAAGAAAATCGGCTTTTCACACCTTTTTTCATATACGCTTGGGATGCATGGTACTTATTAAAGTGAGGCAGACGATTACTTTGATCAATCTACTTTGATTAATCATCAAAATTGATTATCATAGTAGACCTACAATGAATATAATCAAATTGTATCAGCAGTCCACCCCGGCCCACATTCTCTCCCTCATCTCTCTCTCCCTCTCTTTCTCTCTTTCTCTCTCGGTCTCTCTTTCCCTCTCTGTCTCTCTCCCTCTCTTTTTTTCTTTCTCTCTCTTCTTTCTCCTCCCCCTCTGTCTATCAAAGTTGCATTAATTTAGTTTTGCGTGGATGTTCAAATTTTTCACTTCTTTCACTTCTGACAATTTAATCATAAAAGATATCTCCATGTTGAAATGAATTTGCCCCCCCCCCTGCACATTAAATCAGTAAAATTGCAAGAATTCAATGTCAGTTTAGCTCATCTGATACCCCCTGCCCCTCATAGCCGAATGATGTTCTGTCATTATTCTGCGTCAATGCAAATATCCAAGCTAACCGGCTAATTTTCTGATTGATTTTCCCCCATCGCAGTGCTGGAGAATGAACAGTTTTATCAACATGCCTCACGACTTCATGAATTCCAGTGAAACAATGCAACACTCTTTTCCATGCATCCCAGTTCTATACTGCATAATCTTTAAAAGAAAATAATTCATATAAATAAATTAATCGCGTTCTCTCTATCTCTCAATTGGTATCTTGTTAAATCTTATGGAAGCAAAACATCTGTCTCACATTTAAGGACATTGTTTGAAATCAGTGGAAAGAACTCACATCATTTTTTGCGATCTCAGACAGTCATGCGATTGTATCTACTTCTAAATTCATCATTCTTTTTTTTCTAAGCTCGTTATTCTTTTAAAATAGTTCCAACCAGGAGAGACCTGAAACGTTCTCTCGGTCATTCCATGAAAATCAGTTTTCGAATTCGCTCTCGTATTGTCATCTTGTATGGCAACATGTTTGCTTTTGCTAGCTTCAAGCCATTTTTTTAATGAGCCCTCGATTAGATTATTATATTACATGTAATATCATCACTGAAATCTATATAAATAATTTCCACTTGCGGGTCGTATGGAAGTGATTTCTGTGAGCCTGACTGGCACACTGTTTCCATTGTTCAAATTCGTTTTCAGACGTTGGTCATGTTCGTGTACATTAATAATTGACATGGCCTTTAAAAAATGAATTTATCGTCAAGGTTATATGATGAAAAAGCTAGTCTCGTTTCGTGCATTATCATAATAATGGCTTTGGAATGGACCCCCGTCCAATCTCATTATCCTAGCACAGTAATAGACAGTTAAATTATCCTCGATAATTTTCAAAAACAAAGGAGGCAAAAGTGTATGGGGGTGGGGGGGGGCTCAGAGATGTATACCGCCCTAAATGTATATTTAAATTACTAATGTTCGAGCGGCCAAAAAACCAACCCATCATTTATTTGGGCCAAATCAAATATATTTTTATGACGAAATTACATTTTTAACAACAATAAAAGTACAAATTCTGCTGGCTCGCAAATCTAGAAACAGAAGTCTAAACGACAGCCCGATGGCGAAATAATGACCATACATATGAGAGGATGTATAGAAATGTAATACGACATGGACCGATGTATGTTACTTTCTCCTTAATGTTTTAACATATTCCGTTGCAAAACTAGCAATCAGTAAATGCCATTTCAAAATAATTAGTTTGGTTTTCATCATGAACGTTTCTGAACTTTTTGCTCAGTGTTTGAATTTATTGTTTCAGGAAAATACATTCGAACACCCTTCATCATGGCAGTAAGGTGGTCTATATTGGTTAATTTATATAGTATATTTTGGTGGAAAGAATAGCATTTTAGTTTTACTAGGATTTCAAAATAAGACAATTGTCAAAAGAGTCATTCAAAATGCAGCTGATAAATTAAGATGAATAGAGACAATTAGTGATCGTGGGAGGGGTAAAACGAGATATTTTCTCGATAACTGGATTCGACTTATATACTCAAAGATGTTTATGATTCGATAGGTACGAAAAGTTTTTACATGGTATTTTTTGGTGACAAATCTACATTTTCGCTATAACAAGAAACCAGTTGATATTCGGGCAAGTGACATGACACCCCCTTTGGCGATGTAGTGTCTGTACGCCTATATTATGACAATACATTGACGACTTATTATAAAACTAGGCAAATGCATATCTGATGTTCAATCGTGGATGTTGGCTTTTAAAAGCTTTTTAACTGGAATTTCAACGGGACAAGGCAGAATTCATGATCGCAACATCCAATACATAACCAATAGCTTCAGCATGTCCTGCTCACAGAGTTAGTGTGTGCATGATTAGAAATTTCGCGTAAACAGGGGTAAGTTGAGGGGATGTTCGAAATAATTGAAATGTTCAAGGATTTGACAAAGGGGTGCCTTTTAATTTTGCATTTTAAACAAGGTGTATGATTTAAAAGGGCAAGAAATTTCACACAAAAAAGGTCATAATGATGTTCGCAAACATGTGAAGGCGTATGTACGATTTTTTATCTTCAAAAATACGATACATTGATACATTGTACTCGCTAAAACCAACGTAGGGTGACATTTAAAATTATTTTGTACCTGTTTTCACCTCTAAAGAGGTCATATTTTGTGGAAAATATGCTTAAAGATATGCCAAATAGGGGATCAATTACGATTCAGCTAACGAGCATGTGCTATATCTTTGAATAGGAAGTAACACCACTGGTGTAAATTCCACACTTTATATTTTCTCTATCTTTTGGGGTATTTATTGTAACTTCGACAAGCACGATAATGACCATGATGAATAAATTTAATCATGATTCAAATGTATCAAGATCGATTAATTTCCATGTACGTAACATCGATAGGATTAGAAAGATTTACAAGTATCTTCTCAAGCAGAAGATAAATCGCTTGTTTTGCCTCGGTTAGATTATTGTATCTCTCTCCTCAGTAGTATTGCTTGATAACTTCACTTCAACTTCTCCAAAACGAACCTGCACGGGTTACCAATATTGTAATCCGAAACTTGTAAGTTTCATCTATCATCAGTGATATTATTTGGTTTCATAATGTTAACAATCATATTGTATTTTAAAGTGCCAGAAATAGGCGTACAAAATGCCCGTGGCCCCCTTTAAAAAAACTGGCATATGTTAAGTCACAACGAAAATATTGCCCCTTCATTGTTTAATTTAGAGATTGTACCCCCTCTCCTTTACGAATTCTTTCACTCCCCATAATCGTATAAGCAAGGAAAAAAACGTCATATATCATGGAGCGGAGACTCACTCACATCTTATCCAGATGGACGCCAGTAAACATACATGTGAAATGGTTCTTCAACTACCGCCCCCTTTTGTGCAATTCTTTCTTCTTCTTTTTTGACGATGGAAAGAAAAAAATACCCCAAAATGTAAAAGGATGCAAATCGTCTTTATTTAAGTGGAGTGACAAATAACTGAATAACGATTTTACACTCGAAGTATCGATGAGGTTTCTAGCCTTTCCTTTTTTAATTTCTGAATTGTCAGAGCTAATGATTTTAAGGAGTTGTCTACTTTCATTGATGAAACAGAGAAGAAAAGAAAAGAATAATCTTGAGCTCTATGCATTTGTTTCGTTATTTTGATGCCTCCTACTATAGGCATGTAATATATATCTCATTTTGTTCCAAGTATGAATGTGAAAATAGAAGAATATTATCCACCTACCTCTTTTCTTGCAGACGTAACAAACTGCAGAACAAGGCACACTTGTCGCAAAATTGTTGGACAAAAATCACCAACCAGTCGAGAAGAAGCATTGAAAAATCAATAAAATTCCTAGTGCCGCTTTATAGAATTGTCTACTTTGTAATTCAATAAAAATGGTGGCTGTTTATAAACCAATGCCGAACATATTATTGTCGATAATTGATTTTTGATGAGGATCCAACGTGGAAACAATCCGGCACTGGAGGTCACATGAGATGGGTGATGCAGTTCCACCTCCAAAGAGAGATTGATCCTTTCATTCTCTGTGACATGACCGATCTGCAGTGTCCTAGCCTAAGCTCGGCAATTTATAGACGACGAATATTTGGGTTGCCTAGTTGGCGTGGATGCGAGTCCGTTCCGAGCTACATGTTGTTTCAAATCTGTTATCCTGGTTTGCTGCTCGATCCTGCGTATAAACTGTTGTCCCAAAACAGGATGATGAAACTGAATTACAGTGGCATATAATTACATTGAGCCAGACATTATTAAATATATATATATAATGTTATTTGCTTTCGGAATGACTTAAGTGGCTGCAACTGCATTGACGGAGTGCCTTTAACACTTGTGTGCTTAAATTGTAATGTTTGAGAATAACTATGAGCCTAAATGAAAATTACTTGTACGAGGTAAAGCTCAAATACAGTTTTCGAATGGAAAACCCATTAATGTTTAATGTCCTTATAACTATAAAACTAATTGCAAAAAGAATTACATGATTTTTTTTTTTTTTTTGGTATTTGTCACTCTCATTTGCACCCGTCTACGCTCCATCAATTCTGTATCCTCTGTCTGCCTCTCTCTCTCTCTCTCTCTCTCTCTTTCTCTCTCTCTCTCTCTCTCTCTCTGCCTCGCCCCCTTCTTCCCAATCTCTCTCTCTCTCTGTCAGTCTACATCCCTATTACTCGAGGTGTCTTTATATATTTCTTTCATTCTTTTCTGTCTTTTTGTTTCTATATCTGCATTTACATGCATATTTTCTGTGTCACTCGCAATTTGTTATATAAACACATTCTCTGCTCCTCCTCCTGTCTCCCATGCCTCTCCCTCTTTCCCTCACCCTCTCCTCGTCTTTCCTTTATTTCCACGTATTATTTCGCTAGAATGGAAAAACATAAGATAACAAATTGCTCGTGATTCTACTTTCAAACACTTAAGTGAATGATACCTACAGAGTATGTTTGTTTGATAAACAAACAATGATTTCATCAAAATTATGTTAGAAAATCCAACATTGTTGTATGGCAGTAAACACGCATATACTGTAGTAGAATGATACTGATTTAATCATGAAATGTTTGAAATGTTTCTTGTTAAACAATACACCCTTCTTGATATTCATGGTAGAGCATGCACAGTTGGCCGTATCAAATGTTGCTTGCTCAAAATATCAGATTTTGATATTGATCCATTTCTACTTGAGTTACGATTTCATTTAAGATATTATTTGAACAAAATCAAATTGTAACATATGTATAGAGTTCATCGATACTTATATTCTTTCCTTTTCATAAACTACACATACATGTAGGACTATATTTGCAGGTTGAATGATCAAAGGTATCACAAATAGGTTTCCTGAATGTCTGATTTTGAATACACTTAAAGAGAAGAACATAACCCATAAAACATATTCGCAATGTAACGCATGCATTTTCAGGAAATCGCATGCTTTGTCGTGATTTTGAGGGCTTATCGATCAACGATAAGTTTCCCAATTTACTCAGACGGTTGAAATGTTTCCGAACTTTCAATGCACATACAATGAAATGTGAATTCTGAATGTAAACTTGTATTTAACTTGCCAGCAAGGGCGCAGACAGGCTAGTGACGACACACAACATCGACAAAAATATCGGTATCCCTCAGAAAGGTTGTTAGAATGCCCAAGAGACCATGGACCTATAAGAGATTAACATGTCGGTCTCGTGGGCTGTTGGTCTTATGAATCCTCAGATAACATTTCAGGAGGCCAAAGAGATTTTATCGATCTCGTGGACTGTATCTGAGACTGAAAGTACATAACCTCCGATTTATGAATCTATGACAGTTTTCTTTTAATAACTAACAAAAGAAAACCCATCATTGGTTTGGTATTATACAATCAGGATGCGCCGCCGCCAGCCCCCAAGAAGAGTTTCATGCAATAAGTTACCACGACTCAAACTATCTACAATTTTACCTTTAAAATATTAAAACGAAAGTTTAAGTTCACTGACTTTCAATTTCTTTTCGTGAAATATGTTAACACCTGCGGGTGAAAAAGCAGTTGCTGCATTTTGTGAAATAAAACACTTCAGGTGTGCAAACTGTCGATCTCTCAAATTATTGTTACTATTCAAGATGTGAGAAGGTACTCTAGGACCTGATGAAGCATGAAAACCTTCGTCACTTTATCCCTTGATGAGCGGTCAACGGGAAACAACCTACGTCATCATGGGCATAGCGTCGATGGAATTGCGGATGCGGATTGGTCAATATTTACGGACTAAATACTTTGGTTGTGAGGAAGACAGGTGAAAACTGACTGGATTGATTTAATGAAATCACATCACTTCAAAATCTAGACATCGGTGACAAACAAGAAAAATGAATTATAAAATGTACATGTAAATTTTTCTGAAAAAATTAGCTTGGGGTGTAAAATATAGGCATGATAGATGGTTAATCAAAAACAAGAAAATATTATTATTGTCACCAGGTACTCCAAACAACAAGAAGACGAATTGGGAAAATTATATAAAAAATATAACAAAACTACAATTTTTATAAATTTTGTTTCACATTCTCCTCATCATTATTCTTTCTTATTTTTTCCTGAGGCTCTTTTTTTCTTCCCTTCTTCTTCTTCTTCTTCTTCTTCTTCTTCTTTTCTGCTTCTACTGTTGGGGTCCTTCTCTATAGAATATGGATGATGGGGGAGATGCTCTCCAGCCATGCACCTGCGCGGATACTCATTGTGCAGACTTCTTTCTTGTCATTTTTCCTCTTTGGTCTAAGTAAATAGTAAGAGGCAGATGTTGACGAAGATCCTCGGGAAGAGGCCTAGGTGTCAAATCCATTACAGGCAAACCAGGCTTGAAAGCTTTAAAATTGGCTCGACACGTTATTAACACGATTTAACATGATAACGTGCATCCTTGTCCTTAATATAAGTTGGAAGGAGGTATAGTCTAAAATATGAAAGAACGTCTGCTTGGACGGAGCCAGGAAGGCGTTAACTCTTATACTTTTAAATAGAGTTAACGCCCTTCTTGCTCCTAGAGATTATTCTTTAGGCATCTCTATGAGAAATCATTCCAATAATTATATTAGATGAGAGTAAGTAGGCCTATATATTGTGACTTGACGTAATAAAATACTACATTAGGCCTATAATTAACATAACGTACACAAATTAAAATAAAAAACAACGAAAGTACATAAGTGATAATACGACATATTTTAGGTAAATCTAATCAATGGATACTTTTTTTTTCTCCACGACCATCGTGACATATGAATAAATTGTGTAATTAGAAAGCGTAAGATTCTGGGTCTCAGTCAGTACATAGGAATTCCAAAAAAGTTTCGTCAAGCCAGTTGTAAAGAATTACACATTATAATAATAACAATAAGTAGGTCAACATGCATGCTATCTGTTTCCATATTGGATTAAACAAAGTAGTTGGCGTCACATCCATAAATGGGGAGCCTGTCCCGAAATATAGTCACCACGTTTTGTCCATAAGATTTGACCCCTCAAAGTTACTTAGATCATCTACGTCAATTACAAATTAAAGGCAGTCAGCTTGATAATAGAAGTTGGTTGCTTATCAACTTATACATTAATGTTGATACTTAAATATGAAGGAATTAAGAGTGTAGAAGGTGATCCATATTTGCTGATAGAAAATGCCCATTTTCACGGTCATCTTTTGGTAAAAATGTCAGAGCAAAACATTTCAGAGGTAAAAATGTCACCTGAGTTTAATGAATTCCCCTTTGACACAAGCTCCATGTGGTAAGCTAGGGTATGTCATCAATTGAAAACTGTGAAACCCTACTGGATCTATTAAATTTGCTATTTCTTGTCATCGGGAACATTTGGGGGTATGTTAAACCTTACTTACCTTTGGACTTCGGGTCTTACCCCTTTGCCCTATGGATGATCCATATGAAGTTTGGTGAAACTCTAACCATGCTCTTCTGAGAACATAAACATGTTTCCTTTAACCTCCCCAAATGCGGCCACCATGGACACTGCCAAGCAGGAAGTGTGTTTTATTCTTCACTATCTATAACTTGTTTGGCAAACAATATTTGACTGTACTGCTTCTGGAGTTGAAGAAGAGGAATTTATATAGTTATGGTCCTTGGGCACTCTTTTTGAGCCACCATGAGGGCCATTATATACGACTTGGACAACCTTGCATTTCCTGCCGCTAAGGATAATCTTGCCACATTTTGGTTAAAGTTTGACCATGGTTTCTTGAAGAAATAGATGAAACAAGTATGTTTCCTTTACCCCTCCCGCCCTCCCCCTACCTGTTTCCCTCTCATGGACAAATTTGGGCCATCCCAGGAACTGTCATGGATAATTTGTATTATTCACTTCAGAAGGTATCTTCTCACAATATAACTTGACTGTTCCACTTTTGGATCTAGAGAAGTTGTTTGAAATGTACACAGTTTTGCCCCTTGGGGCCGCGTTAACCATAATTATGAACTGGATGAATTCTGCCAAATTTTAGTGGTCTTGCTATTGACATAACCCTCATCATGTCGGTGAAACCCCATAGACATGCGTGTTATAAGTCCGTTTTTTGTCAAAAATAGACTATGTCAAAGTTAATGTACACGAGTCAATTAGAAATAGTATAAGTACGAACATTTTTGTGTACAAAACCTATGGCCGGCCCCATACTCACTGTCATAACTACTGTTGTGTCTCTATAATGGGGGCGCATCTACTGGGTACTTTGATATTAAGAGAGGTGTTAGACAGGGGGCGGATCCTGGGGGGCCCGGGGGCCGGGCCCCCTCCCCTAGAAAAAAACAGTTAAAAACACCCTTTTTTGTAAAAAAAAAAAGAAGAAGATGGGCCCACTCCCTCAAGGGGGGGGGGGGGTGTGGTGGTTAAAAAAATTCAATTTTGGGAGGCAAAAAAAAAATGTTGCTGGACGTTTGGATGGCTACGAAAATATTTTTGTTAAAGGAAAATGTTTCTAAAAGGAATGAGATTATTTATAATAACAGATTTGTTTTTTATCGATGGTCATGTTCCTTTCGATGAAAAATTAATTATTTAACAAAAATGTTTATAAGTTGCATTTTTGTTGATAAGGAAGGAAATATAAAATCTAATGAGAAATTTCAAAGAAAAGGTTTAAATAGTTTAGAAATTAGTAAAATACAACGTATTTTTCTTGGCATCCCCCTTCATGGAAACATTTTTTAAATAAAATACTTACTCAAATATAGATAGAGAATTAGATATGGATATTATTATGTTTGAAAAGGTATATATGTTAGTTTAAATAACCTCAAAATTATATACGCTCTTTTATTAAATAACTGAGAGTAGAAAAATCATATGCAGAACGATATTTAGAACAGACTTATAATATTCATGGAACTATACAATTAATATTTTTAAGACTTAGAAAATGCACATTGAACGGTAAGCTTAGAGAATTTCAATTTAAAATGCTTTATAATATCATATATACACATTTAAAATGGTTAATAGTAATCTATGTTCAGTGGTAAATATGAAGAAACTTACTTACATTTATTTTGTCTTTGTGAGAAAGTAAAACCAATTTGGGAAGAGTGTGGGAATTTATTTAATTTAGTAGAGATTGCAAATATAAATTGGAAAGGTATCCATGTAGGGATAGTTGAGTTAAACATAGGGAAGGAACAGTTATTAAATCATATCATAATTTTGATAAAATATATGATATTTATAGATAGTAAAAATAGATAAAAACCACCAACTTATTCAGTGGAGATTAAGAAAAGATTATTAGAAAATAGAAAGGAGGAGAAGAAATTAGCTGGGGACCGAGGTACACTCACATATCATTTTAGAAAGTGGGACAATTTAGAATAGCTTTGTGCAGAATAAATAAAATAAGGAAGGCGAATAGAAGCAATGAAATGAACATGGCTGATATAATGGTCGAGATTCTCACAAAATGTAACGTGTGTGTACCCAACTAACAATTGGACGTTTTCTGAACGTTCTAAAAAGGTTCCAATTTGGTTTTTTAAACGTTTTATGAAAACGTTTTAATAACGTTTATTTGTGGAAGGTTGAAAACGTTTTAAGAACGTTCCAAATGGACGTTTTTTGAACGTTTTCTAAACGTTTTTAGAACCAATAAAAAACCTTTTATAGATTTGCTTTTAAGAGCAAGGACCTGCAGAAAACCTGTCGGACGTTTGGGACGTTTTAAGAACGTTTTAAGAACCTTAAAAACATCCAGAAAACCTTTTAAGAACGTCTAGAACGTCTTGGAAACGTTCTGAGAACGTTCAGAAAACCTTTTAAGAACGCCTAGAATGTCCTGGAAACGTTCTAAGAACGTTCAGAAAAACCTTTTTAGAACGTCTAGAACGTCTTGGAAACGTTCTGAGAACGTTCAGAAAACCTTTAAGAACGTTCAGAAAACATTTTAAGAACGTCCAACATATAGTGAATTTTTAATAAACGCTGGGTCACACATGTATTTGGTTTATTTTTATGAATTTATTATCAAACATATTTACAAAATATGTACAAAGGCTTAGCAATACAGTACATCATGTATATTTGAAAAAGCTTTTAGGAAACTAGGGTTTATGCTATTATTGACAACATTTTTTTTATAGAATACCCGCTATACTTAAAGGTAGCGTTGAGTATGATTATTGGTATTTCCTGAAGTGCCCCTGAAAGAACATACAATTCTAATATTCAGAATAAATTGTTATTTGATCAAAATCGGTTCACAAACGGCTGAAATATCCATAAATATATTTTCATTCAAAAGATTAAAAATGCTTGAAGACTACTTTGAAGAAAAAACAAATCTGAATAGGTTTTTAAAAAGTAATTGATATCTATATTTAATTATTATTTTAACAAACATTAAATGCACAAAGTAACAGGTCATTTTGAATAATAACAGGGTTTTACTTAGTCGTTTGTAATTATTACTTTGCACCGTGATAGTGCAGGTTTTGGTTTTAAAGTTAAGTTTGACCAATACTAAACTATCCCTTTAAAACTATAGATACCTAACACATGAACAATCTACAAATAATACACAATAATCTGATAGATGAGTTGAAGATGTCATTAACTGGCAAATATGAATACTCATATATTTACGGGTCTATGTCTCTATGAATATACAAGGCAAGATAAAACTTTGGTAACACACTTACTAAAAGCAATTTGAGTTATTTACAGAACCTATAACTTGTCTTGCATTCTCCAAAAATGTTGGCAATTCATGCCAAAAAAATAAGTCTTGATCTTTGGTAAAACCAAATAGTGCATAGAATTATTTTGTTTACTAATTCAACAGAACCTTTTAAAAAAATGTAACAAATTATCATTAAATACATGTGAATACCGATTTAGCTATGTGCCTCCACCCAGGATTAGCTTCATCATCGGGTGCAAATTATAACTACTCCGGTATTCAAACGAGTACATGTATTTACTTTCTCACCATCATAGATCATACTTCTACATGTGATAAAAATGTGCCTCATTTTAAGAAGTCACATTTCAACTGAAAGTACGGCCAAAAAAACAAAAACAAGAAAACTACACTCGTTTCAGCTCTACAAATTGGCAACACTGATGACATCAACTGTGAGTAGCTATCCATCAACTTTGTACACAAAATTTCATATTTTCTAAATTTTCCTTAAAGTTACACATTTCCACAATTATTAATCAGAGTATGTTCAGATGACGAATAGCTTTCTACACAACATACTTTGACTACGGGGGTTAGAAAATGTGAAATTGTGTGTACAAAGTGAATTGAGAGCTACTCAACTAACTCAAGATGTCATCAGCATTGCCAATTTGAATAGCCGAGAGTAATTTACTAGAAAATGTAAAAAGAGTAGTTTCCTTATTTTTTTTCCTTACCAATTTTGCCCATTTCTTTTTTTAATTTTGTTAAAATTTATCTCCTTTGATTGAATAAGTGAAATTTCTAGGTAGATTTCCCCTTAAATCCGAGTAAAATTGTCCTTTGATCGACCAAAGATTTAGTGGGCAGGTCGAGATTTGTGCTCTAAGTTTTCCCAGAAGCCTTGCATTGGACCTTGCATCTCCTTACTTCAACTATAAAATCAACACAAAACACATGAACAATCTACAAAAAGCTATTTACAATAAACTGATAGAAATGAGTTGAAGATATGAATTATTAACAGGCAAATATGAATACTCAAATTTAAGGGTCTATGAATATAGAAGACAAGGTTATATAAACAGTGTCGAGGTTTGGCAGCACACACATTGGTTTCAGCATCCTTACAAAAAGTAATATATTTACAGACCTATACAACTTTGTCTTGAATTCTCAACAAGATATTGGCAATTCAATCCAAAAAGATGCACCAACAAAACTGTTATGTAATGTAATGAAATTTTGATCAGAAATCATGCTTACGTATGTTTTTCATCAAATACTAATTATCAGATTACAGCACGTGAATGGACGCTGATATTCGAAGTGGACCGTTTCTCCCTTCTTTTAAAAGTGCTAAAGTCATTTTCAAAATATTTGCCTTACATAAATATGTCATGCGATTTAAAAATCAGCATAGTCATTTCCCCAGACTTAATGGTCGTTTTGTAAGGTCACAAATGATGAAGAAAACACCACTCAATTCTCCATGGCAGAATCCTCTCCATCATCCAAAGCTTGCTCGGCGACAGCTTCCTCTGTGACAGCGTTGGCGACAGCTTCCTCAATGACAGCGTCCTGTTTCTGCAATTTAGAGCAAGCACTGGTTCGGTAAACGGCTCCCTAAGGTCTTCCACATCAACGGCCACTCCCGATTTGGACAAAATCAGTTTTTGTACCAACTGCATCAGCTGCTGCTGCCCTTCCTCCAGCCTCTGCAGCGTACACAGGAAATTGCCTGAGAAAAAACAGACACAAAAAATGCATTATAATAACAGTTGAAGTCATTAAAAACTCTGACAGCAAATGAATAGGATATTTTGGCGAGATATGTTTGATAGCTGTCCAATTTTGTCACTTCAGGAATATATCACCCAGCTTCAAAGACAGCACCTGCGCAGCGCTTCCAACAAAGCATCACATACTGTAAGGATTTAAAAGCACCTCTTCTGTAAGAAAACTATACCCATGCCTTGTTGATAAAATAAATTACATGTATGCCGAAATAATCCGTCACTCTTATCCAATCCAACAGTCTTTTAGTGTAGCAACTTAGTAAAAATGGCAAATGTTGTTTGTAGTTTATACGCTCTACAGTAACTTCTGATGATAAAAACCCTCAGAAACATTCGTTTGTGAAATGCTATCTGAAAAAAACTTACTTTCCGAAGCCCGAGCCCTTGCTGGAGTTGTGGGTTGGGACGGGACGAGGATGACAAGGGCAAGGTGAAGCTGGTGGATGGCCTGCTGCCCTGATTACCGGAGCTGGTGGATGGTCGGCTGGTGGATGGAACTGAAAAATGCGATGTGGACTTGGACTTCGCATTCAGTTTCGGCATTGGTATCTCTGCTGCCACAGCCTTAGTCGTTCCTCCGCGTACATGTAGTTCTCCTGGGTCCGATTCAAGATCTGTAAAACAGAGACACATTGCAGATGTTAAAAGGGATATCAAGACACGACAAGAATTCTCAAAAACAGAACAAGCTTTTGGATAATGCAAACTTCTTGTCCGAAATTTATGCCTAGATAACATATTAATTTTCAGTTTTGCCGAATGGTGCCACATCTATCAATCATCATTTTGCATAGCTGGGACACAAAGCAGGTCTAGCATTCCCAAATAAATTATCTTAGGTTTTCATCACCTGTTGGATTTTGAAGAGGAAGAATGCACTATTATTTATTGTGCTGCATTAATCTGTGATAGTAGGTGTAAATTATAAGGGAATTGCAATAAATTATGATTTGAAGCTGAAAAATGTATGGATGTTTCTCTCCAGAACCCTTGGAAAGTAGCTATTCAGTTCACCCGTTGTGCATAATGGCATTTCAATAGATGGAATTCATTTTGCATACATTAGTTGTTGCTTTGTCAGGCAATCCTTGGGCAAGCTTCTTAGTTGTCAAGAGAAACTTATGTTAAAAAATATGCATATAATTAGAATACAGTCAACAGGGCTCATATTCAGCACGCTTCAAAAATCAGGGTTTTCCTATGGGTGCATGGCAATAAGCATCAACTCAAAATTAATGCTTTTAAAAATTAATAAAGAGACAAAGTAATCAATGAAATAAACAATTGATAAATTATGAAAACAAACTATAACCACTGTGCGTAGAACATAAATCATGCATAACTTTAGGAAAAAACATAAATGTTTACGCTAATGGATGCCCATAGGAAAACCCACTGAAGTGTGCTAAGATAGCAGAGTTTCATGAATATGGGCCCAGGTCTATTCGTGGGATAAACAGAAAAGCTTGAGACTATTTAGTGAGAACGAGAAATAAGATGTAAATTATACGTCTCTGGCCGAACCAAGCACTACTAACCATCAAGAGACAAATACTTACCAGCGTCACTTCCTGAATCACTTGAAGATTTGCTAAATCTCTGGGGAAGACGTCTCTTTCGCTTCTGCACAGCATCATCTTCCGGTTCCAGGTTTGACGTGTCCTCTGCCTTCCTGGCGATGTTTTGCGCTTCCACATAGTTGCCTGTATGTAAAAATAAAACAAATAAATCCTTAAATTAATCTACGTTATTATTCCAATAATGTGTCACCTGAACTTTAAAAAAAAAAATTAAAGGGACGAAATTGAGAACAAGATATATAAAAACAATATCCATACAAAAAAGGTGGTTAGGGAGCTATGCCAACTGCCTAAAAAAAAGTTTTGTAACAAATGTCATGAAAACCTTACCTGTTGTAATAAGGGGTGGGATAATATGCAGTAATTGCTAGTAACAGTGATATACCGTTCTGACTGAGCCATGCCACATACCCACTCCAGTAAAGCATAGAGAGTCAATGCTAATGCGTATTGACCTCTAGCACTGCACTACTTGTTAATAGGCAGCCTTCGCTCACATGCCGTCAATACACTCACAATACACAAATGCACACAATCATGCCGATGCGGCTGTAACTGTAAGCAAAGTTTGACAGTAGACTTACAATTTGAATCTTTAAAATTTAAATTATTCTTTTAACATCAGTAAGTTGAAAAATTGTATTTTACTGCTATTTAGGTGTCATCAATTGTCACTGAAGTACCGACTTTTAGTGAAATCGGTTGAGTTTTGTACAGTGGTGTTTGAAATGTTGAGTATCAATAGCACAGATTTTTACACAGCCAGGAAAGTAATGCAGCTAGCTATGTGTGCACGTACCCAATTACCAGTCAATGACAATGTCAACGGCCACGCGCCTGCAAATAATCAATATTTTACTTCATTTTACATGCCTCAAAATCACTCTCACAAAGCTTAAATTCCTAACAGATATCAAAATGATAAAATAACGCTTACCTCGGTGTCGCAGTCTAACAGATCAAGCAGATTATTTGAAATTTCGAAGTCAGCATGCAGTCAATTCGTCAGTTCAAAACACGCGGCAATCGTAATAACAGAAACGCTCCGGAGCGAGCGCGCCGCGCCGGGGCCGGGTACGATTATATACGGTGCGTGCGCAGTTGAGCCGTAGAGATCTAGTTGAGCCCCATCCCCACCATGTACGTACGCACTTTTTATACACGTGGTTGAATGGAGCAGATCAGTGCATGGCGTAGCGCGGTCGGACTGATTGGGCGGGGGTGGGAGGGGCACAAACATTATTTGAGGGGGCACTCCTTATGTATTCTTTTTTTCTTTAAATAATGTCACCTTATGTTTTCTATTATTTTTTTAATTATTGGGGCACGTGCCCCATCGCTACACCACAGGAGCATGTGCATCAGTTTGACGTACCTCCCTCTCTGCGTATGCATGTGGCCCAATTAATTTCGCCAGCTGGTATTTTTAAAGAAATATTATCTTGGACATAATAAAAATACGTCTGAATAAAAAAACGTTTACAGGACCTATATAGGACGTTTAATGTGTAACGTCCAAAAAACGTTTTCTGAACGTCTTCAAAAGACTTAGCTCTGCAGCGAATGTAAGGTCCCAACGTAGACGTTATATAAACGTTTTTTAAACGTTTAATAAGGACGAAGACGTACGGTACCTGATAAAAACGTTCTGTAAACGTTCTGAAAAGGACGAAGACGTACGGAACCTGATAAGAACGTTCTGTAAACGTTCTGAAAACGTTTTGTGTTTGCTGGGTATGTGTGTTTGTCCCTTTTTTTTTGCGTGTGTGCGTGTGTGTGTGTTTTTTTTAAATGTCTTTTTATGTTCATGCCTTCTTCATGCATGCATGTTTCATGCATTATTTGATGTAAATATAGTAAAAGTTCATTTGTATTATTTAGATGTGAATGTAAAATCGTAAAATCATATTCTATATAATAATATTAACATGCAGATTATTTTATGTATTGATTTTGATATTGCTAAATATATTACTCATTGCGGATGTAGTATCGAAAATAATATCGCTAGTGATTTTCGTTTGTCAAGGGATCTAAAAGATTTTATTATTTTATTATCGACCACATTGCGAGACAAACGAATATCACTAGCGATATTATTTTCGATTTTGTTATTGTTTGTTATTGTTATTTTGTTATTGTTTGTGAAAAGCAATGGAGAAAATAAAATATCATTGAAAAACTAATAAAAAAATAAAATAAAAAATCTGCTGCAGTTCTAGCGCTTTAGCTAGTGCAGTGCGCGCTTTGCGGTCACTGCGGTGCTGGTGCAGTATAGTCAAGGAGATCTCCTTGTTTGGTATCAATCGATCAAAGAGATCAATGCAATCGACCATACATAGTAAAGTCAGCTATCACAAAACCGGCCGTCAGCGTTGTTCTTGATAAAATTAATAGGGCATTCTGCTCATTTTATAGACATTCCATGGATCAGCAGCGGGTGGAAGAGATTATTCTTGAGTATGCAGCAAAGAAAGGCATGACGGAGATTCTGGCAGGTAAGGCTAGTGTAAATATAAGGCTATATAGGCTAGATATAGCCTATAGTATCCTATACTAGCTTGGACCGACAGATGCAGTCTCTGAATCTGATATAGACCGAAAATTTCTGTCTCTTTCGTTCGTTAGCCTCTGATTTGGGTAGGGTCGGCTCCTCTCTTTAGAGACAGAAGCCGACCATAGGCGCTCCTGTGAAAACATTTTGGCCATTTATGGCCAAAACTCTTGCCCAAAATACTACATTTTACCCGATGCATATCCGATGCATTTATTATTGTAAATTAGGCCTAGGTTAAACTACATCGGTTCCACTTACCAGATTGACTGTATGATGCATTTAAGGGTCTTTTTTCCGGATTTTCATCACCGAAAATGAGCTCCGTGTTGAAATTCTTGCAGCCGTATTTTAAACTGTTACTGTCAATGGATGACGTCATCTTCCTTCATGCGCAGTAACAGTTTAAAATACGGCTGCAAGAATTTCAACACGGAGCTCATTTTTTGATGAAAATCCGGAAAAAAGACCCTTAAATGCATCATACAGTCAATCTGGTAAGTGGAACCGATGGTTTAGCCTAGGCCTAATTTATAATAAATGCATCGGATATGCATCGGGTAAAATGTAGTATTTTGGGCAAGAGTTTTGGCCATAAATGGCCAAAATGTTTTCACAGGAGCGCCTATGGTCGGCTTCTGTCTCTAAAGAGAGGAGCCGACCCTACCCAAATCAGAGGCTAACGAACGAAAGAGACAGAAATCTTCGGTCTAAATCTGATACTGATATCGACGGTTAGTTGCATTGTTCCGCTCAGCTTGCTGGTCTGGCTCCACTGCACTGGCCCTGTCACGGCGCGGGAGCACTGTCACAGGCACTGTCACTTTCACTGGCACTGTCATCATGATGCCAGTACGTGATGGGGAAGGTTGACAAATTTCAGTTTTATTGAAGAATTCCCATACTTCCTATAGTATAGTACCAGACGGTTATTTCTGTCTGGGCTAGGTAGACAAGATCTAGTAGGGTCTAGATAGAGGCGCTAGTGTCAGTGACTAGTGTACTTTCGAGTTTCGTATCCATTTTTTAAACCCGTATTCGTAACTCCAAAATCAAGTAGATCTAGATCTTCATCAATTGTTCAAATAATGTATTTAATGGTCATGATTTAGAAGTCATTATGTTTCTTAATCTTACCCCTTTCGTGTCAATTTTCTTATCTTTTTTGGAGTATTTTTCCTAAAAACGAAGACTAGAATAATAAGAATAGTCTATACACTTTCTCAGCTCACGGGATCGGGATTCACGGCAAACTGCTGCACAATTGCATACCCAGTACCGTACCGGCGGTTTGCCGTGAATCCCGTGAGAAAGTGTAACTTATAAGTCCTCATTTTTAGGAAAAAATAGATAAGAAAATTGACACGAAACAGGTTAGAAACATAACGTCATTAACGACTTTTAAATCATGACCATTATTTAAACAATTGATGAAGATTTACTTGATTTGGGGTAGATCTATGTTTTAGTAGGGTATCTCCACACCGGTGTTACGGGTCCAAAAATGGATACAAAAGTACATTACCGCCTAGATAGATTCTAGATCCACAAACACAATCACGATTGATGAGACTTGTCGCATGTCGTATGATCATGATAAATTAACCTACGGCCTACGGGCACGGGCACGGAAGCATGTGTATTTTTCATCCCAAATTAACAGTATTGTATCATATATTTTTGTCATGATTTTTAAATGAAATGAAAGAATGACATCTCTAGTTGATTTCCAGTGTGTTTCATTCACTGATCCTCGGTGTTGAATATTTTTAATTGCTGTTTGAACATTAATGAATCGTACATAACCTTGGTGTCCGCCATGGCCTTGGTGGCCTTGGATTAATTTAAGCCCTGAAAAATGTTGTACTCCCATGATAAAAATATCATTTTGAAAACAATAATGTAACCTAGCAAATTTTGGTGTCCTGTCTGTTATGTACGTGCACATGAAGCTCACGGTTTGATTAAAAAAGAAAAAAAAATGTTATTGTACTTGAAATGAAAAGTGCCTTCGTGGGTGAAATAAAAAATATATACTTCGCCAGTAATTCGTCCAAACGCACCTCAATGCGGGCAAAGATCCTTCATTGTCGACCATTTTGTTCTGTGTTATGTATAATCACTGTCACGAGCTCGAAAGCAGTATCATTGAATTCGATCAACTTTTGGCGATGGAAACTTGTCAGTGTTATCTGTGTAAGGTTTACAATGGATTCTGAGATTTGGACATGAGGATGAAGTTACAGTGGTTGAGATTGGGAAAAACGTGATGCATTGTACATAACTTGGTGTCCATATTTGTACATAACTTGGTGTCCGTATTTCTGTTTTAACAATATAACTTATTATATTTGCACTATATATGTAACTTAATGGTGGCATTTTTGTTTCATTTACTTTAAATTTGTTATTATAATTCCATTTACAAACAAAATATCCAATAGCTTACTTACAGTGGTTGAGATTGGGAAAAACGTGATGCATTGTACATAACTTGGTGTCCATATTTGTACATAACTTGGTGTCCGTATTTCTGTTTTAACAATATAACTTATTATATTTGCACTATATATGTAACTTAATGGTGGCAACTAGGCGTTGTGGCGTGCGCCTGTAATCCAGCTAACAGTAGAGGTTACAAACTGATTCAGCCGAGGACGCAGGTTCGAAACTGAGTCACGTCTTTCGGATGGTGACGTTAATGTCAGTCCCCATACGTAAATAATATATCTGATTGATATTTGTACTGTAAAACAATGGTGGCAACTTGTTTTATTTACTTTAAATTTGTTATAATAATTCCATTTACAAACAAAAAAACCAATAGCTTACAAATTATGATTCATTTTTTAGTGATACCAGGCATAAGGTGGACACAGAGTTATGTACAGTATAGTTTGTGATGAGTAGCATTTAATGTAAATAAATAGAAGTTGGGCGGTTAAGTGAAAAAAGGAAAATATGTGCATGTGTGTTGTATAGCTCTCTATAACATAAAACATTAGCAAGAGAATATATGCACAGATAAGAATGTGAGGAGAAAGTTTGTGTGTTACAAACTCATATGCGTTGTACATAACTCGGTGTCCACTTTGGTTTTTGCACTATTTTGATAGCTATTCCTCAACATCTTGATTTATCAGTTGTATTTTACTTACTTTATGATACACCTTAAAATACAAATCAGTTTGGTTAAAAAAAAGTGAGATCTACACTGAAATAACTGCATGAAGTGGACACATAGTTATGTACAATGAATTTGTGACAATGTGAACTCCGTGGCTGATTGATAGCATGTAGAAAATTTTGTATGCTCCAATACTTTTGGTGTGTGTTTTGCGATGTTTAAGATCTATAGTCATGATATTACCAAGGTATGGCAATGAGTTTCAAATTTTACCTACAATGTAACACTTGGGTACCCTTGATGAGAGCTATGCACACATGTACATGTAACTGCAAATATGAGACTAGTATACTGTGTATGCACCGCTGCTATCGCTCACATGTATAAGTAATGTTAGTGGGCAGTCATATTATTTGCCTATTATCATAATTTGATAACTGTGAGATCTATTCAATTGATTTTAAAATTACAGAAATTTTGGAGAGGAGAGGAATGGAATCATTTCAAGTGCTTTTTCTGGCCCCTCTGAGGCTCTTCCTGGCTGTCGTCCTGGTGATCATCAAGAAGGATGATGTCGTTGTGTTCAGGAGGGTGATAAACATTCTAAAGATGATCAATAAGAAAATTGATGCAAGCCCAAGAAAGTCTCTCCAAATATCACATTCTACCAAGATAATCAGAGAGTTAAAGAGACGGGTGAGTCGGTGAATGTGGCAATTCTACACTTTTAATCTTTAAATTCAAACTATGTTGAGTTCTATATTTTATATGTTTTAACCTCCAAAGGCGGTAGTTTTAAAATTGCTGTGTTTATCTCTTTTCTTCCTGTCATTTGCTAAAGAGGATTCTACAGAAGTTTCAATCTGACCAAAAGTGAAAGAACTTCATAAGATGATCTAAGGATAAAAGAAAGGGAATGGAGAGGAAAAGAATGCTCACAAGTTGGAACTTAATAATGTTAAGAAAATAGGGGAGTTTACATTAAGATGCGGGTGAAAGGCTGTTGGAAATTGAAATTGAATGTAGGTCTTTTAAAATGCATGGAGTAAAGGCTCTAAAGCCATGATGGTTGAATTTCCTTTACCCTTCACATGTGTCCACAAGGAGAATGCTACTTTATTAAATATTTTTACACTTTTAAGAGTCCAAGGGCAAATGACTCCAAAGGCAAATGGCCTCCTTGGTAATAGCAAATTAGCAATACTTTAAAATGACCCAGGTAGAAAGTTAGAGTGGCACCATGATTTGCATGTACGCACAATAGAAATTTCTCCTTTTTTTAAATATAGAAAACGTAGAAAACATTTTAATGATAATGAACCCCACCCTCAATAAAAAGAAGGCTTGGGAGATAAATCTTTCTGTGTGTTAATGAAATCTTTTACAGATCGTTTTGGATAAGATGAGCCATAAAGAGACAGCAGAAGATGCCTACGATTTAATTGACAAATACTTTCCTTATTCTAAGGTAAGCAACAACTTCTGTATTTAGCACTTTATGCAATGTAGTGAAGTGTAAATTGAGCGTCAGTTTTTAAACAAATTTAAAAAAAATTAAAAATTAAAAAAGCAGGTAAAGTTTAATATTTGCTTACACTTACAATGTACATGTACAGTGTATATGACATTGTTGACACATTTACATGTAGCATGTGTGAACACTATCAAGAAAAGGAAGTACAGTATAGCTGGCAAACTAAGCTTTGAATTTTGTTTATTCTATCTTATTTTATTGATGAAAACAACAGGACAAACGTCAGAAGACAATGCCTCTTTATAAAAGATTAATATAATGATAATTGCCACCAAAGTCTGTCTGTATATGTATGTATGAATATTGTGGAAAAATGATGTTTTTAATCAAAAGTTTCTTGTGCCCGAGCCCCGATTTGGTGTTGAAGGCATTACATATTTTTGTTGTATGCTTACTTGTCTCTGTGATGACCAAACAAGTCTTGAGGTATGAACTGAAAGTTTTTTTCTGTTTATTGCAGAAATCAAATCCTAATTATGATAGCGTGAGGTACTGTATGAACTTTAGTCTTGTTACAAAATTGCAACACTGTGGAGATATAAATTTCTTATGTAACGGGTAGTTTAGATAAAGGTCACATACCCCTTTACATGACAGTCTTGAATTTTAGACTTGTATCTGTGTGAAATAACATCTTGATGTTGTATTTTTTTAAATCTTTATTTTGATAGTTAGACAGCCTGACTCTACCCAAGGACAGGAAAGACAGACTTGATAGATTCCACCTTCAAGAAGTCAGACAGCAGCTTCTAGAAATCGTCCATACAAATAACTTTAGACACCATGTAGTTCCAGCTGCAGAGAAGAAGTTCCTGGTGAATCAAGTGAAGCACTATGTCAGAGAGATCAGTAATGAACTTGCTCCTACACAGATTGAGCAGGTAAGGTTAGAGGTATCAGCTCTGGAAAGTAATTGGGAATTTAGTTGGTCTCGTATACCACTAAGTATACTCATTCCACTTCAAGAAATTCCTGAATTTAAACGATTTTTGGAAGACAGTATTCATTGAAATCCACTGGATAGATTAATTATTATTATTATTTTTTTTTTTTTTTTAATGCAAGACAATTTCTAGATTTTTCATACCTTTTCTTTAGCTCATTTGAATGTAAAGACAACGCATGATGTTTTGTTTTTATTTTACCTAACAGTTGTCATCACGTAATGGTTCTTCTCATTATGAGCTACCCAATTTCTTTGACACTGGACTACCAAAGAGCAATAGGATATACAAAAAGCTGGTCTTACTGTGTATGGATGGCCTTCCCAGTGAAAAAGAGCTTCACATTCTTCTCAGGGACATCTGGAATAATGAGTGTCCTAGGGAGAAGAAAACAAGAAGAACAAGACAGCAAGAGGTTGATAGAGAGGAAGAATCGGACGAAGTTTTGGGGTGTTTTGGGGAGGACTTGGATGAAATTAGAGATGGTGTGGCAAAAAAGTTGAAAAGACATAAGCGAAAAGCTTTACTCCATCAGATGGATACATCCGATGATTCAGATGATTCAGATGATTCAGTATTGAATATGTCACCAGGAGAGAGGTTTGAGAAGAGTAGGCAGGAGGCAGATAGTCTGTATTTAAAGATCATGAGAGAGGTTCTAGAATCGGATGATGATAGTGAGAGTGAGAGAACTGACAGAAACAGAGGTCTCAACCAAAGCAGGAGACATGTAAGCAACAAAGACAGAGATCACAATCACAGCAAGAGACGGTCACATAGAGTTAGGAGGGGTCTTAACAAAACCTTAATGGAATCATCTAACATAAGCAGATATCAGAGTCAATCAAAGAGACAGTCACCTGATGTAAACGGAGATCTTAATCAATCTAGGAGACAGTCATCTGATGTAAGCAGAGATCTTAATCAATCTAGGAGACAGTCACCTGATGTTAGCAGAGATCTTAATCAATCTAGGAGACAGTCATCTGATGTTAACAGAGATGTTAATCAATCTAGTAGACAGTCACTTAATGCTAACGGAGATCTTAATCAATCTAGGAGACAGTCATCTGATGTTAGCAGAGATCTTAATCAATCTAGGAGACAGTCATCTGATGCTAACGGAGATCTTAATCAATCTAGGAGACAGTCATCTGATGTTAACAGTGATCTTAATCAATCTAGGAGACAGTCATCTGATGCTAACGGAGATCTTAATCAATCTAGGAGACAGTCACCTGATGTTAGCAGAGATCTTAATCAATCTAAGAGACAATCACTTGATGCTAACGGAGATCTTAATCAATCTAAGAGACAATCACTTGATGTTAACAGAGATCTTAATCAATCTAGGAGACAGTCATCTGATGTAAGCAGAGATCTTAATCAATCTAGGAGACAGTCACCTGATGTTAGCAGAGATCTTAATCAATCTAGGAGACAGTCATCTGATGTTAACAGAGATGTTAATCAATCTAGGAGACAGTCACTTAATGCTAACGGTGATCTTAATCAATCTAGGAGACAGTCATCTGATGTTAGCAGAGATCTTAATCAATCTAGGAGACAGTCATCTGATGCTAACGGAGATCTTAATCAATCTAGGAGACAATCACTTGATGTTAACGGAGATCTTAATCAATCTAGGAGACAGTCATCTGATGCTAACGGAGATCTTAATCAATCTAGGAGACAGTCACCTGATGTTAGCAGAGATCTTAATCAATCTAAGAGACAATCACTTGATGCTAACGGAGATCTTAATCAATGTAAGAGACAATCACTTGATGCTAACGGAGATCTTAATCAATCTAGGAGACAGTCATCTGATGTTAACAGAGATCTTAATCAATCTAGGAGACAGTCATCTGATGCTAACGGTGATCTTAATCAATCTAGGAGACAGTCATCTGATGTTAGCAGAGATCTTAATCAATCTAGGAGACCGTCACCTGATGTTAGCAGAGATCTTAATCAATCTAGGAGACAGTCATCTGATGTTAACAGAGATCTTAATCAATCTAGTAGACAGTCATCTGATGCTAACGGTGATCTTAGTCAATCTAGAAGACAGTCACTTAATGCTTACGGTGATCTTAATCAATCTAGGAGACAGTCACTTAATGCTAACGGAGATCTTAATCAATCTAGGAGACAATCACTTGATGTTAACAGAGATCTTAATCAATCTAGGCGACAGTCACTTGATGTTAGCAGAGATCTTAATCAATCTAGGAGACAGTCACCTGATGTCAGCAGAGATCTTTATCAGGGTAAGAATGTAGAAATCAGAAATGTACTTTCAAGTACACATGTATTTTTCATAAAATTACATGAAATATTTTCCAGGGCACTTATGTCTTCAAATTATGGTCTAATATCAAGACTCTCTAATCACATGTACATCTTGATTTGAGTTTTGATCTGAAACCTACTCCCTATTTATTCTTTGAAGGGAACATGTACACTGTAGGATATTCCAAATCATTTTACATATGTTGTACCATCTCCTTACAGCTTTGAAAGCTAATGATGTCTTTAATAAGTATATTTACAATTGGAAAATTTTCTTGTCTTCTCTCTCTTTCTTTGCTTGTTGTTGGTATGAACTTTTAGACAATTTTTTTTTCTGTAGTAATTTCATGTTTCATGTTCATGTTTGTTTTTAAAATCAAGGACTTGATGAAGACAGTGAAGAGGCGATGGACACTGAATCTAGTGGCACTGATTCTGTACTGGTGAGTTCACTCCTCCATACATTCTAATTTAACTTGAATTGCGCAGTAAACAATTAAGGTTTTATATTGATCTGTATAAATTACTCATTAAGAATCTTGAAAATGGCCGTGCATGAGTTCCTGTAGGGAGGCAAGTACACTTTCAGATTTTTTAAATTAATACAGAAAATGAATGTCTTAAATCATTAGTCTTTAATAGTTACAACATACAGGTCTTTCATAATGTGTCTACCATTCAATGACTTTAAATGACCCCTCCCCATCCCAAGAGGGATTTCATGCACCACACTGAGCTCTCTTCAGTCTCTAGTAGGCCATGGTCAGATCAGTCCTGAATGGGATGGTGTCTCAGCAATTTTTTCTGCATGAGTGATATGTTGACTTATATGAAGTTACCAAAGCTGCCAACTGTTCTTATTGTTGTAGAAATTATTCCAATTTGTTTGCCTTCAAATAAATGTTATAAATCCTAGATTCCTCTCTTTTTGTGAAAACTTATGTGTGAAAAGTATACAAAATAAGACCAAATTCCTAATTGTGCCTCGAGAGATTCGAAATTTTTGCTGTGAAGTTTGGCAGGGATGAGTTGGGGCCTCATTTACATGTGCACATCCCTGCAATTTATTCTAGTGATGAATACACACTTGCCCTCGTTTCACCAGACACAGGACAAAGGGGCAGCTTGTGAGCAGAGCCAGAGATCTTCAGAGATGTCTGTGTGTAGATCAAGACTGTTTCCTGTAACCAAGTGCTTTGTAGTCCTGAGAGACTGCAAAGAGAAATACAATGAGGTATGATGAGAACATGCACAATAATTGTTACACTGTTGCACCTTAGTTCATTCTGTCCCTCACTTGACATTAGTCTCTAAGTTAAAGCTTCCTGCGATTGAATCAATCTTAGTCTATTGAGTATGATATGTTTCTGTATTGTAGATCATTCTAATATGTAGATACTTCTGGGGGTTTTTAAAGCGGGACTGCACTACTTGTAGCTACTTGCGCCCTCTATATAGCAAACAATGCCTAAGTGGTACCCGTTGGTCCCCCATGAGCTGAGTTGATGAGATAACCACCTGTCAGTGACCACGCTGGGAGGTCTAATCCCTCCTGGCCAAACTAGTGCAGACAGGCTTTAAAGAGAAAGATGTTACACCTTACTTCAAATCCTTTCACTCTGTTGTGTTTTTTGTTTTGCACGAACCAGGCACAAAATCTACAGTCCTACACAAACAGACAAATTCATTTCAATTCAAATTATCACAAGGCATTCATCATATTTATGGTACATACATGTACAGTATGTTAAGTTTCAAGGTCCATGTATAATGTAGTTCGTTAAAGAGAGTGGATCGTCAGTGTCCATGTGCAGAAGGCCATAATCCGCTGACACCAAACTTGGTGGAAATAACATTAATGGGAGTACAAATCTGCACACAGCAAATCCGTAGGCCAGTCAAGAATTACCCCCTAATCTCTCGGAGAGTCTAGCTTTGGATCCCGCTTCGGATCGGGTGAGGAAAAGCAAAGCATTACATAAGGTCGAATGGTCATAAAACTGAAGGCTAACCCTGGTGATTGACAACACCTG